>OX438790.1:4641565-5064074 GCA_949316455.1 Acleris holmiana | reverse complement strand
GTGTACGTCAAGAAGGTCAGTCGGTGTACCTGGTGGGCGCGGCTCGCTGTACACGCTGCGCCGCATGGCCGCCGCGCTGCGCGCCACGCTCGCGCACGTCACCGCGCGCCGCGTCGCGCCGCACCGCGCCGTCGCAGAGGTGTACGTCAAGAAGGTCAGTCGGTGTACCTGGTGGGCGCGGCTCGCTGTACACGCTGCGCCGCATGGCCGCCGCGCTGCGTGCCACGCTCGCGCACGTCACCGCGCGCCGCGTCGCGCCGCACCGCGCCGTCGCAGAGGTGTACGTCAAGAAGGTCAGTCGGTGTACCTGGTGGGCGCGGCTCGCTGTACACGCTGCGCCGCATGGCCGCCGCGCTGCGCGCCACGCTCGCGCACGTCACCGCGCGCCGCGTCGCGCCGCACCGCGCCGTCGCAGAGGTGTACGTCAAGAAGGTCAGTCGGTGTACCTGGTGGGCGCGGCTCGCTGTACACGCTGCGCCGCATGGCCGCCGCGCTGCGCGCCACGCTCGCGCACGTCACCGCGCGCCGCGTCGCGCCGCACCGCGCCGTCGCAGAGGTGTACGTCAAGAAGGTCAGTCGGTGTACCTGGTGGGCGCGGCTCGCTGTACACGCTGCGCCGCATGGCCGCCGCGCTGCGCGCCACGCTCGCGCACGTCACCGCGCGCCGCGTCGCGCCGCACCGCGCCGTCGCAGAGGTGTACGTCAAGAAGGTCAGTCGGTGCTTGAGATATTGTGGCCAACTTTTTGGTCTTTACCCATACAGTGATTGTATAATGAAAATGTGTAGGAGCAAAGTTTTAACTGTACATCTCGGCATAATTAATTTTTTACATAATTTGTGTATCTAGTTGTTAATTTGTGTTTTCTTGACAGCTGGCTGACACGCAGCAGAGTGTGGAGCTGAGGGTGGCTGTGATGGGCGCCAACGAGGCGGGAAAGTCCACTCTTATCGGCGTGCTCACCCAAGGTAGGAAGGGGTTGAGAAAACAACCGGCCAAGGCGAGTCAAACGAAGGGTTCCATGCCATTATTGTATGGAACCCTCTTTTCCGGTGGTATGGAACCCTAATAAGATTTCTAACTGAATTGTGTGTTGCCAGGTGAACTGGACAACGGGCGCGGCAGTGCTCGCCTCAACATGTTCCGGCACCTGCACGAGGTGAAGAGTGGCCGTACCTCGTCGCTCAGCCACGAGATACTTGGGTTCGATGCACAGGTAATTCGCAGGGGGGACAAATTGTTTCAAAATGTAGGATAAAAGATATTTGACTACTAAAGCAATAATAAACAAATCAATAATATTAACTAAACCTTTAACAGGGTAACGTGGTAAACTACGGGTGTTCAGAGCTGATGACGGCCGAGAGGATAGGCGAGCGGAGCGCGAAGCTCGTGTCGTTCCTGGACCTCGCCGGGCACAGCAAGTACCAGCGCACCACGTTGCACGGGCTGACGGGCTACTGCCCGCACTACGCCATGCTAGTGGTGAGTATACTAGCGGCTAGCGTCGCTCCTGGACCTCGTCGGGCACAGCAAGTACCAGCGCACCACGTTGCACGGGCTGACGGGCTACTGCCCGCACTACGCCATGCTAGTGGTGAGTATACTAGCGGCTAGCGTCGCTCCTGGACCTCGTCGGGCACAGCAAGTACCAGCGCACCACGTTGCACGGGCTGACGGGCTACTGCCCGCACTACGCCATGCTAGTGGTGAGTATACTAGCGGCTAGCGTCGCTCCTGGACCTCGTCGGGCACAGCAAGTACCAGCGCACCACGTTGCACGGGCTGACGGGCTACTGCCCGCACTACGCCATGCTAGTGGTGAGTATACTAGCGGCTAGCGTCGCTCCTGGACCTCGTCGGGCACAGCAAGTACCAGCGCACCACGTTGCACGGGCTGACGGGCTACTGCCCGCACTACGCCATGCTAGTGGTGAGTATACTAGCGGCTAGCGTCGCTCCTGGACCTCGTCGGGCACAGCAAGTACCAGCGCACCACGTTGCACGGGCTGACGGGCTACTGCCCGCACTACGCCATGCTAGTGGTGAGTATACTAGCGGCTAGCGTCGCTCCTGGACCTCGTCGGGCACAGCAAGTACCAGCGCACCACGTTGCACGGGCTGACGGGCTACTGCCCGCACTACGCCATGCTAGTGGTGAGTATACTAGCGGCTAGCGTCGCTCCTGGACCTCGTCGGGCACAGCAAGTACCAGCGCACCACGTTGCACGGGCTGACGGGCTACTGCCCGCACTACGCCATGCTAGTGGTGAGTATACTAGCGGCTAGCGTCGCTCCTGGACCTCGTCGGGCACAGCAAGTACCAGCGCACCACGTTGCACGGGCTGACGGGCTACTGCCCGCACTACGCCATGCTAGTGGTGAGTGTACTAGCGGCTAGCGTCGCTCCTGAACCTCGTCGGGCACAGTAAGTACCAGCAGACCACGCTGTGTCAGTGTGTGTGAAATTGTATAAATTTCATTTTGATTTAAAAAAAAGGCATTTAAGACCAAAGGTTATGGAACCTTATTTTCTTCCTGTAAGATTCAAATTGCCATTTACAAAGATCTTCCTGATTGTAGTATGGTGGGCCTCACGAGGTTTAGGGTCATTCAACGGTTTTTATCTATATTTAACCTCCCCCCAGATCTCTGCCACGGCCGGCATAACCCGCATCACGGAGGAGCACGTGGGGCTCCTGCTGGCGCTGGGGCTGCCGTTCTTCGCGGTCATCAGCAAGTGCGAGCTCGGCGCCGCCACGCAGCCGCTGCTGGCCGCGCTGGCCGCTCTGCTGGACCACGCCAACAAGGTGCTGTACTCACACACACACACACACACACACGCAGACACTCATACCCACTCACTCATTAACTCACTAACCAAAAGTAACTCACTTACCCTCCTACCCACTCATTAACTCACCTGCTCACTCACTCACCCGTTGACTAACTAACTCACCCAAAGCTCACCCTCCTACCCACTCCTTAACTCGCCCAGTCACTCACTCACTCACTCACCCGTTGACTAACTCGCCCAAAGGCATCCACTCACCCTCCTACCCACCCATTAACTCTCCCAGTCACTCACTCACTCACTCACCCGTTGACTAACTAACTTACCCAAAGGCACCCAATCACCCTCCTACCCACTCATTAACCCTCCCAGTCACTCACTCACTGACCCGCTGACTAACTAACTCGCCCAAAGGCACCCACTCACCCTCCTACCCACTCATTAACTCACCTTGTCACTCACTCACTCACCCGTTGACTAACTAACTCACCCAAAGGCACCCACTCACCCTCCTACACATTCATTACTCACCCGTTGATTAGGTTACTCACCCAAGGTCACTTACTCAATCACCCGCTTGAGCCCCTTACCATAAGTATTTGATATTTTTTTATTCAATTTATCAAAAAAGCTAAATTATTCCTTAACCCTGTCACTACCAAAGTGCCAACGAGCGCCGTGTGAATTGGAGACCTAACACACATTGAATTATCGTTATTATTTCAGAAACCGCTTCTTATAACCGACGAGAACATGGCGCGAAACTGCGTGGGGCCCCAGAAGCTCATCCTCGACACGATCGACGGCATCGACAATACAGAGCAGAAGGACGAAGAGTGAGCTTACTTATTCCAATCCAATACAATTTCTTGTACGTAATCTTTTTGCATCAGAATGGTTAGGTTTTTCGAGAGTGCCCACCCCTCCCCTTCTATTTTTCTTTATATTAATATGACAACAACATAATAGTACATTTTGATGCAAGTGCGGAAAGTAGATCATTTTACACGAGTTCCGAGGTGTGACTCTGAAAATATTAACAAAAAAGACAGTGAAACAAAATGAATAAAACAAACAGGAATATTACAAAAAAGAATTATATCTGTCGTTATTCAAGTTTGTTTTATTCATTTTCAGTTGACATAGACTTTATTAAATGGCAACGGTTGTGACAATTCACCCAAATCAAAAGAAACCATTGGGCGAAGCAATTTAATGTCACATAGTTACGTTACGCCGTGCTGGGGTCGGACCCGGCTTCGGCATAGTGTAACGTGAATCCACCAGGCATCTTTATTAGAACTGTTTTTAGATAATTCTTTAATTAGTCAAGTCCTTGAGCAATTTCAATAAATGTTTAAATGTAAAATAACGTAATCAAAAACATGCAAACTCTTTGGTTGGATGCACGGCTTGGAACAAAATTAAAATGAAAAAAAAAAGTTAAAAGCACTAGTTCGCAAAAACGAACTTTGCGCATGCTAAACGGCTACGATATGGTCTCCTACATAAACCGTGTCCATGTCTAACCTAACCTAACCTAACCTAACTTAGACTAGATACAATGTGACTTAAGAAGACCATAGAAGATCACAGAAGACCTGAAGTTAGTTTTTTTTGTATTATTGTATATTTGCCGTGTGGTGGCCGGATTAGAATAGTGCCACTCCATGTCTTCCCGTGGATGTCGTAAGAGGCGACTAAGGGAATAAGGGCTTGTAGTACTGTTAGGCGATGGGCTTGCAACCTGTCACTCATACAGTGGTAAGCATCTTAGTCTACTTGTGCAAAATGTGGTTACAGAATTACCAAGAAGTCTTTTTAGACTTGTTGGTATTTTTGTAGCTCTGCCCCCCTCTCTGGGAATGAAGGCGTGATGTTGTGTATGTACCTGATGATTTTGTATGTTGTCACCAGGCCTCAAATGGAGCAGATCCCAGTGTTCCCAGTGAGCTGTGTCCGCGGCGTCGGCCTGAACGCGCTGCACGCGTACCTGCTGGCGCTGCTGCCGCCCGCGGGCCCGCAGCCGGCGCCGGACCACGTGAGTGCCGCGGGGGATACCAGTAGACCGGGGTAGACCAGTAGACCAGAGTAGAGACTAGGAAGTAGCGAAAACTGAGGGCCTGGATAGACCAGTAGACCGCGGGATACAAACGTAGACTGCAGGACACATCAGTAGACGGGAGTAGACCGCGAGCTGGGGAAGAGAGCGTGAGTAGAGCAGGAGAGCGGAGTAGGACGCATAAGTAGACTGGAGCAAACCTGGGTAGACCAGTAGACCGTGAAATGCAACAGTAGACAGCAGGACACATCAGTGGACGGGAACGGGAGTAGACCTCTTGAATACACCACTAGACGGAGCCGGGGAAGACAGCTTGGGCAGACCAGTAGAACCAAGTATACACTAGTAGGCAGGGGTAGACAGCCATGTTAGACCAGTAGACCATAAGATACACCAGTAGACCATAGGATACACCAGTAGACCATAGGGTACACCAGTAGACGAGTAGGCAGCGTGTGTATACCACTAGACTGCGGGATACACCAGTAGACTGGAGCAGACAGCGTGGGTAGACCAGGAGACCGCGGGATACGCCAGTAGACTAGGGCAGACAGCGTGGGTAGACCAGGAGACCGCGGGATACACCAGTAAACTGGGGCAGACATCGTGGGTCGACCAGGAGACCGCAGGGATACGCCAGTAGACTGAGGCAGACACCGTGGGTAGACCAGGATACCGCGGGATACGCCAGTAGACTGGGGCAGACAGCGTGGGTAGACCAGGAGACCGCGGGATACACCAGTAAACTGGGGCAGACATCGTAGGTAGACCAGAACATCGTGGGATACACCAGTAGACTGGGGCAGACAGCATGGGTAGACCAGGAGACCAAAGGATACGCCAGTCATGTTCTACCATTGTTGTACCCTTACGGGGTTTATGTTCACGCTTAAAAACTTATGTACCTAGGTACAACATGCAATAAACAATTTTATAAGGATGACGGTGATGGTCCTTGGTTTCAGGAGGCGTGCGAGTTCCAGATCGACGAGATATTTCACGTCGGGGACTCGTCGGGGCCGGTGGTGGGCGGGCTGCTCGCGCGCGGCCAGCTGGCCGAGGGCGACAACCTCATCATAGGTGAGGAATGGCAATAGATTCAAACATATGTACTGACTTTAATTACTAGACCCCGTACATTATTATTATTATAATCTCACACAAATTGACCTAGTCCCAAACTAAGCCTAGGCTTGTACTATGGGTACTAAACAACGATAAACATACTTATATAGAGAAATACATACTTAAATACATAGAAAACATCCAAGACTCAGTAACAAATATTCGCGCTCATCACACAAATATCTGTCCTTCCCTCAGCGGAGTGTATCTCATAAATGGTAATAACACATACATTTACACGTACACATATATTTTTTTAAAGTATATTGCCGCTACAACTCCAATAAAAAATGATGATTAAAAAATAAACGGGCCACCCCATAGCGGTACTGAACCCTTCGAGTCTGATTCGCACTTGCCCGGTTAGTGACAGATTATTAATCTTGCCTTATAAATTCAAAATTTTATATTTATTATGTCGCTTTAGTTTATTATAAATTAGCTGCCGCTGTCGACTTCGTCCACGTGGATTTTGATTTTCGTAATTCCCTCGAAAAAAAACTTTTTTTAAATAGTGGTCTATGTGTGTCCAGGGTATAAGCTAATAAAAACATTAAGCCCGATATCGAGAAGTTGAAATTAACGTTTGAAAACGTGTCTTAGGTCCGCTCGACACTGGCGAGTTCGTAGAGATCTCAGTGAAAAGCATCTACCGCAACAGAGTCCCTTGCGGCGTCGTCCGCGCGGGCCAATCGGCCTCCTTGGGCCTCTCGCGGTGGCCCCCGGGGCTCCGGCCTGGCATGGTGCTACTAGCCGTGCCAGACCACTATAGGAGACAGAGGAGGCCTACTTTCGGGGGATGTCTGCCCGGAAAGTGCAAAAATAACGGGGTGAGTATTGTTTATTCGTTAAACTCAGTCTTCTTAGGTGACAAGGCTTGGCGTTGTGCTACTAGTCGTGTCAGATCGATATAGGAGACAGAAGGGGGCCTACGTTCAGCGGATGTCTGCCCGGAAAGTGTAAGAATAACGGAGTAAGTATTGTTAATTCGTTTACAGTCTTCTAAGGCCTCTTAGGTGACAAGGTTTGCCATGGTGCTACTAGCCGTGTCAGACCGATATAGGAGACAGAAGGGCCTACGCTCAGCGGATTTCTGCCCGGAAAGTATTGTAAGTTCGTTTACTTACAGTCTTCTTAGGCCTCTTACGGCCGAACCCTTTATTCAAACCGCAGACAGATAGACAATCCGAAGTAAGGCTAGATAAGCCTATCTATCCGCGGTTTGAATATAGGGTTCGGCCGTTTGGCGACGAGGCTCGGCATGGTGCTACTAGCTGTGTCAGATCACTATAGGAGACGGAGGAGGCCTACGTTCGCATCTCATTTACTAATCGGCCTCTTTAGGCCTCTCGGATGGTGTGGTGCTACAATATTGGAGGCATAGGAGGCCTATGTTCGGTAGATATCTGCCCGGAAAGTGGAAAAAAAAATTGGGAGAGTGTAATTACCTCGTCACATTTCGGACTCCTCGATTCTCTAGGGTAACATGGCCGCATCATACCACTACAGGAGATAGAGGAGCCCTACGTTCAGGTAATGTCTGCCCGGTAAATTTTGATTTAAATGTAATAACAATACGTACTGTGCATCGGTGCGGAATCCTCAATGTGCAAATTCGACTGTCACTTGTCTTGGTTTTTTCTAACCTTTATGATTATTAGAAATTACAGAACCCATAAATATAGTAAACACAACGTTTTTTCAGAACACACAACTCCAAACCCAGCCGAAACACCAGAAGCATAAAAAGAACCTCTACCAAGTCATAGCCAATGTGGAGAGCTCCCTCACCAAGCCGATAGACAACTTGCAGGGGAACATCTACACCGCGGACACCGAGAAGGAGTACAAGGAGGGCTTCAGGGAGCGGAACGATTACGGCTGCCAGTGTAAGGACGAGGTGTTACTAGAAGATCCCAGTGATCCAAGAGGCTGTATGTACTTTCAAGTAAGTACAGTTAATGTATTTAGTGGAGTAAGGAGCTCGTGCAGGGTCCGTCCGGATCGCTACCACCGTCTTGCATCTTGTAGCTAAAAAATGAAATAAATAAATCACAGGACAATGTCACACAAATTGACCCAGTTCCAAAGTAAGCTCTAGGCTGGTACTAGGGGTACTAGACAACTATAAACATACTTAGATAGAGAAATAAATACTTAAATACAAAGAAACATCCAAGACTCAGGAACAAATACTCGTGCTCATCGCACAAATATCTGCCCTTACCTTAGCTTAGTTAAAACTTGCTCCAATTTTCCAAGATGGTCTTCGAAGTCCCTACCAATAATTATAATGTCATCGAGATATCCCAGTCAGGTATCTCTTTGTAGACCAGATATCTTTGAGCTTTAGTTAAGGTCTCTGATCCCACTTACGTTTAGGTAGCCTGTGTGTTCGTTTGCCTTCTGAAAAGGTGATAATGGTCACAGCTGGCTATTTTTTATCACTGTAATTTGTCGTCATTGAAACCTTTGGGAGGTTATAAATATGAAGTAGAAACAATAGAGGCACTAAGACGCTTCCCTGTGATACGCCATATTAAACTTAACGTATACTTAACGTATAAATCTCAAAACGACTTTGTCTCACGATTATTTTTCTCAAAATACCAGATTCGTAACACTAAAATTCTTAACACCTGTATTTCAAAGCGCCTCAAAATCAAAATGACCCAATACCATAACACTAGATTTTTTTAACAAGTTCATTCACCTTCTTGCATGGCCTATTTACTATCCTGTCATAATTTTATTATTTGACAATTCATGATAGATATTTTGAGCTGTTTTGGCTTTAAGTCACTCTAAGATTACATCGCATGAGATTTCAGGCATTATGGGACCCGGATGTTTCCCATCAGGGTAATTATAAGACCTTTGGGTATTTTAGGAATAAGACTATTTGAGTCCAAATAAAAATTATGGCATAATGAAATTCGGTTCTAAAGAATTCTACTCCAATGAAGGCCCTAAAGCACTTCCTTGTGGTACACCATATTTAACTTTCATAAAATTCACGGAGCATGTTATTTCTATCGTGTTTAACAACACTTCACAAACTAATGACTATAAAGAGTGTCTTGAATAATTTTAAAGTTACCCACGGCTATACAGCGACTTCTAAAACTGTACTACGCTATACAGAATGTATCAAAAGCATGTGCTGTTTTCTCAGGCGACAATTCACGTGCTGCGGCACTCGACAGCGATCTCGCCGGGTTTCCAATGCACCGTACACGTCGGAAACGTGCGCCAAACGGCCGTCATTGAGGTATTTATAACCGTTGAACAGATAAAATCTCTTTAGCAGCCTAACGGATTTTCATGAAACCAACCCGATTAAATTAGCTTTTTTAAAAACATACGGTGTCAGAATCGCTCTTCCAGCTTGGAAGACCAATGGCTAAGTTGTGTGTGTCATGCCAGGGTATAATGTCGCACAACGGCGCGCTGCGTTGCGGAGAGACGGCGCCGGCGCTGTTCCGCTTCCTGCGCTGCCCCGAGCACCTCGTGCGCGGCCGCCGCCTGCTGCTGCAGGCCGGGCTCGGCTCCAGGTGTGTGCCATGTCTCTACTGTGCTCGGATTTTCATTCCCACAGATTAAAAAAAAAAGTTAAGTTACTGTCAGTGACATTTCAGGGGATCTCAAAGTTCGGGCCAGCATAAAAATAATTTTAAGTTATCATTTCGCTGGAATATTGATATTAAAAATGAATTTGAGAAATAATTAAAACTTATCAGAACAATTAACAAGAGTCACTGGAAAGCGATTACGACGGGAGCAAGAATTGTGAAGCGAGTGAAGTGACGTCTCACATTAATCAAGCGGCCCTCAACTTGTTGACACGGGTATAGAGTCAGTGATACCAGTGCAATAAATAAATTATGCATACGAAAACGGTATTCTCGTTTTTAATTCATGTAACAAAGAGTTTATTACAAAAAAAGTTTTTCATTAGCAAATTAAATTCTCTCGTGTTGATGGAAGTTTACAACGTGTTACAAAATAATCCGTAAAAAAGAAATTACGAAAGTAGTGTCAACCGTAAAATACTGTATACCTAAGATACTGAACTGACGTTATTTAATGAGGGTTGACACTACTTTTGTAATTTCTTTTTTACGGATTATTTTGTAACACGTTGTATAGATTTTTTATAGTAAGTCAATTTCTTATAAATGTGGCAAGTATAAATATTTTGAATCCTGCAAATGTTTTTCGTTGGCGGCAACACCTTTGTTTACATATTTTCTGTGGGAATAAAAATCTGACTTTAGTGTTGTCGCAGGTATAATGTCGCGCAGAGCTGATCTGATAATGGCGTCGATATCGCAACAGGATTTCCGCTGCACTTAACGTAGATCCACCGAGTTTAAATCAATAGTTCAATCTTAATAAGCAAATGATAACTGTACATTCGGAAAGAAAACCAAGTCCCTTAAATGATTTACTTTCTTGCCCCGGAATTCCCGGAAATAATACACAATGTACTGAGTTGCGGTACATTGCAAAATATCAGTGATGGGATATTTTTGTTTTTTTTTTGTCAATTTTGATATGTGTGTTCTTCGTTTTTTAAGCTGTTGCATCTCCTTTTTTTTTTGTATTTAAGAAAGTATTTTTTTTTTCAGGGCGATCGGGCGTATTACTCAAATATTCCCTTACGTCCCTTGAATGAATCCTCATTCAAATATGATATTCGTCACGAGAATCAAAGCTTGGCAAGTTTGACATTTTACAGCGGAATGTACTTATGTTTTTTTTATTACCATAATTATTTCTTACAGTCTGTAATTCGAATCAATCATCAAAAGTGCTTTTTCACTATGAGTTTTATTAGTATATATTAGTGAAATTTGCAGTGTTTTAGAGTTAGTGTTTTAAGGTTAGATAGTAGTTTTTCTCTAGTGTAAATTACTTTAAGTGCTTTGTAGAAATTATAGCTGTGTTGTGTACAAACATCCACACAATTAACTGCCCATTAAAGACGTCAGTGAGAAAATGTAGAAAGAGATGAATATAGATTTTACATAAGAATCTCATGTGCACGACCAAGACAGTTTCTGTCCATTGGTCACAAAGCTGTGTGGGCGATTGTACAAACAAACTATATGTGTTGTTTAAAATTCTAAATAGGTACAAACGGAATAAAAAAAATATAACTATAAAAAATGTTAGCTAATTATGTTACTTGTGTGTTTGTAGCCAACTTCCAAAACATTTGGGTGAATCAACTTTTAAAGTCCTCATTTTCTACACGCTAATAAAAACTTACTAGAATATGTGAGATTGATAATGGTTTACACATATTAAAGTTAGTTAATCAGATTTTCGGATTTCACTATTCATAATCATAAACCAATTCTATAATTTTGTAAAAACATGGTAACGCAGTGGAAAATGCACGTTTTTCATACAAAACCCGGGGACAACGTCGTCCCCTGCGTTACCTGATATATTTGTGTAAATCACAGAAGAATTTTTAAAATTGTCAGCTAGAAAGTAAGTTTAATTGTCTGATTTATTCAATATATTGACCACATCAAAAAAAAATATTGCATTCTACCAAATTAAGGTGACATAGTGAGACATGTCGAAAATTGGGGAGTACCTTAAAAGTTGATTCACCCATTTCTATGTAACGAAAGGGAGAGTTTTTAGGGGCATTAGGTTTTTTTTATTGTATAGTACAATGTTCAACACATTTATATAAAAACACATAATATTTATGCATCTTTTGTGACAGTACAATATGGTACAGTATCTAGATCTTTTAAATATAATTATTTTTCAGTAATAGGTACAGTCAGCAAAATAACTTGATTTTTAAATTTTTTAATGCTTTAATTTGGTAACAGATAGATCTAACGAATTAATAAAAAAAATATGTTCATTAGGCTAATAGTTGTAGGTTTATTAAGATTTCGACGCTTGAGATTTATTAGGAGAAACTAATTAATTTTCTAGTCCTTAGATATCAAGTTTAGCACTTCTATGTTCAAGAATAGTTACTTAAGATATGTGGATATTAACAGCTAAACGAGTCTATGGATTATTTTTTGTTTTTTTTTTTGCTATATTATGATAGTTAATTATTAAGTACACTTTCGTCCTTAGATGTATTTTTCTTTTAGATTTAGTCAGTTTTTAGTAAAATTAGATAAAAAAATTGTATTCATGTCTATGATAGCGTATGTTTCTTCACCTTGTACCCATACGGTATTAGAAATTATAAATAAAAAATGTGTTTGATCGTAAAAAATAACGACTTATTCATAAACAAGTTTTATAGTACATAATACTAATCAATTAGGAAATACAGCAAATACAAATTAATAATAATAAATATTCATTCTTTACGTATAAAACTTTGAGCACTGTTCTGTTCTGTGTAATTATGTAAGAGCGCAACATTGACAATACTCTAACATGTCACAAGCAATATTGTTTTGCCTAGTAGGTGAGTTGCCAACAATTCATAAATACCATTTGGATTATGGTAACCACAAACATAATATTAAAGATATCGCATATCCGAATATTCCGTTCCCAATTGTGTTATGGTGGGTACGAATTAGAGCAGCCTCGGGTTGAGGCACGCACGGCTCACCTATTTTGTTCAAATTCGCACGCACTCGCGTCGAGTCTGTCTTTCGACCGTGCTCAAAGGCGCCTCGGAATGCGTGCCTCGCGTAATTTGGACGTGTATCCGAGCGAGCCGCGGGCAGAACGACCAGTTCTAACTTGTCTGTGGGCGAGGCGCGTACAAATTTGATAAAGTTGCTGAGCCGTTCCATCACCGAGGCAATTTCTTAAATCTCCTATAGAACATACGCGTTAATTTTGTTAAAAAATCCTAAAAATTAGACGGTTAAAAAAAAACTTGTGTAATTTTGTCGAAAAACTAAGGTTTTTTTTGTTTTTAGTCTCACTTATATGTTGTTGGCACAAGTCGACTTAAACCTCTCGCTTCGCTCGTCGTCCCGCGCGACTAATGTGTGAATATTGGTCGGAAGGACTGTTTTAAAACACCCTGTAGTTTTATTGATTCTTATGCTTAGTACTATTTTCTCGAAATAGATTATTCTAGTTTCAGCCTTAACTAGTTTTAGTATTACTTTGACACAACTATACTGGAATTAAGACCAAAACTAGGTTATCTCAGAATAGATGGCAATTACTTAAACAAATCAAGATAGTAAAATGTTAGATTTTTTATTATAATGGGCTTTTTACAATAAATAATCCAGTCATATGGTGAAATAGTTCATATAAAATATACAGGTGTCTATCATTTCATCGAATGTATCAATTCTTCGAATTCAATTTCACCGAACGCTATTTTCTGCTGAAACCATAATGTTTTCAGGGTATGTTAAACATGTAACCTAAACTAAACTATGTAATTAATGTTGAAGATACCCTGAAAACATTATGGTTACAGCTGAAAATAGCGTACGATGAAATGATAAATTCGATTAAGTGATAAGTTACCAAAATATACTAGGTTTTGCAAGGGGTACTCATATCTAGCCCTCAAATGGGTTCTAGTTTCCATAGCTCTAGGTTGACCCGCCGAAAAGTCACCTCTAGTTGGTAGCAGTTGAGTACGCGCATTAACAAAATCTAGCTTAATTATTTATGTATTTACATATAAAATAATAGTTATATTATTAGCGGCAATGATATTACATATATAAACATGAAGTAGATATGTTACTGTCGCGCTCAAGTTGAAGACTCATAAAATACCCGAATAACCTTTCTAAACCTGGCATATATATCTAAAAAAACAATAGTTTTTAGTGTGCCATAATAACAGGAATCATTTTTTGACACTGGCTCCTCAAGGAGCTACTTGTTACCTACAGGTTAACTCTCGCTCTGTTTACGCCAAACGAGTCGACCATACCTATCTCTCTTACTCTCGTGTTTTCCATATTTGTACTTCATTAATTAGTGAAACAATTGAACATATTGTAGTTTGTCTATTTTCATACGCAATTTACTAGGGACGTAACGTGTCTGTACTCTGTGATATCATTGATTAGCGGCGATCTCATTACCACAGTATGTATTAAAAATATACTTTCACAAAACTATTAATAGTCCAAAAACAGACGCCGTGTTATGAACTGAATACATAATCATAGTTTATATATGCAACAGTGTTCGACCATGATATTTTAGCTTATGGAACTGTCTCCACCCCCATGTCTTCCCGTGGATGTCGTAAGAGGCGACTAAGGGAATAAGGGCTAGTAGTACTGTTAGGCGATGGGCTTGCAACCTGTCACTAATACACTGGTAAACATCTTAGTCTACTTGTGCAAGTGGTAACAGAATTATCAATAAGTCTTTTTAGAGTTGTTGGTATTCTGTAGCTCTGCCTACCCCACTCTGGGAATGAAGGCGTGATGTAATGTGTGCGTGAATTGTCTCTTTTTGGCACACTGAATGCCAATAAGACTATGCATATAAGCTATCTGAATCTGTTCTATGCCTTTAGTTCTTATTCTATTGTATGACTCTTATATCTCTGTCGATGTCACTGCCTGAAAATTATCAGGTTTGACAGCTTATAAGACTACGGTTATCTTAATTAAGAGGCCACATATGCAGAAGTCTGTAGTGTTTCGCAATCTAAATCTCAATAAACAAGGCCTATGTGTCTGTTCTTTGGATATATTAAACTTGGTCATATTTCCTTAAGGCTGTTAAACATGAAAACACGATTAACACGTTCACTATCCCCGTACAATAAGATCTGACAATGTCACAAGTCCAACTGATAGTTTTATGCCCATTCAGTATGGGGATGTGACCAAATAGTGGAACCACAGACTCCTGAAAAAAAGGTTCATGACATTGGGGGCACCCGGACAGGGAACGT
The DNA here is from genome assembly GCA_949316455.1 of Acleris holmiana. Lineage (NCBI taxonomy): Eukaryota > Metazoa > Arthropoda > Insecta > Lepidoptera > Tortricidae > Acleris > Acleris holmiana. The sequence continues at coordinate 5,049,201 of OX438790.1, read as the reverse complement.
AAAAAATCCTCGATAGTTTTATTTTTCAAACGTGACACCTTGTTTATTATAACGATGATTTTATGACTCGGTAATTGAATAAGTACTTCGACTTTTTAATCCTATTTTTTTATCCTTAAAAGATTATCCTTTTCTTGCTGTGTTGTTCTATACAACAAAATCAGTTTTGTATATTATACAAAAAAATCTGTGGATCAGGAGAGCGTCATTCAAGGTCACTTTTCTTCGCGTCAAAGCATTGTTCGCCGTTCAATCTCCAGCGTCATATAAAATTTTGTTAAAATATTTAAGGTTAATTCTGAGCTCGCGGCCTCTTGGGCCGGGGCCCTTTCGGGTCGGGGGCCTGTGGCATTTTGCCAGCCCTGCCACCCTATACTTACGGCACTGCTGACAAGACTGTTCGAAAGACGTTAATGACGTTGCGTCGACGCTCCATAAGCACCGATGTAACGCTAACGCTCGACAGATGGCGCTGACCCTGCGCGTGCGCTGGCAGAACGCGCTAGAGTGGGGTCACCCGTAAAACATGTTTTCAACCCCCTGGTCCCCTCATTTAATTCTGCCGCTGGCTATACAAAGAACTAATGAGGTTTCTAACAGTTATTTAAAAAATATTAAAAACTATGTGATAGAAAATACACTAACTGTATGCGCACGCGATGTAACTCGGCACACGTTGGCACTAATAAAATAATAATTGTATGACCGTGATTTTATTTAAAACCTTATCTGTGGCCATATACCTTTCAAATACTCCATACGAAGTGAAGAAGCGAGACCTTGGGAATTTTCCAGCTTACCAGTGGTAACAAATAGGCCGAAATCTCTCGCTCTAACTCATCTTCGGCACCGGATGTCCATCTGTTTGTCACACTCACCTTGTCTCAGAAACTACAAAAGTTACAAAACTGAAATTTTGTACAAATACCTATAGATATTTTTACTCAACTTCATGTGAAGTTTTGTTGAAAACTTAGAAACCATATAACTGTACGTTATATTCGTGCACATTATTTTCCAAGATAGAAGATTCGACTGTTAAGATTTATATCCGACTATATGGTACAATCCTAGAGCTTAGTCTGGGACTAGGTCAATTAGTGTGATATTTACATACATTTTGAGATTAAAATCTCATTTTCAAAAGTGTCTAGACATGTCGGGTAGACCTCAGTAGGGATTATAATAATAACTAGGTATCTCTTCAAACGCATTTATTCTTATTAGCTTACAATTACATTTTACAAATTCACCAGTACAAAAGATGCACGAGATCTGAAAACGTACTGAAAAAAATATTGTAAAATAAGGTTCATTAAAAATCTCTAACAAGCGTGCCACTTGTCAATTCTCTAAATATTGAACGTGATAAAATAGTAAAAATGCTTAGGCCTCTTGCACGAAAATGGTAACTAGTTCTATTCTACCGAAAAAAACCATATTACCTTTGGCATGTGTCGTAGTTTCACACTGGGCTGCCATTACTGTCATGTAAATAAGAGGGTAGGTAAATAAAGGATGAGCTAGTCTGAACCTGTAGTTTGATTCACGCATCCCTCTCAAAGTAATTTACATGGCGCAGTCGGTAGAATTCCAACCTATGCTCCCAAATAAAATCTGATTTCGAAAAAACTTATACCAATACGACATGTCAAAGGCCTGGTTTCACCCAGCAGAACACAGTCCCTGTTTAAAAAAATATGGAACTCTGATCTAAATCTATATTAAAGACAAACTAGACTCTATTCCAAATAAGGTTAGACTCCAATTACCGTTATTTCAAAATTGCAAGCTATTTGTAGCGGAAGCTATGACGGCAAAATATTCACTAGTGATGCCGTCGATATGCTAAAAACTATCACGGATTCAAATTACTAATGTTATTTGGAACAGAGTACAAACATATATCGTACAGTAGTCCGTGGCATCAAAATACTTATGAGAAACTTTCACAAGTGGCGGAGCTTCGACAGAATGCAAAGTACAGTAGGAACGAGTACATACAATGTTAGAATAAGCGTAGTCATCAATATACCTAATATTTTTCTAGCAGCAAAACGTGCTTAGTGCTTGACATAATTATAATATCGATAACCATCACTTCAACGTCAAAGAAATAATCGTACATCATTGTTACATAGTTATGAGAAAATATTCACAATGTCCTGGAACTCATTGAAGTACCTAATAAAAAAAGCCAAATCATTTTATAAAGGAAAAAAATGTCATGTCAAATAATTCATATAACGCGTGCGTTATTAAATAAAAGAATAAGAACGAATCCATCAATTTACTAATACTTTACACATAACTATTTATCCAAGTTAGGAAAAAATAGGAGGACCAAAAATGTACGAAGTATGCCAATTTCTACATGATCGGTGGCACACGTGGGTGTTTCCGGCATCTACCTATTGGTATATTTAGCTCTATGGTATTCCTCTATGAAGTGGTACTTATCGATAACCGGAGTATCGATGTTTTTATTGTCAATCACTAACAACACGTCGCTCGAGCTAGAAAATCTCTAGGTATAATAATCAATAATAAAAATCAAGCTGCCGTAAACTACAATACCGCAGCAGCGCGAGCTACATATTCACACTTCAGTATAATTTCTCGTCGTGTCGTATAACAACTGATCCACGTGGCTCACATGTACGCACTTAGTGCGTGTGTACCGAGCGCCGCAGCGGAATTCCGGTTTAAGGTTAAAAAATATCTGACACATATTTATTACCAAAGGAATTAGTGGCGATACAAAATAATAGGAGTGATATTTTATATCTTTGGATTAGAGGAAAAAAACTGAGTTGTTCCTTGTCAGATGTGGTACCAAATCCAAAAAAAAAAAAATAGCTAACACAACCAACAGTTATATTATATGCATTGTTTTGGGTACCAATGTACCATTTTGTTTTTAACCCAAAGCAAAAAAAATAGGTTTCATGAATATACATAGGTCAGAAACAGAATTTAACGTAGAACTATTATAATTCAGATTAGAGTCCAGCATTTTTAACATCTTTTCAAAAATAAGCTAAAACTTTAGGAAAAATATTAATGTGAACTAGACAACTTTATGGTAGCGCTTGAATTTTTTAATTTATTAAACAATAAAAATGAAATAATCAACATCATTCTAAATAATGTTCAGATTATTTACCCCCTTACTTAACCTATACTTATAGATATATGGACCAGTGACATCGTTTGACACTAGTATAAGGTAATCAAATCACTTAAGCTATGGTTTGCGAACGCAACTTACTACTATCGTCAAAATGCATTTAAAACAGCTTAAACCCAAAAGCAAGCAGTATTATTCAACATCAGTCATATTAAGGAAATCGTTGCAATAATTAAAAATAAACACTAATCTACTGTGTCTAGTGTAGTCATAAATCAATGATAGCATAGATCCATCTTGTGCTGAATGGCATTTTGTTTAATTTTTTGTGTGTCTACCTTTATTGGTTATTAATAGCTTATTTTGAGGGAGTATTTAAAGCAAGCTCCGCAAACAAACGATGTTACAGTTGTGAAATCTTAACACACCTTAAGTGGTAATCGTTTTACAAATAAGTGTCGAACACTGCTAGACAATGTCAATTCAGTCTTGAGGTATTGGCAGCTCTTGTTCATCTGTTTCTACATCTTCCTCATTTTTTATATCACTAGAATCTAATTCGGGACACGCATCTTTCAAATCATCATTCATCTCAATATTATCGTTTTCAATGTGTTCATCATCTCCGACTATAGCAAAAACGACTTGCAGGTCGTCATCAATTTTGTCCGTCAGTTCGTTACAATTGCTGGTGACGTTACTGTCTTCAGCGTTACTCTCGTCTAATGCGTCTAAAACATCAGAAGTATTATTTTTCACTTCACTAGTAGTACTCACTAACCTCGATTGGTATTTATCAATGGCATAATATATCTCAATTTTAGGCACGTTGTTTGTCAAATTGTTGGGCTGATATTCTTCCACTAAAACATCTTCCAAGTTGAGATCTGAGGCGTGGTGTCTTTTGATATGAGTCGGCAGTGCCACAATAGTGAATTGGAATCCGCAGAGCTTGCATTCGATATAGTCTTTCGGGTCCATAGCTGTATGTTTGTAAGTGTGCCTGTAGCATGTTGTTTGTGTTAAGAAATAGACGTTACAATCTCCGCACTTATACAATTTAACTTTAGACTTATTTTCCTTCTCTTTTGAATCCACTGATGCATCTGTTGTCTTATCCTGCAGATCCGTCGATTCCAGTTCGAAACTAGAATTCGCAGACGCGGCAGTTTCGTTATTAGCTTCTTGGTTTTGTGTTTCGTCCTTCGAATTATTCTGCAATCTTGCGTTCCTTTTTATAACGGATGCTTTCTGTGGTCTACTTACTTGTACAGATAAACGAATGTTCCTAATCTCTGAATCAGTTAGGGTGACAATATCAAAATGGCTTCGATTATGATCGATAACTTTGTGCCGCATTAGGCTGTGTTTTGAGAATGTACAATCACATCCCTTGCATTTGACAGGGTCCTGGATATGATGGCAATTTACAGAGACATGGTAAGATAACGTTTTTTTAGTATTAAAGTGCAAATCACAATCTTTGCATTTGTATATTTTGCATGTGCTGATCTCAGGTTCATCCTCTTTAGTAACCGAAACGTCTTCGGCCATATCCTCATCGTGGTCTATAACTCTTAAGTCTAAAATTTTCTCATCACCATGTCGCTTAACATGTTCCTTGAAATTTTTAGTTGCAAACTTTATGTTGCAAACCTCGCACGTTTCAGATAGCTCCTTAGAGCACCTGTCCTCGTAATGCTTCGTCAGAGTGTTTCTATCCGTAAAATGTAACGTACATTTTTTGCATTTGTAAACTTGACAAACTTCAATTTTCATTTTCGGTTGCGACTGTGCAACTTCATCAATCTTTTCATCTATTTGTGACTCTCCCTCCATGGTTGCTCTAATCGCCTGCTGATCAACTTCAACTAATATGTTTGAATCTTCACCGGTAAGGTGTCTAACATCAAACTTACTTATTTTTTGAATCCTATGTTGTAGTTCGACATGTCTCATCAAGGTCTTAGTGGTGAACTTGAGTCCGCAATGATTGCATACTTTTACTGCAGATATCTTGTGCTTTTTCAGTTGAACATGTTTCCTCAGTGTAGTTCTCATCATGAAATGTACATCACATATCTTGCATCTGTACAACACAGCAGTCCGACTGTAGATAGGCACGTTAACCACAATGTAGCAATCTGGCTTCAGTATTCCACTGGCTTTGTGGTCATCCCTGTGAGCTTCAATACTCGTTCTATGAAATGCAAGGCCGCATTGTTCACATTTCATTCCATTGGCTTTTCCTCCACAATCCTTAGTATGTGAAGCAGCCATAAGTTTATCATAGAACAAAATGTGACATTGTTTGCATTTGTACAATGTCTTTTTCGTTGGTACAATTATATCGAAGTTCTTGAATTGCGCTTGGGCGTGGTGCTTGCATAGATGATTCACTACTTCTATGGGATCAAACATCAAATTGCACTGACTGCACCGTTCCCTTACGACTGAACTGCAGTTCTTAGCTTGGTAATGTTTCTCGATTGATTTTAGGGACGTGTAATGAAGTCCACAGTGACATTTGTAAAGTTTTGCTTCATCTTTCTTGTTCTCACTGGGTGTTTTAGCATTACTCAAAGCTGTGGGGTTCTGATCATCGAGAATGGCTGATTTATTATGGATCATATTATTGCTGTTGTAGAATGTTTTAGTGAACACATTCTGTTTAGAAATATTAAATTTATCATGAAGCTTTTGATGTAAGTGGACATAGGATAAACTAAAATCGAGGCCACATTTGAAGCATGTTTTCTTTTTATTCATATTACAAACATGTTTTTTAGAATTGCTCTCAAATAGCGTGCAGCAAGCGCAATCTCCACATTTATAAAACATATAAAATTTATTTCCTTTTATAATTTTTATATTATTCTCGTATTTGGACAAGCTCCCAATTTTTGGCGGCCGATTAGAAGTTTCCTTGCGCCTTTCATTGCCTTTAGCCTCGACTTCTTTATCGGGTATGAGTTTTTCAAGACTATCACCATTTTTAGAATTGTTAAAAGCTATTATCCTGAAAGATTCTGCTTTCAAATCCTTTGTGTTGTGGACTTCTTCATGTTTATCACAGACCGCCCTGCTACCAAAGACCAAGTCACAGAACTGGCAAATGATCTTGTTAGCCTTCAAACAGTTCTGCAAGTTGATATGGTGTGTGAGAGCATTGGCAGGTACACAGTTCAGGCACTGAAGGCATTTATAAACGGTATACTCCGGCGGTCCTTGCTGAATCAGTGTCAACCTAATAGATCTTGTCTCTCCATATATACTTCTGGTCAGTATCTGTGATTTCTGATCTTCCGGCAAATCTAAAAAGTTCAACCAATCTGGTGAATACAGCTTGGCATGATCATACTTCAAAATCTTAAAGGATTTTCTGGTGATAATTTTGCTGCCCGCGTGCAACTCCAAATGACGTCTGTAACATTCTTTGTCAAATTTCATGTTGCAGATTTGGCATTTCATTATAACCACACCGTAGCTCTCCATGTTGGTAAAATGGTTTTGACAGTGTTCAACTACTTTGTCGTAGGAATCCATAAATGTGTCGCAGACTTCGCACAAATACAGTATATTCCATAGAGTTGTGAGCGATTTGTACTTCATCAACAACTCTGGTAGATTTTGAGTCATCGGCGATTTTGACGATGTTGGTATTGCGTTATCTAGTATCTTATTTTGCACGGCGGGCTTAAGTTTACCAGGTATTACGTAGTTATGGAAGTTCATGTGTATCTTGAAGCATTGCTTGTCTATTTTCTTGTGACACTCCTGGCATTCAACACTCTTCGTTTTACCACAAGCGTGTAAATGTCTTGAAACTTTGGTGATAAATGCTACATTGCACTTTTTGCAGGAATAATATTCTGGGACCGGTTTGATTTTCTTATAATCAGTTAGTCTCGTGAGCGTTAAATCGAGGAGTGTTAGCTTAGGATACTTTTCGTGCAATTTCTTGTGACATCCATAAGCATTTGAAGTAAAACATAATCCACAATATTTACAAGCGGGGCGCTGTGAAACTTTGCTCGTATTTTTGAGCGTATTACTTTTTGACATCAACCCTTTGCACTTCTTCTGCACGTGAAATGATATCTTTCTAATCATGTAACACTTGCACGTTGGACAATAATACAAATTCGTCTCTTCTGCTGGGTACTTCCTTTTCTTTGCCTCTGTTTCAGGCTCTTCCATCTTTCTCTTCAAATTTCGCACGGGAGTAACCAATTTAGGCATCACACTTTCAGCCTTGACTTCAACATTCACATGTTTACCGATCTCTTTTTGAGTTGCTACAAAATCGACTTTTATGAAGTCATCTTTGGTGAAGTCGCCTTGATTGTGCTTACTTTCGTGATTCGTTTTCGACGACACGTCTACAGGGAGACGGCACTCGTTGCAATAGAACGACTCTGCGTCTCTCTCGCACCCGAAATTGATGTGTCTCCAGAATTTATATTCTTCAAAACACACGTAGCAGTACGGACACTCGCATAAGATTCTAACTACCATCTCTAGATACACCACAAACACTTTAAATTTAGAATTTGAAGTCTCGTGTTGAAACTCGTGCGCCTTTCTATCTGTATTTTTAAATACTTTTCTACACTGCGGACAACTCCAGTCTCGGATGTTACTAGTAGTTTCGCACACTCTAGAATGAGCGCACGCTCCGTAGCAAGTCATGAAGTGAACAGAACAGGTGCTGCACTTGAAAAGAGTCGATTTTGGAACTACTAGATTAGTATCCTCTTCAACTTGCACTTCCTTCTTTGCAATCACTTTAGGCTTGTTCTTAACTTTCTGTATCTTGTTGGTTTTGATTATTTTGAAAATTTTCTGGCCTGACGTTTGTGGATGTTTCTTTAATCTGTGATCCCTTGCGCAGTTGTAGCTGTTCAACACTAGCTTGCACACACTACATTTATACCTAATATTTGTGTGAACATTAACTGCAGTCTGCATTTTTTTCAATTTACCCAATTTCAATGTTAAGAAGTCTGGGTGTATTTTCCTCATATGTTGATAATAGTATTTTCTGCTGTACTCTGTTCCACATACCTCGCAGTTTCTTACTGCGTTCGGTGATTTGTGTTCTAGTTGGATATCTTCAGATACAACTTTTACTTTAGACCCTAATATAAGTCTGTTATCATTTTTTACGACAGTATTAATAGATTTGACATCTTTAACTTTAGCAGGAGTAACCATGGAAGCTGTTGCCGTGTTTTGAGTCGGCGTCAAAGCACTTTTTTCCTTTTTAACTGGGGAAATTTTCATTTTGGATTTCTCATTTAAACCCGTTGTAGGTTTAACCGCGCTGACTGGAGTATTTCTGCCGTCACTGCTAGTTTTGTTTTCATTTAAAGGAAGCAACTCATATAAATGTTTGACCAAGGCCGTATCATTTGGGAAATAAACATTGCAATGGTTACAGATCCTCCAACTCCTCAACTCGTGGGAAGTCTGTGAAAACGGGTCCACTTGGTGGACATTTTTATAATGCCTAACCAGATTGTACTTGCCATTATGTCCTTTGAAATAACTCTTACATATCTCACAGGTCTGGCTGTTGAGTATTTTGGCAGGTTGACCGACATTCAATTTTGCTGTACTTTTGACAGCTCTGTTCCTCTCCGGACTCGGCTCCTTGTCAGTAGCTACTAATAAAGAGTGTGCCACCATTTTGTGAGCGTCCAGCGTGTTTAATGTCGCGAACAGTATTTTACACTCATGACAATAGCATTTGCTTCTTTGTAGAAATGGTCCCCAATCATCGAGCACCAATGACATATTATAATTATAATTCTCTTGCCTGTTCCCTTCTTCGTTTTCATCTGGTTGTACGCCAGGTTCCTTATACGTCGTTTCTAATGGTGGTTTGCTGCCGAGTATGATTTTGCCAAATTGGAACTCCTCGTCCGTAGGTTCGATCTTCACCGAGGGTGCTGCAGCAGCGTGCGCCTCCCAGTTCCACTCGTTCTGATAAAATCCATTGGAAGGGTCTTCATATTGATAATCTGGAAACAACAAATAGATATTACTACAAACTAGAGATATAAAATTCACCGTCAACATCTAATTATATTACAAATCGATGTGTGTGGATGTGTGAATTCATAATGTGTACAGGTGTAAATACAGTAAATGTGAATTATGAAACCTGTCAGACCCAGCAATGATAGAGAAGAACTTACACATATAAGTATTTATAATTAGGTTTAAAGTGTCATGCTATTACAAACTATTTACAAGTAAAGTCCATACCAAATGACTTGTCTTATTTGCTAAACACTTTTATAACCTCAAAATGCATCGTTTTTGCCTTAAACGGATGTTTTCTGGTGTATTAAGCAACTAGAGACCAAATTTTGCACACGATTTTCCTAATTTTACATCATGAATGGTTTTTTATGACAAAATTGTAATTTTAGGCGATAAAGGAGCATTTTGATATTATAAAAGTGTTAACTAAATAAGACAAGTCAGATGTTATGGAGTATATATGTTATATGTGTTAGTGTTACAAATGTGTGTTGTAGTGTAGTCTATGGGCTCCAAAACGGCTGGATCCATTTTGATGAAATTTTCAGGCAATCTTCAGATCACTTCAGCAGGTGATCCTGTGAAGTTGGGTAGTAATAGGATTGGTATGAACAACTTGGTGAGGCGGGGTAAGAACAGTGCTAAGCTGCGGACGGACAGGCAGACGGACATGGCGGAACTATTGACTACGGAACCCTAATAAGCAGGGGTCGGAATAGGCAGTGCCTATTTGCCTAAACTTTGCGGGAGGACGTAACTAAGAGTGGTTACAACCACCAAAAATAATGATTTATTTTTATTGAATGCGGGATTTCCGGTATTTTTTAATAATACATAAATGTGGATATTGATACTAAAACTCAATATCACATGTTAAAAACATTTATTGTATACAATTTTACATGATTAACAATAACAAAAACATCTTTCAATCTGAATCATCAATATCATAATCACAATCATAATTACGATAGTAGTAACAAATGCGGGATGCGTTCAATAAAAAGAAGACATTATTTTCGGTGGTTGTAACCACTCTTAGTTACGTGCTCCCGCGAAGTTTAGGCATATAGGCACTGCCAATTCCGACCCCTGCTAATAAGGAACAAGTTAATTGTCTTCAATATGTGAGTGTGTCTACATCGACATCATCATCTCGAGCATCCATCCGTCCAGTATTGGACATATGCCTCCCCTAATTCCCTCCAGTTATCCCTTGATGGAGTCTCTTCTCAACTTCTTCTCGGCTGTTGCCACAATGTCATCGAACCACCTATATAGCTTTAGGTCTACCAGGTTTTCGGCCTCCACTCTGTTACTTTCCGGCTCCAACGATCATCCGACCTTCGCAAGAGATGCCCCGCCCACTGCCACTTAAGACAAGAAATCCGGCTTCCATCATCCCTTAACTCCAGTCCTTGGCGGGTTTCTTGGTTACGTGTATACATGGATGGCAAACATCTATGGTTATTAGAACGCACTCATGATGAAAACGTCTGTGCTCGTTTGCCTTCCCCATGCCAAAAAATACCCTGCACAAGGTAACTAAAAGAAAGAAACATTTATTCGGCTAAAATACCTAATACTTATGCTCATACCTGTGTAATCCACGGGCTCCGTCTTGACGGTGACCCCTGACATCTGCCTCCTCTGCAGACTCTCATACACGTCGTGCTCCTCGATATCAATATCGTCCGCCATCTTGTTTGTCAGCTGTGCATAAACAGACACATTATGTTACTTAGTAGCCAGGGGAGCAACTTTTGAAGCTGACGAAAAACGACTAACATTAAAATTAATTTGTGCAGCGATTTCATTTAAGAGCGGGTCAAGCTTTTGGATTATATATGATAACTAGCGACCCGCCCTCGCTTCGCTCCGGATTAAAGTATTATACATATAAACCTTCCTCTTCAATCACTCTATCTATTAAAAAAAACCGCATCAAAATCCGTTGCGTAGTTTTAAAGATTTAAGCATACATAGGGATATAGGGACAGAAAAAGCGACTTTGTTTTATACTAAGTAGTGAAGGAGTGAAGATATCAAATCCAAAAAGTGGGCCCGCTAGTAGATTTTATCGCTGCACAAATTGATTTCAAAGTTAGTCATTTTTCATCGGTGAGCTTCAAAAATCGCCCCCCACGCTAGTAGTTCAGTAGTCACTAATAGTCCTACTAATATTATTAATGCGCATTGTAGTATTGTTAGGCGATGGGCTTGCAACCTGTCACTAATACATTGGTAAACATCTTAGCCTACTTGTGCAAAATGTGGTTACAGTTTTATTAGTTTTTCGAGTTTTTGGTATTTTTTTAGAGCTACTCCTACCCCACTCTGGCAATGAAGGCGTGACGATACGTATGTACTTTTTATAAGTAGGTACTCTAAGATGGGTTCAGAATCCGAAGGAAAATGACCTGCATGCTACCAGTGCTACAGGTGCATACATATATCTATAGGAGCTAAGCCAAGTTTCATTTGAATAAATGTTAATTTCAGTTGATAATAGGATTAGGACATATTTAATTTGAGGTGGTTTTGGAAGATGATCTAAATTTGAAAGTCATAACCATGCTACAGCCGCCAGCACCCACGACCACAAAATTGAATGTATTTTTTTATATGTAGTGCCACTCCATACCTTCCGTGGATGTCGTAAGAGGCGACTAATGGAATAAAGGCTTGTAGTACTGTTAGGCGATGGGCTTGCAACCTGTCACTAATACACTAGTAAACTTCTTGCTAGTAGCTTGTAGCTCTGCCTACCCCACTCTGGGAATGAAGGCGTAATGTATGTATATATGTATCTTTATTGGAAAACAAACAGCTTAAAATAAAATACATGATAAAATACAAATTTGGTTAAAATTCATGAGCCAAAACAGTTTCCATTAATTAAAAATCAGAGTTGCTCAGAGGAAACTGAAATAAACTAAAGTAAGGTAAAGTAATCAGGTACAATTAATAGTTACATTTTGATTATCATGATTATTAGTAATCGTCCGTCCAGATCGCTACCACCATCTTATCCATCAACCAACTGCCAAGCAACAGTCGCACTGTTGAGTTCCGGTGTGGGGATAAGACAACCGGTTAAATTACTAGCATAGAGGCATTCCATCTTAGTCAGTGTTGGCAACGTATTTGGGGTCTTAGGATTGCAATCTTGTGATTATAGTCTTGAGAATTCAAATGATTATGAGTCTTAGATTCCATTTACCACCAGGAGGCCTCAGTGCTTGTGTCACTCAATAGTTAAAATATCGCACAGTACAGTCTATTAAAATCATTCAATCAATCTCCTCATCAAATCAAAATTAGCCACATAAGACAGTTTCAATAAATATAATTTTAATTTTTTCATGAAATCAATATTGTACAGTCAACATCAAAGATTACATTTTTCCACCTTATTTCAATGGAAGAAGGTTAAAAAACAAAAACATATCTTTTAAGTCAACCATAACACTTTATTAACAGAAACAATTAAATTTAAGTGAATGTGAGCAACATAATTATGTTATCTGTACAGTGTATACTGCAATTGGTGTTTTATTTTTGGAATAAACTAAAAAAAAAACTGACAAGGGTTTTGGCCGCAGCCATGCCGGTTATCCTACCAATATTATAAACGCAAAAATTTGTCCGTATGGATGGATGTTTGTTACTCTTTCACGCAAAAACTACTGGACAGATTTTGGTGAAATTTGAAATGCAAACAGCTTATACCTTGGACTAACACATAGGCTACCTTTCATATCGCTATTCCCTCGGGAACTGATTTATACGCATACAAAGTCGCGAGCGGAAACTAGTTTAGTGTTATATAAATATAGTGTAGATGTAATAAAAACATGATTGTACAATAAAATTGATGGTTGTAGTCAGACTTGAGTTCAATCCTTACGCAAATCCTCATGATTATTATATGCAAGACATTGAGTGAAACATTAAATACATCCACTATAAAATACAGTAAATACAAAGCACAGTTCAGTGGTGTAACTGTAGGGTGGCAGGGCTGGCAAAATGCTACGGGCCCCCAACCCGAGACAGCCCTGGACAAAGAGGCCGCAAGCTCAGAAATAACATTTTAAACAATATTTTGTAGCTATGGTTTAGTATAGGGCCCCATCAAAAGCATTTGCCACGGGCCTCAGATGGTATAGTTACACCACTGCCACAGTTATCAAAATAATTTAAATATTTCCCAATTTTCCCAGTTGTATTGTAGGTATAAGGCAGCCCTAGAATATCTTATTATTAGTGCAAATCATAGACACAGCAGAAGATATAGTTGATAGAGGAAGCTTGTCATAAAGAATATATTCAAACTGAAACTGTATTCCTATCATTGAGCAATGATAACTAAACTGTTGAAAAGGATATATCGTTAATTTTATTGAGATCGACAAAATTGAGTCCGTACATATTAGTTTAATCAAACACACTATTAAGTGGGACCGTAAATTAGAAAATGAGATTGCACACACAACCTCTAGCTGTGACCTAAAAACGAGTGATATAGCGAATTTAATAATCAACCCGTGAGTGCGAGTGCGTACCTATAGCAGAGCAAGCAGGATTTTGATAAAATAGAGAGGTGTGAGTGATTTAACAGGAGACGTAAACAAAGTTTGCAATTCAATTATTTAAAAGTCACTCATTAACCGCTGATTTATGCTTTTGTTGAACCACCTAATTATAATTAAGTGTATTATTTGGAGTATGGGATATATATAGGAATAAGCCAGTAGTTAGCGAAAATATTAAAATTCCGATAGCATGTCACTCAATTTTGGTTACCTGATGATCGATCTGCCTCTTGATATCGCTTTCGCGACGCTGACAATTATCTTACCACCATCACGTTTACAGAATTAGATTGGATATTAGTTTAGATAACTAAATCTAACTGAGATAATTATCGTGATAAATCCTCACGCAGAAATTTAAGAAAAAACGTTTCAGTGTTGTATTCTATGGTATTGTACGAGCGAGTGTTGTACCTACTTCGAGACAAGGAAGAATGTATGTCGATTGTTGGTTGACGTATATCAAATATCGAAAAACACAGTTTAATAATATAAAACAAATTATCTCGTCCCTTTACCATTTCATAACTTATTTCATGTCAAGTACTCAAAAATAATTTGAAATCCAATTTTATACAAAAAATTGAGGTTAACCTATTAAAATTCATAGGTTTTGACAAAGCGAGCGCTTAAAACCAAAACCCGAACAAATTTTACTTTTGGCGCCATTTTCAGTGTCTCCTGTCCTGTCCAGTATGTCAGACATGTCAGTGTCAACTCGTGTGTTATTTGTTATACATCACTTTACTTTATATTTAGTTAATTCATCATAATTCGTAACATAAATCACCAGTTCTCTGTATAAATTTAAATTGATTATCCGTGTACTGCTTTACTTAAATTTCATTAAAGTAATGGCGAGAACGAAGGCTTCTGTTGGTGCCAAAGGTATCTAAATTCGAAGCAAATCGTGTACCTTACTTAATTATCATTTGTGTTAGACTGATTCTATCTAGAATTCCTGTTTCAGTGGCCTCTGGCAAGAGCAGTAAAGCGAGGTGCAACGTGGCACCACCAGCTAGTTCCTCCGGCTCATCTGGTAAGTACTTTAAGTCTTTAACTGCATGGTAAAAACTAGAGAAATATATCTGGACTATTTGCTGAACGTAAGTGTGCACCGCGAAGGGAATTTCGAAGATTACAATATCGAATATATACATACATACATAACATCACGCCTTCATTCCCAGAGCGGGGTAGGCAAAGCTAGAGAAATACTGACAACTGTAAAAAGACTTGTTGATCCTGTAATCATATTTTGCACAAGTAGGCTAAGATGTTTACCAGTGTATCAGTGGTAGGTTGCCTAACAGTACTACAAGCCCTTTTTCCATTAGGCGCCACTTATGACATCCATGGAAAGATATGGAGTAGCACTATTCTAACCTGACAAGCAATAATAATTATAATTCATTTTTCGTTCTTTTATTTCTTGTGATAAGCTACTCTTCAAGTTGTAGAATAGTTTTTGGGTTGGAAAATGAACTAAACATACTTATTTATAAATATTACAGGAAGCGTAGAGCGCGGTGCTCGCAACACCAGTGGAGGGGGCAATTCTGTTTGCCAGCGGGAGATCCCAAAGTGGCAGAAGCCTATCACAAACTTCTTCATGTGCAAAGATACGGATCACAATGGTGATAGTGAGGAGGAAGGGTCAGGTATAATTATTACACTTGCATTACTCTGGTAGTGTCCCTAGCCTATGTTTATTATCAGGAAAGAGTGAAATTGAAAGATTGTCTTTTGGATTGCATTATAAAATATTGATTATTAAGAATGTGTAAAACTATGCAAAGTAATATGGCTGCCTACTCACAATATGATTATTTTGCCATTTAATTTATTTTTATATAAAAATACCAATTTTTAGCCTCCAGCTCTAAACCTAAGCCAAAAAAACAAGTAATTGAATCCGATGATGAAGACATTGAAGTGGAGAAGCCGAAAAACAGAGTACTAGACGACACCATAGACTTGGAGCCACTGACAGGTATTTAGTACCTTACCCCTATACATAACTTTACAATTTATAGCATCCCCAAGCTTCCTATATGCTATATATTTGAGCGAATAAGCTAAAAAACACCAATGCAATTTATTCAATGTTTAGCAATTATCTCTTTTTCTTCTGCATTCAGCATTCTTCTGCTTTATTTTACATGCCCACTGTTGGGTATACGCCTCTCCAATTCTTTTCCATTTTGCCTTATTTTGAGTTGGTCCATAGAGGACCAGCATTGTCTATAATATCATCAGACCATCGTGCTGGTGGTCTGCCAACTCTTCTCCTTCCTACCCAGGACCTCCAGACTGCAACGCATTTACTCCATCCGTTGTCATCCCTACGAAATAGGTGACCTGTCCATGTCCATTTTAGTCTGGCGACACGGTTCCCCTGGTCAGTAACTTTAGTGCTGCTCCTATGATCTCGTTCCTGACCTTATCTCGTAGGGAAACTCTGAGGATCTTGCGTTCCATTTTCCGCTGGGTAGCAATTATACAACATTTCAATTTCATACTTTATTAACACATGCAGCGCCCTATGAACACCGTGTGATTTTAAAGCTGGGTACGAATCTGACATTTCAAAATAGCGTCGGACACTATGAAAGCCGTGGCTGCGTTTATCAAAATTCACCAAATTATTAACAACTACACCCTACGGACGGACATGGCGTAACTATAAGGGTTCCTAGTTTGACTACGAAACCCAAAAAAGTGACGATAGACTAATCTTAGACGTAAGATTTTCGATTAATTTAGTCACGATCACGATTAAATTAATCGTCGATTAATTGGCGGCGACTGAATTTTTATTCGATTAATTAATTAGATTTATTTTCTCTCGATTAATATTAGGAATAAAAAAGTTTCAGTTGTAAGTCCAAGTTTCGAGTTGCGTTGACAGATTGCTACAGCTTAAGGAATGCGAATATAGTGTTTAGTTTTTGAAGAGAGCCGTTCCGTTTAACAGACAGACGATGCTCATTGTCCACCATCATCCATTAACCACCTGCTAAGCAACAGTGTTCGCATTGTTGTGTTCCGGTGTGGGGATAAGACAACAGGTGAAATTACTAGCATAGAGACATTCCATCTTAGTACTTAGTGTCGGCAACGCATTTGAGGTCTTAGGATTATAGTCTTGAGAATTAAATTGTATATGGGTCTCAGATTCCACTTACCATCAGGTGGCCTGAGTGCTCGTGTGCCTTCTCCTTAACATAAAAAAATAATAATTGTATCCAAACATCAGTATTATATTCTTTTGAAATATTTGTAACACATTTTTTTTATCGTTTGTGATCCAATTTTTAATTGAGATTCAATCGTAAAAATTAGTCGAATAAAATGACGATAGATCAATTTTTATTTGAATCTCCGTCGATTCATTTTGTGACGATTGATTGTTTAATCGATTAATTAGTTGATTAAAAAGTTAATCAGTAAATGCTGATCTCGGCCCGGGACCAAATTTCATCTAAATCGGTTAAGCAGTTTATCCGTGTAAGCGTAACAAACAGACAAGAGTTACTTTCACTGCTGTCAAATTTATAACATTACTGTGAATAATTAATTTTTCTATTTAAAGGGGAAGATAGTCATAAAATAGAAGAATATTATCCTCAAAACGGGCCTAAAGGGAAAGGCAAAGGTAAAAAAACCAAAGACAAGGAAAACATAGACAGCAACGTTGAACGGAGGAACTCAGTCAAGCGTGACCTGGAAGAAATCACTTTCGGTGAAGAGCCGGAACATGCTAACAAAAGGATCAAAGTCAACTAAGTTGGTTTACAATGTTTTCTACAAAAGAAAGACTTTGTGAGTGAGCCACCTTTGTGATATGTTCTGTAATAATACATTTTTAGAATAACATAGTTAAGGGTTAGGTACATGGATCTGTTAGTACAAAACCCAAATGTGAAATGTGTCATGGTGACGGTTCCCATTCATTTCGCCGACAAATCTTTGACAAATGCATCGTTTCGCAACATATTCATTTGGCGTTTTCCAAAAAAAGTGTTCATCGTTAAAAAAAAAAACTTTTTTCATTTCGTAACGAAAATTAACGTATCGAAATGTATGGCTAACTTTCGTGACGAAATGGAAAAAGGTACATTTTATTCATTTTGTTCTTAACGTTGTAAACTTTTTTTGGAAAACGCCCAACTAAAATATTTTAGGATTTTTATAAAACTAACCTAACCTAACCTATAGGGTTCTACACAATGGTCTTGAAATAAATCCAGAATTATTTATAGTTGCGGGAAAAAACGCGAGTTGTCAAATGAATAATTTGTATAATGTTGCTTATGAAATGATAGGATCCCGATGGTGATATGTAAGTATTACGACTTTTTTAATTTTTGCTAAGTTTTTGTGAGACATTAGTTATTTTAGTGTTAGGTATTACTAACTGACTGGTGCAGTACAAATCTGATAATTTCATAGTTTTAAGGATTTGATTTAACAACTTTTATTCTTTTACTCAATTACATTTTAGTTTAGGGCTAGGCTGTCAGAATCGTAAGACGAGAACAACTCTAACATAAACCAAGTTTTTATTACCAGACTGCGTGTTGTAATAATGTTGTTTATATAGGGTGTTTTTTGGTCGGCCACTTCCACAGTAGAGGTATATATTTTTTTTTTCCTCGCTTGTTGACATCGGCCCATCCATCCAGCCTCTACGGGGGAATATAAAGTCCGACATACATACTGGGCAGGGATTCTACACGGTAATAACGATATCATCGTTGACGTGTTTGCGTATTGTCAACGTTTTGATAACTCTTGTCATTTACAATAATGGCGACTGTGACAAACGATTCTAAAACACGTCAAAAGCGATATCGTTATAATACAATAGAATAGAGGCCCAGGTCAAACACATAACCCTACTTTGGGCTTGCCGCAGGCGGGTAAAAAGACAATCTCACATCTTTCATACCAAGACCTCTATTGCAAAACCATATTGTGTTGTTAACGTTACAAGCCCAACTTTTACCCATCTTGTACAATAAAATAACTTAGGAAGATAAGATTTTTGTTAAGTTTCTACAATGTTGTAAGATTAAATAAATAAAACAATACCACAAGTTTTTATTTAACTCCTGTCATAGTTAAAATAAAAAATGATTTATAAAACTCTTTATATAATGGTAGGTAATAAAATTGGTCAGTCCAACTGAATTCGGCTTTTGGTTAAAAACTTCAACGCCAACGTTGGACGTTGGACTTACCTATCATTAAAAGAAGTTATTTCTTGCTTTTTAAAGACGGTTTTAGGTTTTTTTAAACATTATTTTTTATACCTTTTACTGTTATGTCGTCCATGTATATTTTATTCCTATAATAATATTTGAGGAGTTCCCTCGATTCTCCAAGGTCCCATCACCAGATCTTGACGTCCTGGAAATGGGACCAATTAGGAAATATACCCAACCAAAAAAAAAATCAAATCGATCTAGCGGTCTTAGTGTAATCGGGAACATAGTAATTTTATTTTGATATTGATTAAAAATAGAAAATTCTATGCAAAGTAGACTACCAAAAAAAGACCATACCAGGATTTATTTTACCACTTTGTCGGCGTGACTAATGTGTATATTCATGCCAAATAAAAGCTTTCTAGTACTAAGAGTCTCTTAGCTATGGACGGACATGGTGAAACTATAAAGCTGGGTACGAATCTGAGCGGCTCAGCTTGAGGCATGCGCGCCCTGCGTGGCGTGCTGCTCGCAAACCAAATTGTTGCACATAAACATGTGCGAGTGAGGCAGCGAACTTGACGCGAGCCGTCATTTCAAAATGGTCAACTTGTCCTTTTTGCAAAGTATTTTTTTTTAAATATCGCCAATGTATGTATATGCGTGATCAAACATTCAAACTTCACATTTTGTATGAAAAAAAAAAAAAACTAGCTCATTTTTTAAAGTCAGAACCAAAGGAGTTCTATTTGAGTAGTAGAATCGATCCCTACATTTAAAGCCCCCATGGTCAGGGTCACCTTATATAAGTGGATACCATACCAGGAACCTTACCAAACCATAAAAGGAATGGACCAAAATAATGTAATACAGAAAACATTTTTTTTTTATGTTAAGGAGAAGGCATACTAGTGCTCAGGCCACCTGATGTTAAGTGGAATCTGAGACCCAACATATAAACATATTATTATTTACTATAACAATAATATTATTTAACTTTTTTGCCATTATGTTGTCTTTTTAGAATTAATTGTAGTCATATCCATATTACGTATATTGTTTAACATGATTTTGACGTAATTTGCATCCGTCGTCCGCCCATTAGTTCTCCATTCAATTCGTCCAATCGTTGCAGCGTGAATGACTATCAAACTAACAGACATACGTTCGCATTTATTATAGTAAGATAGTAGATAGGAGCGCTAGATATTTATTTCTCACGTGAAATATAAAGTGGGTATTTAAATAAAAGAACACATAATTTTTTATATATTTTATTGTACTACTTAGCCAAATCGTAAAATGCTTGTAGAAAATTGGTAAAAACTGCAAAACTCTTTACAAAACGTTTTGGAACTTTAATACTAATTATGTTTCATTTATTGAATACCATTATTATTATCGAAGGTTACCTATTATTGATGAATACATTTAGTAACATTTGTAACTAACATTGGCAAAATTTGATGTTAAATTGTATAATTATATTATATTATAACAGACTGCCCAAAGGAGGGTTATGTTTTTCAAGCGTATATATGTATATATATCTGTTTCTGATAAAATCCATTAAGCCGTTTAGGCTGCAGAGCATGCCAAAGATAGACATACCGTCACTACTTTGAAAAATCCTCCTATCTCATAATTCGTCATGTAAGATTTTCAACTTAAACACGAAGAGAAATAAGTTTAAAATCGTGCATCACGAAATCTGAGATGCGAGGTTGAGGTTTTTTAAAGTAGTGACGTTACATAAAAACATAACCCTCCTGACAAAGCTGGGTAAAAAAGCCAGTAGCTTCAATAAATCTAGGTTTGGAAGCTGCAGGCTTTTATAACCTCTTTTGACTATAACTGGCTAAAATCCCACCAATATATCGATATTAGATAAAATATTAACCGATATCTTTTTTAAATACTGAGACAATTTTAACAACGAACTACGCCATCAGGTAAGTTCAATTACAATGGGATCTATTTTTAAATATTTGACTTAAATATTGTCAATTTTGTATTGGTAGTAAATCAGCTCTACTCCGACTAATTACATTATTACTTCCATTGATGAAACTAAATAGACTTTTTTTCCTAGTAGTTACATTCAACGAAGGTGGTTTCCGAAATGGAACTACCTGGACTTTTTTTTCTAAGTAGTTACATTAATAATAAAGGGTTTAATTTAATGCAATTAAATGGACTCAATTAAAATTATTAATATAACTACTTGGAAATAAAAGTCCAGGTAGTTCCATTACGGAAACCATCTTCGTTGAATGTAACTACTAGGAAAAAAAGTCCATTTAGTTCCATCAGTGGAACAAGTCGGAATAGACCGTAAATCATGCATTCAACTAGTCCTTTTTGCAAAGTATTGTTTTTTCTAAAATGTCGCCAATGTATGTGTATGTATGTGTATCTATTGCCTTCTTTCGCGCGACATGGCTTAATCATGTAATAATATGCTATGAGTGATAATAATTTAACTTTAGAGTACATCAAATAATCACAAACAATTTAAATTGACGTCCGCTGTTTTTTTTTATATGTGTCTATCGTTTTATTAAAGCATAGGCTTTGTATTCTACACGATGAAACGATATTGCCTTTGTACAGCGAACAACGAATTGAAGCCAAAAAAAAGTGACCTTGAATGACGTCGCTTATGTTTTGGGACAAAAAACATGCAATCTCCAGTGTCACATATAAGCTTCTTGATTCATATACTTAAAAAATCATGCTTTTAAAAAGCCAAGAGACGTCACCATGGCAACGAGGTACAAAGAAAAGTTGATTGACCCAAATGCTAAAAGTAAAAAAAAAACCAGACGTCATTTAAACACTTAAATAATAGGCATAACATAAAACTAAAACAACAAAAGCGTCATTGGTGCACGTTTGCAGTAAATGCCAAAGAATGTAAAACTAAAATTTATTCTTGGAAGAAAATTCACAGACATGCGAATTTTCACTGCACTCCGAGATTAATTAATTATAGCATGCTGATGATATATCTGTCCGGATTGTCAGAACAGGACGTGTAATATAATCGCCTTTATCTCTGTAGATAAAGCATCCGTCACTCTTGCACTTACGACACGAATGGATATAACTATACAGGGTAATTTTTTTATCAGTGCACAAATTTTAACATATCGGCAGTGGAAAGGCAAAAGTGCTTAAGCGCCATACATAATAATGGCCATTTAGCTTAAGCGCCATATACCTAATAGGGCGCTTAAGCTTAACCTCCATACTTGATAGTGGCGCTTAAGCAAATATTACGACAATAAAACGAGTTCAAAAATTTTTTTTATTCGTTGCAAATTATCTCTGTTTTACCTTCTCGTGTGGACACAAAGTCACACTAGAAATGATGACATGGGTTGTCAAAATGTAGGTATGCGATACACTGTATTGATATTCGAAATTTGAAATTTCATGTACAGCTTATCAGACAACAAGCCCCTCTCCTACTGAAATTATAAGTTATAAATTTCATTTATTAACTTACTTAACAACACTCCTCGCACCCCTGCATTAGAGGGTCCATGAATATCGTTAAGTTAGTGGAATCATTGAATCGGCAATATCTCTAATATTTTTTTAAGCTACACAACATGTGTTATTGATTAACAATAGCGAAGGAAATATTAAAATTTGTGCACCTATTAAAAAATTACCCTGTATAAGTCATTATAAAAATCGGTGGGCAACTCTAAACTTTTGATTTCGAAGCTTTTGAACGAGGCATGCGTTTTGTAAGGACACCAATGAACTCGTCTAGTAACTAGTAATCGGTTAAATACATAATAACATATATGTCGCCAGTGTATTGCTGTTTCTCTTAATCCTAAATACAATTATTTATCTAAGTCTGATTAGTAAGTTTTGAGAGCTGCTCATTAAAACATCGTTTAAATGATGTTATAAAAATACAAAATATATCAATAATGCTTAACAAAATTATAGTTTTCAAATAAAAATATGATACTGGTTAAAAACCAACAAAATATTTTAACCTTTTAACCGCTTGTCTAAATGATAATACACCAAAACATCCACCTCTTTTCGCTGACGTCTTAAAATTGACACCAATTTTCTTGTTTGTTGCTTGATATTTTATGTTTTTAGTGATCAGCTGGCATAACAAGCATTACCACATTTTGGTTTGTGTCATTTTGTATAGATGGTGACACAGGCATGTAAAAAGTATCCGGTTAAAAGGTTAAACACAATAACTAAAATAACTTTAAAAATCGATTCGCCATAATTGTCAATATCTAAACATAATTGTCATTAAAAAACAAGACACGAACAGCTCTGTTCCTAAAATCCGTACCTATGTATATAAATTGTAATACTTTGCGTTACATTTCTTAGTCTACAATTATACATAATTAAATGTTTAAATATAAGGATAGCGTTACATCGTCAAAGACAAATACGTAATTTTTGTAAGTGGGAATTTGAATCTAACAGGAAGGAAATAAAGTTCAGTTACCACATACATAACATGACGGCTTCATTCCCAGAGTGGGGTAGGCAGAGCTACAGAAATACCAACAACTCAAAAAAGACTTGTTGATAATTCTGTAACCACATTTTGCACAACCATGCCAAGATGTTTACTAGTGTATTAGAGAGGTTGCAAGCCCATCGCCTAGCAATACTACAAGCCCATATTCCCTAGCTCTATTACTAATGTTCAGTTACCTATGCCAACATGAAATTTAAAACGAATAAAAATGAACTTTATGGTTATTAAAATATAGTTTGAACTATATTGGCAATCGAACAAAAAAAAATTGGGAAATAATACATTTGACCAAAATATTTTGGTAAACGGCAGGCTCCCGTTTTGGAAATCGGGTAAAAAAAAGTGTGGTCTTTAGGTTAACAGTTTACTGTTTCATGACAAGACTTTGATATGTCTTAAAATAGTGATTAGCATGGACCTTATAACTTCTAAGGGTCTAGAGACAAAGGCGAGCTGACAACGTCGCATTTTTACCTTCTTCGTTATTGAAATTAATTTCTCAAATGTTACCAATTAAATCAGTGCAATTGATGTATTTAAATGTGCGTAAAGCAATACTTTGTTTGGATGCGAGTTCTTTTGAACCAGTTACATACCTTTCAATTATATTGCGTAAATTTTAGGCCATAGTAGGAAGAAATCTTGCATTACGTACATATAAATATACGCCAGACGCACGAAGGATAATTTCATTTAAATAATTAAAAACTGGCCACGTGCTAGTCGGACTCGCGCACGAGGGTTCCGTACCATTATCTATACAATCATGGTGTCTGTATAAAAATCACATTTGTTGTAAGGGAGCCCACCATACATATTTATTTTATTTTGTTGTTGTAGCGGCAACAAAAATACATCATCTGTGAAAATTTCAACTGTCTAGCTATCACGGTTCATGAGATACAGCCTGGTGACAGACGGACAACCACACGTACGGAACCCTAAAAAACAAGCCGACATAGCTTAGAGGCCTCTTATGTATGTTTTTTGACGATGTAACGCCTCCTACAAGTGGATACAAAACTCTACTTATAATTAATATATATAATTTGGCTGCCTTATTGTACTGGTTAGGCTCCGTTCGAATCATTGATTATTTCCTTGTATTCGTTTCGCCAAATAAATACTTACACTAAGTTTTTGATTAGAATTATACACGCATTTCTTTAACCTTTTAACCCTTGACAAAAGTCTAAAATAATCTTCGTCAACTTTGTCTTGAACCATACGGTTATTATAATTTCAGCGCTACGGTAGCTTTTGTAAAATTAGGCGTAAATAAGGCCAGTTTTATGATTAAAGAGAAATGGAGCCATTTTGATAAAACTATCATTCTTTTGCTTAGAACTATGACAAGTAAATGTTCTGTTCTTTAGATTTGTATAAATACTGAATATTTTATAAGGATAATGGTACTTTTGTTTAAACTTCTTCGTGCATGTATACTTCTGATCAAAAACAAAAACAATTAAATAATTTTGATATAAATTTCATTATGAGCGAATAATTTCCAATACATAAAAAAATCACACTTTTGGAATATAAATATGAGCGTATGGTTCAAAAAAATGGTGTTGAACTCCTACGTTGTGATGATTTCAATCCCACCGCTGAAAACAAATAAACATTGTAAGGACACGTATCTTTTTATGGAATCAGTATTTCTTATTACATAATAGGTTAAAAAGACATGTTGATATGACGGGATACAAGCAAGATAGTAGCCGAATTATTCTTATTTCATTCACGATAGTTCATAGGTGCTTGCCCGTTAAAGTTATTCAGAAGTTGTGGTCTTGGAATTTAAGATAAATTATCTCAAGACGGAATGAAATTTGACCAAAATTTGAATGCAATGTTTTATTTCAAATGTCTTCATCATATAACAATGACTGCTCAAGAATATTCGCTTTATTATCAGTTTTGTGCTGGGGTAAAATCCGGACGCTTTAAGCTTTTACAATTCAAATTCATCCTAGTTCAAAGGACATTCGAAAAAGATCAGGGGGAGCGACTTTTTAATGTCTCCAACGAAAAACTTCAAAAAATAATGATTATGCAGCGATTTAATCCACGCGCAATTCCAAAGGGAGGGCCCACGAGCGGGCCTTCCTTCTGGATTTGATATCATATCGCCTTTATCATATCAAATCCAAAAGGGGGAGCCACTCGTAGATTAAATCACTGCACAACTTGATTTTAAAGTTAGTCATTTTTCAAAACAAAAAGGTCAAAAGGTTAAACTCACCCTAGACGCTATCGGCGGGCGACTGGAACTCTGCGAGCGCGTGCACGGGGCTCGGCTGCTTCTTCTGGCTGCCGCGGCGCACCTTCGCGCGAACCTCCTCGGGCTTCTCGGGTCGCACGAGGGGCTTCTTCTCTGGAGCCTTCATGCGCCACACTACGATCGGGGACTGAAGCACGGGAGATTAATCAATCGTGTGTAGTTAGATGACGTGTGGCCGGGTGATTCTAACCGCTGTTATTGTTGGGGCTGGACACGTTACTCTAGTGAAAATAAGACTTTTCCAGTTCAATATTTCCTAAACAGTCACCCAAATAATAAAATGATAATAACAATGATATTTTAAGACCTATCGATCGCTACCGCACTTGATCTCATACCGTGAACTTTGTTTTTCAAAGTTGTTTTCAAAATATAATTTAAAACTTTGGCGGCGTAATTTAAATGTATTAACTATGTCAAATTATAGCTATGTAGTACCTACCAAGAGTCTCTGAGTTAAACCGCGCACAGACGTACAAACGGACATGGCGAAACTATAAGTGTTCGTTGTTGATTGCGGAACCCAAAAAAAGTGGGTAGGATCAGCTCGAACTTCACCGCAAGATGACAGTTGTTATTAAAGCACCTAAGAAGCAAGATCGTTAATTACTTGGTTCCCCGATACATAGCAACTAACAATTATCTTTTTCTCTGTATGAAATAGAATCTACCTCCGGTTTTGCTTCTTTTATACATCAGAAGTTGATGGTTATTATTATTTTGGTCGATATATTGATGACAACAATGACAGCGGTTGAAACGCCCGTATATTTGTCTCGCCATTTTGTGTTTCACAGTGCAAAACGATGTAAAAGTACATGTGCATGCAGAATTCGAAAATGAGTAATAATCGCCAATACTCTCAATTGGCGTGACCACATCTATCACAATGTCTTTGAAATAAAAAATAAATCTTAATGAACACTGACTATATGATTATAAGTGGTCAGAAGGTGAAAAAGTCATATAATATTGGTGAAGCACGTATGAAATGAAAAGGTTGATAAATTCTTCAGTGAAATTCAAGCGTTCCTTTTTAATGGCATTGAAAAGGCGAACGAGCAAATAAGTCGCTATATGGATAAAATATACGATAAAATTGTTGGTTAAGCTAAATAAGTAAGTTTGTTTTTGATGAACCATTTAATTTTACGTAACATAATTGCGTAAAAATACGTCTAATTAGGCAGCGCGCGAGGCTTCGCAAATCGGAAACATATTAGCTACTGAGACAAGTTGATGATTACCATGAGGATAGTCTACTGTTCTACTCTCTAACAGCATATCGTCTTCTTACTTACTCACCCCCTTACTAATAAATGTTGAATAAGCTTAGAATAGATATACCATGATTTGTCATTATCTGTCATTGCGAAATATAAAACTATTACAAGCTTATTCAACGTTTATTATTAAGGGAGTCAAACTCGTACCTGCATATTTTATTGGGTTTACATTCATCTGGCATAACTTTTTTTGGCATAATCATCATTTATTAGGTTCTATGCAATTATATTTTAAATAATCCTGAAAAGTATACGGTTTCAGAAAAAAAGACTGTATGCTAAATGATGATAATGCCAAAATAAGTTATGCCAGATGAAGGGAACCCATTTTTTGCTGTTAGTAAACTTGCCCCTAAGAAATTTATGAATGAAATGAAATTACCAACAGCAAAAAAAAAAACAGATACGAGTTTGAGTAAGTAAGATGACGATATGGACGACCAGCACTAGCACATAATGTAAAAAAGCCAAAGAGAAACACATACACAACGTTATATTTAGAGCATTGGAAAAGCCAATAAATAAAAAAGCCGTATTTTCTAAAATAATAAGTATGGTATGGATTGACACGATCTCAGATAACCTTCACCACAACTCCGTAGTGAGTTTACGTTTATTATAGATTTACAATGCAGTAGTATTATTTAATAGCCCGCATGCTATTAGTGTTTTGAACGGACAAAGTCGCACTACACTTTTCTTTTACGAACATTAACGTAACAGTGAAAAGTCAATCTGCAAGGCAGGGCGCGCATTTGTAAATAGAAAACAGTAAAAAGCAGCATGCGGGCTATAGATAAAATAAAATTAAATGCAGTATTTGTAGAGCCCGGTTCACAATCCAATAGCGACTAAAACTTACGTAGTTCTGTCCAGGTAGCATGGCATGTCATCAACACATTAGACTCATAAGCGTATACGGTTAAAAGGTTAAATAGTAGAAAGCTGTCACTTTACAGGTTAAAAGGTTAAAGCCACTTTATACTCCTCTCTATTATTTTACTTAAATAAAAATGCGTTTAAAACTAAATACTTAGCGGGTAGATATTTTGTTTGGTTTATTAAAAGGATAAAAATTAAAAATAAACCATAGCCTTACAAATATAGTTTTTTTTTTTTAATACATGGGGATTTAGCTTTCGCGCGGATAAGCTCACAAACACTACCGTACTTAAAAGCTTCAGTGATTACATTCGAAGCGAAAGCTTTAATTTAACATCATAACAGGAACCTACGCAGTATTTTAAAAAGAGAACTATGTTTCCAGTATTCCAGCTAGGGTGAATATATCGTACGTAATAAATACAGGATTTAGAAAAGTTAAATTAGTGATACACACATTATTTATCCAGTCCAGTCCAGAAAAATAAATTGTTATTTTGATATGTGAATTGCGGACATAATAATATTAGAATATCAAAATGGTGCAAGTATATTTTATATCATTGGACATTCACTATGGTTTTCGTTGTTATATGTATTAGGTCGGGGAAAAAGTTTCTTCGCATTTTATATGAAAACTTAACAGGGCGCCTAAGGCGCTTAAGGGTCATTCTACTTTTTTACCGACAATTGCCTGTCCTCATTTTACCATACGTTATCAGTTAGAGTATTAATTATTAATTTTTTAGTGTTTGAATATACGTCCAAACATTTATTCATCTATTAGCACTAAATAATCTTTCACTTTCTCTATCCAGTGTTTTCATTTTTTTATAAGTTTGTTTTTCATAGAATCGCGTGACAGAGTGGTAATAAAAAATTTAGTCTCCTCTGAAAACGGCCACTCTGTCACAGTATATTCTGAAAAACCGCCATAAAGAAATAAACATTATCGCCACCGAAATAATCATTAATTAGTCCAAATTAAAATTCACGCAACGCATTTTAAAATCAAAAATTAAAACCATAATTATCAATAAGTAGTTGAAAAACGCAAAATATAGAAAAATGACGATGTATTGTCGGTAAAAAAGTAGAACGTCCCTTAAATCAATAAACTTGAACAAAAAACGCGGCTTACGTCGCATTATTTCTTTTTTTACTACAAATTTAAAATGTATCGAATTTCTTCATGAGATTCACTGAAGGAGTTTGACAGAAATAAAAACAAATGAAAAATAGCGGTAACAACATTTTACTTTTTTTTTTAATGTAACCTTTTTAATGTCATCAAATTAGCCAGATTCAAATAGTACATCCAAAGAGATTTTAATACAAGTTTATGCATACTAAATGCGAAAAGACTTTTTCCTCTACCTATTATGTCATAATTAATTACGGTAATATTTACTTAATTTACTTCTTTCGCTCAATGTAAGATAACGCAATAAAAACCGATGTATACCTAATTCAACGCTTCACGAAGAACGCTATAATTTATGTTTCGGTAAGTTAATTGAAATGCACAACGGCGTGCGAGCTGTGGATGAGATTGCGTCGAGCATACGCCATACAGTGGCGCCCTCTTTTATTGCGTTTTGTGATAAACTAAAGTATTGTCTCGAATCGCAGTGAGTTTTGCTGTGCAAATGTAAACACAATTTATAGCGCGTATAGTTTGGCAACCTTTGTAAAATCGGCGTCCCACTATAATTTTAACCAAAAGCCTACCTCAGTTGGACTGACCTATTTTACTTATCATTTCAAAAGAAGTTATTTCTTGCTTTTTGAAGACGGTTTTTAGTTTTTAAAAACATTTATTTTATTGTTTCTTTTCATCCCGCGAATTTCTATTCACCCCATTCAACCGGGTATTAATTCGCACAGCAACAAACCACTCGCTAATTTCAAGATAATACTCAATCTATTTAATAAACGCGATAATAGTAATTCGGGTGCCACTGGCCACTCGGCGTTTGCAGTGTTAACCGAGTACTTACAGCGATGGTCCCCTGGCGGGTGTACTTGGTGGACGCGACGTAGGACGCCTTCACCGTGAGCACGACGGCGTTCATCAGGTTCTTGGCGGCTTGGATGAGCGAGGTGGCGCTGTCGAGCTGGTAAACAAAACCATTTACCATTACACACATACAGATTTGGTATTACAAGCAAGTTTTAAAAACACATGCTCGGTATAATTATTACGCCATATTGGCAGTGTTCACGCCGCTGCGTTCATCATATAATTCATAGTTATAGTTTTAGTATTTTAAGCCTTATTACTTCACATGACACATAGTTGGATTGTATCGAGTCGCACCCAATCAAACCGCTCAAATATATCGTGATATTTGTAATCAACCAATCACAGCTTATCTCGAGTTCGCGTCATACTCTGCAGCCTTCCGCTCATACACTTGTATTCACAACGCCAACCCGACACCTTACCTAAATTTGTTTTAATAACTGTATTAAACAGTCAGTTTTCGAAAATCTTTGGCTTTCATTTAAATTCCTTGTTCCCATCCGGAACAGGCAGTTAAAATTAAAGTAGCTCAAGTGGTTGCCGGGTTAGAATAGTGCCACTCCATGTATTCCCGTGGATGTCGTTCAAATTCAATAAAGCAAATATATCTGCCACCTTCACCATAATTCGATTGCGTGTTGGTCACATTTGTTCGCCCTCTCCCCTGGCGAGGATTCATGTTCGGGATCATTCTCTGTGTGAGTGCGGTCTCGAGGAGGGAACTCCGGATCATATGTTTTAACTGTTCAATTGCTCCAGTTTCTCTAACTTTCTCCCTGATTTCATCTCTCGCCCAGCTAACCTTAGTTATAACCGCACTTTTGTAAATACTTTGTTTGTACAGTCAAGTTCAAAAGTATGTATACACTTTAGTACCTTGTCTATTTAACGTCATGTTTAAACTGCCATATGAAATTATCCAAGCGATTAAAGTGACAAGGTACTAAAGTGTATACATACTTTTGAACTTGACTGTATATATTTTAAGTTGTAAAATGTCATTTCATATTTAGTATTTGTAGTTGTAGTTATTTAAAATAGTCTATTTACTTTTAGATCCCCCCACTGATGAACCTGCATCTGCTTTTGGAAAAACATTTCCACCGATCACTTGTAACTTCCAACCTTGACACCGGCAGAATTGTCCCACTAGACAGTAGCCATATATATAAAAAAAAATTGATTTGCATAACACGGCCAAATTACGAACAGTAGCAAGTGGCTCAACAATCCCGTGTGGTTACTGTACAATATTTTTGCAATTCACCCTAGTAGTATAGTAATAAAAAAAATAAAGATAGAAAAATTGTCCGTGTAAAAACTTACCCCGCTGACGATGAGTTCGCCCGAGATGTTCTGCACGTCGGCCTTCACCTTGCTGGTGATCTGTATCTGGTGGCAGTACAACGCGATGCGCTGCAGGTACGCCAGCAGATCTTGCTTGGTCGAGGATTCAGGGCACTGAAATAACAGAGATTCAAAGCTGTAATTAATTAGTTAAAAGAGCACGACAGTCAAAGTGTGCTTTGAAAGTAAATTATAGTTTTGGTATTTATTTTGACACTCACCACCTATAAGTATTTGTTTAACAGTATTTTTTTCTTTCCTCTATTTATTCGTTTAGCGCATCGTCCGTCTGTCACAAACGGAGCTGGTTGGAAATACCGAGCAAACTCATTAATGACTTAGACACAATAAAGCAAATGTATACAAGTCTAAATTAAAAAAGTTTTATCCTCGTGAGGGCCACCATACTGTAAACAGGGAGATTTTTGTGGCTTAGAATTTGAATCTACAGGCAAGGAAAAAAAACTCAATTTCCTTTGCTTTTAAATGGCATTTTCAAGTTTGAAACAAATTAAAATGAACTTTATCGTTATTGAAATAAAGTTCAAACTAAATTGGCTTGATTATGTACTTCCTATAGAACACCAGGTCTCAGGAGGTTAAATGTCAAACTAAATTTAAATTAACTAGTGCGGAGATTATATTTTCCGTTAAGTGTTACTTGTGAGCGTTATTGATAAAATGATTTCCAGGAGTAAGTGCCGACAAACTGCTCTGTAGTATGGCACGATTATACAATAAGAAACCATGTAATGCTTAAAGTAATTAAATATATTTCAATATTTCACCCCAGCATTATACTGAGTCATTGTCAGATTCACTGCAGCGAGACACACTGACTGCTCTTTATTGCTGTTTTGTTTTTACTTTTGTCTATGTCTTATGTGGGTATTTTTCAAAGAAATGTACCTAATTAAGAGCTGAAATTAAGCTACGGTAACTTTTACATGTGAGTAACGAAAATTAACTATATAAACGGACGACTAATTTGCTTTACTGACATGTAAAAATTACCGTAACTTAATTTCAGTCCTTAATTAGGTACAATTTCTTTGAAAAATACCCATGTGTGTAGTGAATAAATGATTTTTTCACTATATAGTACAGCGCGTAAGCCAACGACAAAGAAATTCGTACATTGAACTTTACTCTAGGGCGCCGCATTTACAGTCCACGATGGCGGCGGTCAATGTCGCTGCGCGAATGCGACGGCAATGATATTGCGCGCGAGTGACAAAGACAAGTCATTCCGAGTCAATGTACGAAATTCTTCGTGTTCTGCGCCCGCGCTTTACATTGTACAACAAGGATGTGAAAGAACTTTTTCAAGTTGTTTTATCATTAGTCACATTACTAGAGGCTTGGTGAGTTGGTGGTTGGTTATTTGCCCAAAATCGGTACCTGTTCGGCGATCTCCCTTGTGAGTTTATCGAGCTTGGTGCCGGCCTCGGAGATCTTCTTGGCTGCGTTGATGACGTCCATAGTGGTCTTTAGTGGTCCACGGCCTCTGCGCAAGCGAGAACTGGTTTTAATTTTAACTAAACTAAATAAGACCGTCGGTGGACCAGTGGCTTAAGGGGTCGATTCGCAATCGTAAGGTACCGAGTTCGATCCACGATCGCCATGTATAGTCAACAGCAAAAGTAGATGATCATTTTAGTACCTTGACACTTTGACTACATTGCCACATACCAACTGTCGCAGTATTGTTACATTAGGGCGATTAAGTGCTAAAATCATCATCTACTTTGATGTTGACTGTACCAATGAGCTTTTCTAACCAGTACGTTACCCGATACTCTTACGGTGAAGGAACAACATCGTGAGGAAGCATGTACATTCGAACAGCTGAGTTTGCATGAGGGTAATTGCACAAAAGATCCTAAATAGGTCGAAGTCCATACCTGGGATATCTCGGGGCATCTATACGAAAGTGATGTAGCAAAATGTTTTATCGACAAAAAAATATCGATGTTACTGCCAATATCTAAATATTATGCGACCTAAATGAATATTACTTATTTTCTCATTTTAAATTAAAAAAAGAAACAAGTTAAAACGTGTACCTATTTATATGTTTATTTTAAAATGGTTTTCATGAAATACAATCAATATTTTTTTCCATATTCGATGGTATTAATGATTGCCGTCTAAATGAAAATACCCACTTTAAACTGCTAAACGATCTATCAACGACCACAGTGGTCGACGGGGTATTCTTTAAATATTTATAATGACTCAAAGCCAATTTCTCATTTATGTTGGTTATTGAAATTTCCTCACCTTTTCTAAGACTGTTTACTTTGTTCATGGTGTCATAACCAGTATTTAATTACATCGACATCTTTTTGATCGATATCAAATCCCTAGAACTTGCCCCGAGCTACCCAGGTATGATAATAACTAAACTAAATAAACATAATGAACAAGACACAAGTAATGTAAAATACACATACAAGTAGGATAACCACAAACTAGGTACAGCGTATCATATCTACTCTCCAAGGCGTTTGAGAGCGCAGCAGCATAGAAATTTACAATCAAGACTGCAAATACGTTGATAACCCTGAGAACTAAGACGCTTCTAGGCCAGTAATTTCATTGGTCAATTCAGAGATTAAGCCTTGGTTTATTAAAGTGGCAGTCAGCATGGCACATTGCTCGTAGAACCAAAGGCCACTGAGGTGGAAGAAAAGTTAAGAACGGCGACCATGGATTATAGGCGCAATGTTAGCAAGTCTCCTAAAAGGTAGACCGAAGATCTGTTTAAGGTTCTGTGCTACTCTCAACCAGGCTAAAGCTGGTTGAGAGTAGCACAGAACCAAGCAGTGGTGGAGGTGTACAGAGAAGGCCTATACCCAGCAATAGACGTATTTCGAGGAAAATGAATTAAATAAATATCAGGGGACAATCTCACAATGACCTAGTCCCGTTGCCCGTGTGGTTGCCGGGTTAGAATAGTGCCACTCCATGTCTTCCCGGGGATGTCGTAAGAGGCGACTAACGGCCGAACCCTATATTCAAACCGCGGATAGATAGCCTTACTTCGGATTAAAATTTGACACATTTTGTATGGGCATTTTCGGCTTTTTGCCTGTCCACCTACTTCTTCTGCTGGCTGTACATAGAAACACATCCAAAACTCTGAAACATACTCACACTCATCACACAAATATTTGTCTAACTTCGTAGGCAGTCACTACCAACTAGACTAACCACGATGATGATGGACCTGGTGGCGCCAACTCCTTACCTGGTGAAGTCCGTCATCTCCAGCATGATCATGCACATGTGCTTGGCGAGGGTGATGATATCGTTGCCGGCGTCGTCCCACTTGCCAACCTCGTTGTCGAAGGTCATCTTCTCGCGACGGAACAACTCCACTTGCTGGAGGATCTTGCGCTTGTCCTCCTCAGTCATCTTGCGCATAGCTTCCTGTATTCCAATTAGTTTTTTTTTTATTATTGTATGGAGAAGGCAACGGGCACACAGGCCACCTAATTGAAAGTGGGATCTGTGACCCATACACATTTGCAATGTAAAGACTGCAATCCCATGACTATATTTATTTATTTAAACTTTATTACACAATACACAAGTAGGTACAAATGGAGGACTTAATGCCTTAAGGCATTCTCTACCAGTGAACTAATGAGCCAAACAGATACAATATAAGATTGGTGCTGAGAAGGATACAATCGGAACAAATTTTTAGACACAAATTAAACCAATAATAAATACGGAAGAAAATACTCTTCATGACACAAGGTAATTTAGATAATTATTTAAATAAAAGTAAATAAATAGTACATGCATTAAAGATGGAATGCCTATTTGCTAAACACTGCTAGTGATACAGGAACACGCTAGTTCAGGCATGTATTAGGAAGGGGAAAAAGTTTCTTCGCATTTTATATGAAAACTTAACAGGGCGCCTAGAGCGAGGTGCCTCTTTGACATCAAAATTTCCATATTGAAAACGCTTAAACCAACTTTGTGCTACTCTAACTGACACTGTATTAGGTCCATAAACTTCACAATTTTTTTTCGCTGCTTGCGTTGCATTATTTGTAATACAATTTTAAAATATATCGAATATTTTCATTACATTCACTCAATTTTATTGAAAGAAACACAAATGAAAAATAGCGAGAAACTACATTTTACCAATATTTTTTAATGTCATCAAAACCAGCCAAATACAAATTGGCTGCAGCCAAAGTGATTTTATTACCACTTTATACATACTAAATGCGAAAAGACTTTTTCTCCGACCTATTAATTTACATGGGTCTTTGTTTTTGTAAAGAAAATAGTTATAGTTAGTGATACTGCTGCTTGGCGGCAGATTAAAAGATAAGAAGGCGATAGCGATCCAGGCGGACCTTGCACCATGTCCTAACCACTAGATCCTATTTATATTACTTCCAGTCGAACTCACCCGGGCATTGGTGATGCCGCTGATATCCGGGTATTCATCCACGCCGTGCTCCCCGGTGTGGGCGCTCGCTGGAACATAAATAACATCAGCACATACTCGTAAAGTACACGAGAATATGAAAAACACGTATAAGGAGAGAGACCATCATCAAAACATGATTTCTAAAGCATATACTATCTTCGATTTACTAGTTAGTTCTAAATAGTTACCATTAGGGCAATGCAATATCGGAATTAGTTTGTATGCAATACCGGAATTATTTTCGGTTCCATTACTACCAAACCAATCCGGTTGCAGCATTAGCCTCGTGAGACCCAGCGTGCCATCGTAGGTACATAATCAAGGCAACTTACTTTAAACTGTGTCTTAACAACCATAAAGTTCATTTTTATTTGTTACAATTTTGATAATGGCATTTACGATTTTGCTGGTATTCAAATTCCCACTTACAAAAGTCTCTCTCACGAGGTTAAATGAAGTAAATCCCTTCTTTATGTATTTTATTTCAATTACAGCGTTAACGTTAGTTGTAGAAGAATACCGAAGACTGAATCTCCTTCTGTCTATTTTACGTGTTTTCCACAGGCTCGGACCCTTTTCACTTTTGTCGCAACATTTTATCTAGAACCGCCGTATTTACAAACGCTTATAAGCCATTTGACAAAAGCCGTGCTTGTAACATTGCACAATTGTTCTCTTGTGATTATTAAAGTGAAATTGATTAAAATTCTCAAATGCAATATATTAACGCTGTGCATCTGGCCATTTACGTTATACAGCGTTTATTAATAAGGCAGTTTTTTAAGAAACGAGCACACTCATAAGCAATCAAATCACAACAATACTATATGAATCAACCCAAAGCACGCTAAAATTGTACTGTCTTAAGTCAAAAGAAATATGCCATTTGCTTTGAACATTGTCAATATGCTTCAAGATATCAATTTGTTTAGTCCCGACAACAACTTCATTTTACGTACAATTTGCAAGATGGAACTTTTTCATTTTTTTATGTTAAGGAGAAGGCACACTAGCACTCAGGCCACCTGATGGTAAGTGGAATCTGAGACCCATAAACATTTAAATTCAAAAGACCCCAAATGCGTTGCCAACCCTGAGGACTAAGATGGAATGCCTCTATGCTAGTAATGTCACCGGTTGTCTTATCCCCACACCGGAACACAACAATGCGAACACTGTTGCTTGGCGGGTGGTTAATGGATAAGATGGTGGTAGCGATCCGGACGGGCCCTGCACAGTGTCCTACCACCACTAAACCACTGACCAACCATAGAGCTGGTGCCACATTGACGTTATACGCAAGACGGTAGTGACGTCACGAGCACTAGTGCCCGCGGTTCGCCGGTTATTTAATATCTAGTTTTCGTGAAGTCATTCAAATAGGGGGCACTGAAAACCAGCGTCGTTGATCGTGACCACGCCACGGCATTTGATTGTCTTACCTATTTTTTGCTTTTATGAGTTATAAGTACAATTATGCTTAATGGAACTCCACACAAAGAATAATTAACAAGGAGTAACAAAAGCATGAAATTCTCATACGGTAGACAAGCTTAGATAGAAGAGACTAAAAAAATTAAGATTTTGTGTGAAATAAATTTATTTGCACCGTGTGTTTGCCGGGTTATAAATAGTGCCACTCCATGTCATCCCGTGGATGTCGTGAGAGGCGACTAAGGGAATAAGGGCTTGTAGTACTGTTAGGCGATGGGCTTGCAACCTGTCACTGATACACTGGTAAACATCTTAGCCTGACTATGCAAAATGTGGTTACAGAATTATCAACAAGTTTAGAGTTGTTGGTACTCTGTTGCTCTGCCTACCCCACTCTGGGAATAAAGGCGTGACGTTATTTCTTTTTCATTTTTCTAACTCAAATCATAAAAAATTACAGACAACATGTCACTGTGACACAGTTCTACGCTGGGGTAGGGTTCCATTTTGCCAATTGTACACTAACGTAATTGTGCGTCAAATTGAATAAGTGGTAGCGATCCGGACGGACCCCGCACAGGGTCCTACCACCAAAAAAGATCTAAAGTTCGATCTGGATTATTCTGAA
This sequence comes from Acleris holmiana, assembly GCA_949316455.1. NCBI lineage: Eukaryota > Metazoa > Arthropoda > Insecta > Lepidoptera > Tortricidae > Acleris > Acleris holmiana. Next base: position 5,011,320 of record OX438790.1, on the reverse strand, counting down.
AATCAGCGCTGCAGGTGTTTAGCATTACAATCAATTATACTGAGCCAGTATCTGGTTCACTGCCATGAAGTCACTAACACCACTTTTTGTGTCTTGATGTGTTCAGTAATTAAATGTATTTTTCTTTCTTTCTTTCTTAGCTAGATTTGATGAAAATCGATTAGGTCATTTAAGAGTAATAAGCTCTGAAAGTAGGGGTCGTATTTATAACCTATCCAGCCCCAGTTCCTGGTGATACTCACATCGGCTCCTGGTCTCCATGGTCATGTCCTCGACCGGCTCGAACTCGGTGTCGGTGTCGAGGTCGTCGCTGGTCTGTCCATGCACACGACATTTAGCATGCGATGAGTTACAGCCCAAGGAAAATGTTGAGCACTCAAGTACTTTGTCAAAGTCACATTTATAATGACAAGGTTTAAATGCTCAATGTTTTTATTAGCTGACTGTACATTCGGCCTTTTGCGAATTTATCGAGTTTTTGACGCAGCTTATGTAGATAGAATCTATTAAATGTCTTACACCTTTATCTTTACGTAGTCGCTTTGCACGTCTGTATGCAACTTAATATTCCGAAGAAATAAAAAGTAAAATGCGTCAGTATATCTTTTTTATAAATATGCAAAAGGCCGAACATAAAACCCATGACTATTAACAACACAAATGATTTATCACAATTCATCACCGAAATATAAAAAAAAAATACGAAGTGCACACTGAAATGATCGGGAATAGAATATTTCGGATTGAGTTAAAATAAAACCTTTTTTTATAATTTGAATACTAGCCTCTTAGAATCTTAATGACATTAAAACCATTAAAAAATTATTAAAAACAAAACTATGTTGGTTAAATGTTGGCACGTTAACAGAAATGGAGCTCACGCGTGAACATTTCCGTGCCATAATTTATAACAATTTTCGTCGCGGCTTATCTCAAGATAAATGTCTCAGCGAACTTGTTTCGATTTATGATGTTGAAGCACCGAGTCAAACGACAATATACCGCTGGTATGCCGAGTTCCGACGCGGTCGTGTGTCGCTCCCGATCATTTCAGTGTGCTGAGCAGGCAGCTCTGGCATCTCTCACAAAAAGAGACGTGCTATCACAAATATTTCACAAAGCTTTTGAACGTTAGGTGTGGCAGGGACAAGTTGTCCACGATTTTTTTGTCGCTTACACATCCCTTTGTAACTACAATAGTCAATAACACAACACACTAAACGACAAGCGTTCAATATACGATATGGGATGAATTGTGATGTTTCTAGCCCTGTAAACACATGACAAACATGAACACGTTAACACAATGAACATGCATCCACAGACATGCGACCGATCGTGTACGCAGCGGCTCTTGAGTGGCATCAATGACATGTTCAATACTAGGTTAAAAGGTTAGATTTTTGTTGAGTTATAGGTAAAACAAAACGGGGCGAAAAAATCAACCAGTTAGATTGTTTGAAATTGATATTGAAATTATAATTCATGGTTATCGTAGTAGCATGTCGCTGATTAAATGTTGTAATCTCTTGATGAAGCTAATAATTACTTGTACATTTGTGACAAAGCTTGTTGCAGACTGATTCTAGAATGTAAAGTATTACAAAACACAAACATAGAGATACACACGATAACCGGTGTAGAGAAATAATTGTTATTCAATATACTAGATGAATAATTAAGCTCATCAAACAAACAGCATCTTCTAACATTTCTACTCTTGCCCTTGACCTGTAGTTTCGCTTTGCCCCAAATAACTCATCATCTACCTTTAACCATGACCTGGTCACTATGTTTTGCCAAAATCAACTTGTAATCAAATGTCACTGACGCTGTACTCAAGAGCCCAGGTTAGGCACACCCAAGGCCGAGCGGATGGTCTCACATTTGCTCCTAGTCTCCAGAGTGTAGTGCTCATCCAATTCCACATCCTCGGGGTCCAAGTCTTCCTCGTCCTATATTTCGTGTGTATGTAATACTTATATTAATATTTCCATAAACAGATTACATTACTAAGAAACCCTTTACAGGTTCCTTCAAGATCTTTTTAAAGTAAATTGGATCAATGGCAGAAACATTTGTAATACTATTCAGTAATTTACAACACCTAGATATATTCTAATATGCGAATAATTTGACCTAACGTATTAAATAATTACAATACAAAAATATACTAATCAAACCTTTTTTACATGCATTGGCACGATGGTTTTACAAATATTCTAGTCAGCCAGTAATATTTTTTTTGTGTCATCCAAATAGAACTTTTAGTATCTTAACTATTTTACCTAGTATTCCCCAGTGTTTTACCTATTATCCTCAAACATTGTACCTAATGGATTAAACTCAATTCTGCCAAAAAAAACCTTATATTCTCCAAGTATTTTTCCTAGTATTTCTTATTAATTTCCCTAGTTTCTCTAAGGCGAAGGCTACACGTACAATAAATACTGTGATCTACTCATATTTATCACATATCGTGATATTTACTGATCGTGTGGTCTAGTGTATTGACGGATGTCAATATTTATCACGGAAATCTAGATTTCTGGATTCTGGATGGCAGTTAGTGATCAATATTGAAATCCACTAGACTACACGATCAGTAAATACTGTGACATTTCAGTATAGTTTTTATCTTCATATCCAGTACACGTCTGAACTCTACGAAATACGTTACAGTACTGACGTGATAAATATTGAACGTGTAGCCTTGCCTGTGTATTGCGTTAATAAAACGTACTCTATCAGTTTTTATTGTATTGATGGACTAAAGTATTTATTGTACGCCTAAGTATTTTTCCTGGTATTTCCCAGTTGCTCACCCGGTTCATGAGCACGGCGCGGCGGATCTCGCGCACGCCGTCGTAGACGAGCCGCGACGCGTCGATGAACTCGTTCTCGTCGAGGCCGGCGTTGCCGCCGCTGCCGAGCGCCGACACCGCGGCGTCCACGCGCACCGCGAACTTGGACATCACTGGGGAGGGACAACAATGACTTTTTATTGTTTTTAACCTTTTTAAAAAAAGTTAAACGGTACATGTTTATGTAGAGTTAACGAACTGCGGGTCTAATTACGGTTGTATCTATTGATGTGGAATCCAAATCACGTACTACCCTCCACTTCAGATAATAAACTTGAAACATTTGCTACTCGATAACAATAGGGAACATGCATTTTTTGGGGTTTACCTTTAAGCTGGGTACGAATCTGAGCGGCTCAGGCTGAGGCATGCTCGCCCTGCGCGGCGAGATGCTCGCGACCCAAATAGTTGCACATAAACACGCGCAGGTGAGACAGCGTACTTGACGCGAGCCGTCATTACAAAATGGCGTCTGACACGATGACAGCCGCGGCTGCGTTTATCATACTTCACCGAATTATTAACAAAAAGAAGAAATCGCCTCGGTAGTGGAACGGCTCAGCAACTTTATCAAATTTGTACGCGCCTCGCCCACGGATAAGTTAGAACTTGTCGTTCTGCCCGCGGCACACTCAGATACACGTCAAAGTTACGCGAGGCACGCACACCGAGGCGCCTTTGAGCACGGTCAAAAGACCAACCCTCGACGGCTCGCCGCGCGCCGCTCGCCCGCTACTCGCGCACAGCGCGTGAGCGCGTACGAATTTGAGCAAAAATACGTGAGCCGTGCGTGCCTCGACCCGAGGCTGCTCTAATTCGTACCCACCTTTAGATGATAATCGATTTTGCTGATTTATGGCGTATAAACCTTTGGTAAATTAAACACCCTACATACATACATACATAAATACATAACATCACTCCTTCATTCCCAGAGTGGGGTAGGCAGAGCTACAGAAATACCAACAAGTCTAAAAATACTTGTTTATAATTAAGTTACCACATTTTGCACAATCAGGCCAAGCCGTTTACTAGTGTATTAGTGACAGGTTGCAAGCCCATCGCCTAACAGTACTACAAGCCTTTATTCCCTTTCGTCTCTTACGACATCCACGGGAAGACATTGAGTGGCACTATTCTAACCCGGCAACCACATGGGCTAAACACCCTAACGTACATAAAACACCCTTCTTTACTTTCTGACCAGTATGTAAGTGCGAGAGTGACGAATGCTTTATCCACCACAATAAAGGCGACCGTAACAAGGGCCCTGATTTTGAAAATGATGCTCATCTGTTGCTTTACTCGACGTGACTTTTACTCTAAGTATACATTTTTTTTATGTTAAAACAGGCCACCTGATGGTAAGTGGAATCTGAGACCGATACACATTTACGCTCAATCACAAGACTGCAATTTAAAGAGTGCAAACGCGTTGCCAACCCTGAGGACTAAGATGGAATGCCTCTATGCTAGTAATTTCACCGGTTGTCTTATCCCCGCACCGAAACAACAATGCAAATGATGCTTAGCGGTAGGTTAAAGGGTAAGACAGTGGTAGCGATCCGGACGGACCTTTCACAACGTCCTACCAACTCTAATTTGACATGAAGATCATTTAAAAACAAAAATAAAATCTTGTTTTAGACATCGATTGAATCTTACTTCTTATCATTTTCGTACTATAATTATAAACTAGCTACTCGCCAGCGGCTTCACCCCGCTGAAAATTTTTGGCTTTCCCGGTAGATTATACATTTTTTTCGTTCATAAGAACCTTCTCCTGACGATAAAGAACACAACAAAAAAAAAGAATTACTGAAATGGGTCCAGCCGTTCATGTGTGATATATATATAATGAGAAAGTTTAGATGTTTAGATGTTCGTTACTCAATAACGCTTCAACCACTGAACGGAACATAGGCTAACCTAAATAGTAGATGGTACAGTCGAAGACAAAGGAACATCTTTGTTCCCGACTGTGCTGTTAATCTTAATCCGTCCGGCCTTACCGCCATAAGTAAGTATGTCAATTAGATTAAATGATAAATAACTGCATGTATTTTAAACTAAAATGTACAAAAAACACATTTTTCATAGTATCACTAAAACACCGCGTGTATACAACCAATTCCGTGCCCTAGCCTATAGGTATTATCCAAATTGGATGCAACACGGGCGTTCTGGGCACTGCTTGCAATATCATAATAGAACGTAAGCCTTGACTGGCCGGCAGTGACATTTGGGACGCCTTGACCTGACACAGACCACATTATAATTTGTTACACTCAGTTCTCAGCTGAGATTCTACACGTTGAGAACTTATTGCCGTTGACGCGTTTCCGTATTGTCAACGTTTTGATGGCTCTCATTTACCTGACAGTAATGACCGCCAAAGGGTTGTACACTGTTTTACAGAAACTCATTTCATCGAACGTACCGCTTCGCAGAATTTTCATTTCATAGAAAGCTAATGTCTGTTGTCACCTAGCTGTTTTCAGATTATTTTTTGGTGGTCACCGGGTCTAAGTTAACCTAACCTACATAATTCATACTTAAGGCAATCTGAAAACATTAAGGTTTCAGCAGAAATTAGCTTTCTATGAAATGAAAATTCTGCGAAGTGATACGTTCTATGAAATTAGTTTCTGTAAAACAATAATAAAACAATTCAGCAAAAGGGTATCTTAAGTATCCGAAACCGACGTGCATGCATGATGACTCTGAATGAATGTGGAAGAAGTGAAAGAGATTTGTCGAGATCGTAGTGGGTAGAAAGAAGTGGTCTCTGCCTACCCCTCTGGGAAACAGGCGTGATTTAATATATGTAGTTGCCTGTAATAGGAGCAATCAATTCAGGGATCGTTTCCACACCACAAACGTAACAACATTTATTCTACAACTTTTGAAAATAATTGATTGTTAACTAAATATTAGTGAATTTACGTATTTTCTACGCGAGCAATGTATTGCGAAAACTACGAAGTATGTAGGCTGACAGTAGATGTCAACTAGACTATTGGATGGAGTACATTGAAAATGCATTTAGTTTGTTCGAAAAAATCCCGAATTATAATTACATTTTTTTTTAAGTTGTAAAACAAATGTTGCTACGTTTATAGAAGAGAAACGAACCCTCAATTTATTGCTCCTATTACAGGCAACAACCGGTATGAAGAGGCACTGAAATTCGTTCCTAAGCCTTGGTTGTTTTTCATGGATTTAAGTACGTACATTTCTATATAAATATAAACCCAAATAACACAATTTACACGAAATAAGAATGTGCAACGGCGAACTCATCCCTTTAAGGGATCTCTTCTAGCTAACCCTTGAGAGATAGAGAAAAGTAAGAGGTTGTGCATTGTCTTTACTCGAGTAAGTAACTTACCGATAAAAGCTAGCAAACAAAGACGTTTTAAGAATTACCTAATTGCGACATACCTAAGTATTTGATCGACGTAGTTTCCTAGCCTTTTTTTTCGGTACTCCTTTCATATTGTAATGAATCAAATATAAATCACGACACGCTGGCCTAGTTGGTAGTACCTGGGTCCTGGGTTCAAATCCGTAGGTGGTAGGAGCAGATATTTGTGTGATGAGCGTGAGTATTTATTCCAGAGTCTTGGATGTTTTCTATGTATTTAAGTATATATTTCTCTATATAAGTAAGTTTATCGTTGTCTGTAAGTTTGGGACTAGATCAATTTGTGACATTGACCTGTGATATTTATTTATTTAAATGCAAAATCAGAAAATGGGTGAATTGCAAACATATTGTACATAGCTAAGGACCTAATTGATGTCAAAGTTTAATTGAAACTGATTTAATTTTTCCTTTGTGTAACGAAGATTAACCATACGATTGTATGAAAATTTTCGTTACAAAAAGGAAAAATAATTTGCAATTCGCCCTAATAACAGTTCTTTACTTATATTACCTGTAAGGTTTATACGTAGGTAAGCTCCAAATCAGTAAGACTAGAAAAAAAATAAAAAAAAAGCCGGTCAAGTGCGAGTCGGACTCGCGCACCGAGGGTTCCGTACAAACTTATAAGAATGTAAAATTGTATTGAGGGACGAACTTGACTTTGCCGTTGAAAAACTGTTGTCTCCATACGTCAACATAGGTCGCGATTAGTTTACCAACTGCAAAAAAGTTTGCAATCGTAAAATGTTTTTTGTTTAATGTAGCTAAAAATTTACGGTTTTCGCAATTTTTCCTTTATCTGTACTATAACACGTTGCTTCGTACCAAATTTTAAGATTCTAGATCGACTGGAAGTACCCTTTAGGTTTTGATTCCCTTGCGAGTTTCGAAAATTTGCGGCATAAACGGCTGTATCTTTTGATTGCGTTGGCATAGAAGTTTGATTTTTTCACAGCTCCAAGGGACAGTAGACCTGAGTATTTGATATAAATTTTAGCTAAATACCTCCACGCGTTCCTGAGAAAAAAGGCCTTGACAAACGGACGGACAGACAACAAAGTGATCCTATAAGTGTTCCGCATTTTACTTTCGAGGTGCGGAACCCAAAAATTACTCATTTGTCGTCGATGAGATCCAAAAATCGAAACCCGACAGCGTTTCACGAAGTTACAAGTTACAAATTGTAAACGTAAGTCTTCTTCTAACTCCTTTTCATAGAAAGAGAGTTCCGCTAGTAAATTTTAACTTGTAGCTTCGTAAAACGGGCCACAGGTGGCCTGTGTGCTCGTTCACGTACATAATTATTTAATTCACTATCGTAATGCTGTTTGTACTTCTTAAATGGTTGCTTCCGTTAGTTTTAGCCAATTTCGAAACAGAACTGGCATGTGAGACACGATAATTAGCAAGAATAAAGCAGTAACACATAATAGCTTGAGGATTACGAAACACGCCCGACTCCATCGATAACTTTTCACAAAAGGTTGTTATGTAGATTAGGGCATTTTCGCAAAATCACTATCACTACATAGTATGAAACAAAGTCGCTTTTTCTGTCCCTATATCCCTATGTATGCTTAGATCTTTAAAACTACGCAAAGGATTTTGATGCAGTTTTATTTAATAGATAGAGTGATTGAAGAGAACGGTTTATATGTATAACACTTTAATCCGGAGCGAAGCGAGGGCGGGTCGCTAGTACTCTATAAAACGATGTCAGTTCTGTGATGAAAATTAACCATACATTAATATGGCTAATTTTCGTCACAACCCTGAAAAATACGTGTATATTTTCGAAAATGCTCAATAAATTCTAAGTCACGCAATTAAATTTTCTAAGAAACTTTTCCGTTGCACGACGAAAATAAAGTTCGTTGTGTGTATGCGCTTAACTATGGTCCAACTTTTAGAATCACAATCAGAATCTATAGTTGTTTAAGATAGGTACAGTGATGGTTGGAGTTTTACGCTGTCTTACCTGTGTGGTTGCCGGGTTAGAATGGTGCCACTCCATGTCTTCCCGTGGATGTCGTAAGAGGCGACTAAGGGAATAAGTACTGTTAGGCGATGGGCTTGCAACCTGTCACTAATACACTACACTAAACTTTTTGGCCTGATTGTGCAAAGTGTGGTTACAGAATTATAAACAAGTATTTTTAGAGTTGTTCGTATTTTTGTAGCTCTGCCTACCCTACCTACTCTGGGAGTGAAGGCGTGATGTTATGTATGTGTTGTTAGACGGGAAAAATATGGATTGGGAACATCTTTAATATCCCTATTGCGTTTGACAGATAAAACACTCTCTCGGTGTCTGTGGAAGTTTCTCTTGGCGGCATTGTTCGCTTGGTAGATTATCTTTCTTTCTTTCTTTGCCCCCGCGGCGACTTGAACAGCTACTACCGCGGGGATATGGCGTTTCCACGTGAAGTGATTTCGCCAGTGTCAAGTAAGTATATATAATTATAAATCAATATAGCAATAAAACACAATCCAATCCTCTCTAGGAAGATTGGGGGCAACGTTGTACGGTGATTTGTAGGTCAGAGGTCAAGATAGTTTTAACCTCTGCACCACTGCGAGTCCACTTGAAACGAGAAGAAAGATGCCAGAATAAAAATAAAAATAAGTCCAAGTCTTCAATCACTGTGCGACACAAAGGCATAAAAAGTACATATCACTATCAGAAAAGAACTTTGAACACCTAATTACCCAAAAATTAAAGTCTAAAACAAATCACACGTCCGCCATCTTTTAACGTTGCAAATGGCCCCCCTAGATTATCTTTTGTTTATTCGGAATACAATTATCCTTACTAATATTATAAATGTGAAAGCGTGGATGTTTGTTACGCTTTCACGTAAAAACTACTTGACGAATCACCATGAAACTTTGTATACATATTCTGGGAGGTACTAGAAGTAACATAGGACACTTTTTATAAAATATTTTTTTTTACAACAAAAAAAAATGTCAAGAAAAAAAAAAATTGCAGCGGGTCGATAGTAATCTTATAAACCAATTTGTGTGTATTAGTATGTATGTCTTACCCACAAGGGCAAGTATACAAATGTCCAGTGTGCATGTAGCATGCAATTAGGTTCTGACCGGTTTATGTACGTGTATTACAGAAAAAAACTAGCATAAATTGAAGCGAAGCGAGGGCGGGTGGCTAGTTTAATTATAGATCTAATCCAAAGTCAGCGGTCATAACTCTCAGAGAGTTACGACGATCCAACGCCGGTTGCGCAATGGTTTGACATTATAAAATTATTACTTAGTTGTTACCAAAATAGCGCTGGGGGCGTTTATGCTAGACGACCGACGCAAGCGAGGCCTGTTAGGTCTATGTTAGCGTTAGACCAACTCAGCTCCTAGTCGATCAATGAATTAATAACCGGCGCTATAAAGATGTGTCGGTGTGTATTATTAAATTATTCTTAGTTTAAAAAAAAATGCAGCTCGTCTAAATATGTATGTTGAAGTTATTAATATTTCAGTATCAAATTATTTATATTAAATACTTTAGGCTGAAACAGTTAACTTTGAAGAATTATTTTAGACTTTTTTTTAAATTTGGCGTAGACAACCAAAAATAAAGAAATATCAATCTAATCATATATTAGTGGTGGTAGGACCCTGTGCAGGGTCCGTCCGGGTCGCTACCACCATCTTATCCATTAACCACCCGCCAAGAAACAGTGTTCGCATTGTTGTGGTCCGGTGTGGGGATAAGAGAACCGGTGATATTACTAGCATAGGGGCATTCCATCTTAGTCCTCAGGGTTGGCAACGCATTTGACATCTTAGGATTATAGTCTTGAGAATTCAAATGTCTATGGGTCTCAGATTCCACTTAACATCAGGTGGCCTGAGTGCTCGTGTGCCTTCTCCTTAACATAAAAAACAAATATGAACAAATGTAATAAAATTAAATGCATGCTGTGTTTGTGTGTGTGTGTGTTCGTGGGAGAGAGTCGAACTCAAAGTTGGATTGTCTAGTTGTAGTAGAATGTATTTGACCTTATTGTGAATCCAAGAAGTTTTCAGTCTCTTTGTAACTTATTGAGAGATGCCAGTTTTGTATTATTTGCATAGCATAGTTGAACTGTACAGTTTACAGTTTTTTTTGGGATATAAAGATGACTTGACTGTATAGAGTTATATTGCACAGTTCAAGCTTGAGGTAAGAAGCACGCAATAGTAGACCAGATGACGTGAGAGCGTGGGTGGCCTAGTGGCTTAGGGGGTCTAGTGATCGTAAGGTACCGAGTTCGAACCCTCGCGGTAACCATGTACCAATGAGTTTTTCTAACTTAAGTACATTACCCGATGCTCTTACGGTGAAGGAAAAACATCGTGAGGAAACCTGCACATTCGAACAGCTGAGTGTGTAAGAGGGTAATTGCTCAAAAGATCTTAAAGGAGTCGAAGTGTATGCGAAAGGGCCCTTTTTTATGGCGTTGAGTAGGCAATCGAGTACACAGGCCACCTGATGGTAAGAGGAAACTGTGACCCATAGACATTTGCATTCACAAGACTGCAATCCTAAGACTGCAAATGCGTTGCCAACCCTGAGGGCTAAGATGGAATGCCCCGATGCTAGTTATTTCACCGGCTGTCTTATCCCCAAACCGGAACACAACAATGCGAACACTGCTGCTTGGCGGTAGGTTAATGGATAAGTTGGTGGTAGCGATCCGGACGGACCCTGCACAGGGTCCTACAACCCGCAAGGTCCTATCTGTAAGATAAGATATGATAAGACCAGATGACGTTATATTTCGGTGTCATCTGGTTTGGTAGTCGTGACGTAGCCGTGTCGTCGTCGTCTCGCGTCGCATAAATGCTTATCTAATGAATTGCTAACCCTCTAAGTAACTGTTTAGGCAACGCCGAATATAATAATAGAATACAATGGATTGTTTCTAGTAATGTTACCACATTTATTACGGCTCTGCCTGTCTTGCTAATCGGATTCGACTAAAATTATAATGTGAAAGTTTTTCACGCATAGACACCTAAACATATTTCGATGAAATTTAGCACAACCTAGTGCGCCCTAAATACATTTATTAAGTTAGAAATTTAAAAAACCCCCGACTAAATGAATAGTCTGTAAAAAACCTCTAAAATGTAAAAAATAATAAGTAGTGGCCCTAAGGGCTGATTGTTTGATAAATAGATAGTTAACTGAACACTGAGACTAACTAAACTGACACGTCGGGGACCGCTAAGTAGCTGGGGTATTTTATGTTATTTCATTTACTTAGCGGTCCCCCGCCGTGACACTTTAGTTAGTGATTGTTTTTTTAAATTTCTAATTGAATTTTTCATTTCACGCTTTTTAAACTTATCTATCTGAGTGTCTGTTTGTGGCACCGTAGCTCCCAAACCGATGAACGGATTTGGACGCAAGTTTTTTTAAAATAAAGCTACATTAATCAGGATGGTTCTTAGCAAGATTTTATGAAAATTGGTTGGGCCGTTTACGAGATATCAGCTCTGAAAGAAGGTGTCGCCGTTATTTTGGGGGCTTTTTACATTTAAGAGCTACGGTGCTACAGACAGACAGACACACACACACACGTCAAACTTATAACACCCCTCTTTTTGCATCGGGGGTTAAAAAGAGGGTTGTTGTATTGTAAGTTTAAGAGTGCGTATGTGTTTGTGGCATCGAGGCTAGCAAATGAATGGACCGATTTCGACGGGTTAATTGTATTTAAAGAGAGCTAGTTTAATCGGAATAGTTCTTAGCTAGGTTTCAACAAAATCGGTTGAGCCATTTAGGAGATATCAGCTCTGATGAAAAACTGAGCAAAAGCACGTCGAACCATGCCCAGTGTAGGGTTCCGAAGCCATTTCTACAATCACAAAAAACCATGTCAAAAAAGCCGGTAAATGCGAGTCGGACTCGCGCACCGAGGGTTTCGTACAAACTAATGAGAATTTAAAATAGTAAAGAGGGACAAACCATACTTTAAATGCCGTTAAAAACTGTAGTCTCCATACATCGACATAGGTCGCGATTAGTTTACCAACTGCAAATATATTTGCAATTTCATTTTTTTTTTGTAACGGAGCAACAAATTAACAATTTTCGGAATTTTTCATTTACTTGCGCTGTAAAGACCATCCTTCTTGCATAGTTTGAGGATTCTAGATCTATGGGAAGTAGGTATGCTATAAAAGATTCCCTTGAGTGTCGATATACGTTTTTAAACTTGGACATTTTCAGAAATAACTGCAAAAATATATCTCGTATGCACAAAATTACACACACAAAAAGACATTATGCATTTTTTATCCAACTGACAAAGGAACTGCAGCAAATTCACGCAAACATCGACCGATATTAGATTGTTGCAATGTTCAAATTGCAACAGTATCACACCTAACTTTCTAAACAACGCGTTCATAGAAATCATTAACAACCTCATAATTGATACAATTATGTATACAACCTTCAAGATATATCTGTAGCCGTGAAAGTGCATGCAGTGTTTGAACATTCGCGATATAGAACACCCGTTGCATAGTTATCGTTACAGGTCGGTTTTAAACTATCTATTACGTGTTTATTGATGTGGATAAAGAGGCCGCATGTGATAAAGTCGGTGTAGTGTTCCGCGCTCTGTATGGAGAAGTCGGAAACTATGAGAGATGCGAGATCTGTTCTTAGGAACCATGGCGTCGATTTAAGATTTAATAAAAATTTTTTTTTTTTTTATTAACTCTCATACATAACCGGGAATCGAACCTGGTCAAAATCAATGTGTATAAATTCTGCAAGTCGCAAGAAGCACAACAAAATTGAAATATTAAAAATAATATATTTTTATTTTTATTTTTTATCGACGTCATGGTTCCTAAGAACAGATCTCGCTATCTCTCATAGTTTCCGACTTCACCATACTGACCCATTTTGATTGTACACCCGGTATATATAACTCCCATGTGTCTGTTCTTTGGGTATATTATTAGGGTTCCGTAGTCAAACTAGGAACCCTTATAGTTCGCCATGTCCGTCCGTCCGCAGCCTAGCGCAGAGACTCTTAGTACTAGAAAGCTATAATTTGGCATGAATATACATATTAGTCACGCGAACAAAGTGGTAAAATAAAATCTTGAAAATGTCTTTTTTTATCGCACCTCCCATGGGCTTTTTTTTGTCGTGTACCCTATAGCGGGGTGTCTTTGGATAGGTCTCTCAAAAATATTAAGGATTTTGCGATTAAGGGATCCGTTTATGAAATATTAAGCTTTAAAGCGCTAATTTTTGTTACTGCCAAAAGTACAAATACTAAAAATCTGAAAAAAAAAAACATAAATGAAAGCGCATAAAGAATTTAAAAGGAAACTATCACGACTAGACATCATTGGTTCTTGAGATACAGGCGATTTAAGTGTTTATACCTACTAAAATCATCTTTCTAAGACGGCACCAAATGACTTTGAATGGAAAATTTGTTATTATTGGTTGATTTTTATGTTTGTAGTACTTAACGGCTTCGGAACCCTACACTGAGCTAAACACTAGAGGACGCCTGCGACATCGTTCGCTCCTCCCCTATAACCCCTTAGGGGATTAATTTCAGAAAATCCCTTCTTAGTGCACCCCTAGGACATCCAAGGAATATTTCCCCCTAATTTGAAGTCTCTAGGTCCAGCGGTTCGAGCTTTGCGTTGTCTATCAGTCATTCAGTAACGGCACCGTTTTGTATCTATCTCGCTTTTTTCGCGCGGATGCACATAAGGTCATCCCTTTTTGTTGTTGTGGGGGCGTGGCAGTATGTGTGGCCGCTTAAAGTGGATAAAACATCCGACATATTATGTTTAGAAAGATTATCGTATTTCGATTGAAATGACGATTAGAAACCAAATCTATGGTTTAATTTTTCAAAGCCTTTTGAACTTTAACGATGACTTTTGAATAGTTTAGTATTTAAAACTCCTTAATCCTGCTAAACCAGTTTTTTAACAAATGTTGTGGTTTATAAGATAACAGTAATTGGCTCGGTGAATTTGACGGTGCCATCAAGTTTAATGGGAGTCACCTCACGCTCTTCGTGCGGAAGCAGATAAGGTTATTCCTTTTTGTTCTTGTGTGAGCGTGGCAGTATATGAGGCCTCTTAATGTGGATACAACATCTGTCACTTTCTGACTAGTAAGTGCGACAGACGGATGCTTTACGTATTTTTAACTCTAGTTTCTTTGTAATTTTATATTGCATTTACCGCATTATATGTGATAATCTTGTTTGATACAGCTTATGTATCTGTAAGGTAGAAAAGTGTGTAGCTACTTTTGATGTTGACTGTACAACAGTTGAAGGGAGATCAATCCTCAGATTATAATCCAAAGTAAATAGTAACTAGAAATAAAATTGGTAAAGTAATTTATGATTGGTGGTTAAATTCCATAAGTCATAGGCTGAGCTAAGTTTATTTATAAATATATACATAGGCATCTATATCTATAAATACAGGAACACATACGGGTCAAATATAGTATTAGCCTTCTTCTAGGGCATTCTGATTAAAATATTAAACTATCCTAATATTCTTAACAATTAAATTAACCATAAGTATGAATTTGTCGTAAAATTGATTTTTACTTTACGTAAGCCTTAGTTTGGGACGAGGTCAACTGTGTGAGATACTCCCTTAATATTTATTTATTTTATGTAACATAAAACAACAGATCATTGACAGTGACTGCTTCCACACAGCGCCATCTATCGAGGAACCCTTGTTAACGATCACTAGTGAACATGTTGCTAGCCACATATTCACTAGCGCTAGCGTGGGCTAGCGTGCTAGTGAAGGGAGCGCTATACGACACATTCAGCGGCGAGCTGATCTCGCCGGAAAGAGAAAAGGAACTGACCAGATTAAACAATTTGCCGTGAGTATATACTTTTTTATTTTATTTATTTAAATGCAAGGTACGACGCGTTTAGCCTTTAATACCAAATCGGTAAGAAGTAAATCCTGACACAATCAGACCTGGGCCAAATACATGCTTCGCTTTAATTGAAATCCAAGTTACAAATATTATACCAGCCGCCATACACGGGGTAATCATCGTAACGATCCGTCGTTGCGATGTTAAAATCGAACGATGCATTGTACGTGTGTGGCATTATCGCATACAAAGGGTGATGGGCAATTTTGTATGGACCCCCCCCCCCCCCCTCCAACAGTAACGGGCTGCAGGTCTATATGTTCATTAGGACCCAATAAAAGACAAAATACTTATCTTCGTAGCAAAATCAATGGGAATTTTTTAATGAAAACAAAGGGCCAGGCAAGGCAAATCATCTACATACGTGTTCATTTTCAAACAAATTCCATAGTTCCATACGATAAGATTATGATTTTTCAAGAAAACCCCATTCATATGGTGATCGTCGCCATAGAAAAAATACATCATATTGCCAAGATCTATAAACTGGCACATGTTTCATCACTGTTGGTGGGTGGGGAAATTTTTACCCATCGTCCTTTCTATCGAAATAAGGATCGTCAAGATATCGTTTCAGATTGATAGTAACGACGGTTCGTTCCGTATATGGGTTCCCTTAAGACCCTGTGCCCGTGCGTGCTGCACACCCTGCCCCATGGGTACAACCACTACCAAGCAATGGCTATCTACGTTGATGATTGTTCTCAGATGGTGTGCCATCGAGGTAGCCGATTGCGACCCCCAGGAGCGCCGGCGCATCGACAACTCGTGCAACAACCCCCACTCCCCCCCACGCGGGGCCACCCTTACTCCCTACGGGCGGCTGCTGCCCCCTGTGTATGGGGATAACTTCAAGCCACGGCCGGCCAAGAATGGGGAGCAGCTGCCTAATGTTAGGGATATCAGGTAATATCTCGGAATTTACTGGTTAGTCTGATATTTTTTGGTTGGTAATCAAATTCGAGAAGTCATATTTATATTATTGCACAATTGTTTAACTAGTGTGTGTTGTTACGGCACAGGGTGGCAATAATGTCGGACGGGCGAAGCTCCAGCGAACATCACACGCAGCTCGTAACGCACATCGGCGTGTTTCTGACGGGCGACGTGACGTCTCTACACGACACCGTCAACTACGTTGTATGTATGTACCATCCGACCCTTTCCACATGATGCCTATTGCGCTGTGATACCAAAGAAGGCGGCTAAGGGTCTTCCACACCTATCGACGCGGAATCGGGGTTAGCTAATAAGAAACCGGGCAAGAGCATGTCGCACCATGCTCAGCTCAGGGTTCCGAAGCCGTTAAGTACTACAAACATAAAAATCAACAAGTAATAACTAATTTTCTATTTAGAGTCAATTGGTGCCGTCTTAGATGATTTTAGTAGAAGCAATGATGTCTACTTAAGTCGTGATAGTTTTCCTTTAAAATTCGTTGTATGTTCTTTCATTTAAGTTTTTTTTTCTGATTTTTAGTATTGGTAGTTTTGGCTGTAGGGGGGCGACACTTGAGTCTAACAAAAATTAGCGCTTTAAAGCTTAATATTTTATAAACGGATTACTTAATAAAAAAACTGTCCTCACAAACCCATAATTTTTTTGAAAGTCCTATCCAACGACTCCCCACACTATAGGGTAGACGAGAAAAATAAAATACATCCCCACGTTACGTGTAGGGGAGGTACACTAAATAAATATGTTTTTTTTACATTTTATTGTACTACTTTGTTGGCGTGACTAATATGCATATTCATGCCAAATTACAGCTTTCTAACACTAAGAGTTTCTGCGCTAGGCTGCGGACGGACGGCCGGACGGCCGGACACGGCGAAACTATAAGGGTTCCTAGTTTGACTACGGAACCCAAAAAAAACTCTTTATGTCTAAGCAATAAGAGCAAAAGAGACGTCGTTTCGTCGCCGATATGAAAACAATGCATTTTAATAATTTTAGACAACATTTTCATAGTAAAATTTGCTGCTCAAGATTATCGATATCTAAATAGAAATAGTGTAAGTTTTATTTTTCACAATGTCGGCGTTCGATACCCGAGCTTTTTTTAAATGTATGAATGCAACTTTTCTTATTAAGTAGGTACTGTAATGAAAGAAGGATGTAGCAGTACATACTCCTTTCATTGTTTTCTTTTTTCTATTTTGTTATGTCGAAATGTCTCGAAATCTTTTGAATAAAAAAGATTTCGAAATATGGAATGCCCGCCGGTGGTTTTCAGGGGGACGCTCGAGAGTCTCCAACGGACCGCGTTGGCATTCACATGTGAACTAATGTATATTTAAACGTTAAAATAAATGAAAGAATATATTAACACTGCGAGAAGTACGGGGATCGATACCCCGCACCTCCACCATGTAAGCCTGGGGATGTCTATGGTTCCGCATGTAAAGGCGACTGTGTGCACCAAACCCTAGGACGTTAAAGCGTAGACACGGGTCTATTTGTTTTTTAATGTCGATACCAACCTCCTTGGTACGATGTTTAATGCTTTTGTAATTTTATGCTGGCAACGTATAAAGGGAATTGATTCTTTCGTGTTGGCCATGCACCTTCAGTGCTTGGGCTGTCAAGCATGTTTGACAGTAGATATGTAAGGTGAACTATGGATCGCGTCTTTTATTTTTTGGTAGGGTTTTCGAAAGTCGAAGTTTGCTATGGCACAAGTAGCGCAGACGATGCCGATGACGCATGGTACGTCACTAACACAAGTTTTGGCATCAGATGCGGTATTGTCACAGGAAATTATCCTGTAGAGCAGGACGATCCCCCTTAATGTATTGTTCCCTCCTTAGGTAGTCATTAGGGTTTCGTATAGGATAGCATAGGTAGGGACCTTGCTTCCAGAGGGGCGAGGGATGTAATGAAAGAAGGATGTAGCAGTACATACTCCTTTCATTGTTTTCTTTTTTCTATTTTGTTATGTCGAAATGTCTCGAAATCTTTTGAATAAAAAAGATTTCGAAATATGGAATGCCCGCCGGTGGTTTTCAGGGGGACGCTCGAGAGTCTCCAACGGACCGCGTTGGCATTCACATGTGAACTAATGTATATTTAAACGTTAAAATAAATGAAAGAATATATTAACACTGCGAGACGTATACTTTTATTCTACGTAGCTTAGTTAAAAGTGCGTAAAGTATTACGCTTAGGAATAGGCGCCTATCAGGCTTACAGTACTAAAATCGATGAGATGGTTCCTGAGAGCAGATCTTCGTACGTCTTATAGTTTCAGACTTTCCCATACTGACCAATTTAAATGTTACATAATTAAATACATAGAAAACATCCAAGGCTATCTAAGGGGGTAGTTCGACTGTTAGCTGTATCGGACTCCCCTCTTATGTCCGGGCCACACGGGGCTAGTTTTTCAAACCAGGATAGTAAGCTAGCCAGCTAGTACTTCTAGCTTCGTGTAGACAAAACTGTCTTCATTTCTAAGCTAGTTAGCTAGTTTACAAGCCAGGACAGTTTTTAATAGGATGGAGTTCTATTTTTAGGCTAGTAGCGTCCCCCCACCACAGATTTTACTAACCTGGCTTGTTTACTAGCTTCATGTGGCCGGCGAAGCTAGTTTGCAGTTGACTAGTAACCATAGCAACCACGCGTAAGCGGGAACCACGCGTTTGGTTTTGTATTTTAGTTCGTCTAGTGCGATTTGGAAGTAACTGTTTTAGTCGAATAGTGTTTTTTTTTCGCATGCAGTTCATTTTGGACGTGTGGTCACCTCATCACTGCAGTAAATACTAGCCACAATGTAAACAGAACTAGCATGCTCCAAGCCAGGACAGTTGAAGTAGAGAACTAGCGTGCTATCCTGGCTTGAAAAACTAGCCTTGTGTGGCCCGGGCATTTTATTAACGCGGTAATGAAATTAAAAAAAGTCTACATGTACATTTCCTTTTTTTACCTTTTAGTGACCAGAGATTGTTGCAAACCTGATGCAGAGCAGGACCCTAGGTGTCTACCAATCAGGTAAATAATGTATAATTTCACCGACATGTTTGAACATGTTCACCTTACTGTTGCAAAATTTAGTGGTGGTAGGACCCTGTGCAGGGTCCGTCCGGATCGCTACCACCATCTTATCCATTAACCACCCGCCAAGCAACAGTGTTCGCATTGTTGTGTTCCGGTGTGGGGATAAGACAGCCGGTGAAATTACTAGCATAGAGGCATTCCATCTTAGTCCTCAGGGTTGGCAACGCATTTGAGGTCTTAGGATTATAGTCTTGAGAATTCAAATGTCTATGGGTCTCTGATTCCACTTACCATCAGGTAGCCTGAGTGCTCGTGTGCCTTCTCCTTAACCTAAAAAAAAAAAAAACTGCCGCGAACGCTCCGATTGTGGAATGAGCTCCCTGCTGAGGTTTTCCCTGGGGACTATAGAATGGAGTTCTTCAAGAGAGGAGTATATGCGTATGGGTCGGCATAGCGCGTGTGATACTTCTGGGCACCGTTTTACAAAGCTTCATATTACAAGCCGAAGTATCTTTCTAACTCCGTTTGATAGAAAGAGTTCCGCTTGTAATACAATCACTAGCACTGGTAAATTTTGCCCCCGTCAATCCGGGGTTCGGTTATATATACACGGTGGAATTTAATCGGTGAACAGGAACCCATTTTTCTAATTCAGTAATCGATGGCGGTCACGTTTATGTAATACTTAAGTGGAACCAAGTTTTTTTTTATCATAACTAATTTTTAAGTTGAAATTAAATTTTACTTAAAATTTATTGTCCCCCTACTAATGGTTTAGTCTGAAAAGTTTAATACCTCTTTTCAAACTATCAGCCATAGAAACTTAAAACATAAATGAGCAATAAGCTGTCAATTTGTCATTGTCAAATTCAATTTAAAAAACGAATACCATAGTGAACAGTTAACTAAGGCTAGTGGAAATCCAAAAAAAATATGGCAATCTATAAAAAATATCTGTCACTTCCAAAGCGCTAAAAATTCCTCTTCTGAACTGACAATTTTGTCAAATTCTCCGCTGGACTCTTTGAATATATGCAATCAACACTTCGCCACGGTGGGTCAAAAGCTGGCTGTTGACATCCTCTCTAAACTTTCAGAGACTGAATCGTCCTTAGCTTCAAAAGTCAAACTTTGCAATTCTCCCGCTAACTCATTCTTCTTCCTTCCAACCAATGTCAACGAAGTGGATCAAATCATTAATAAACTAAAAGTTGATAGTGCGCCAGGTCCGGACTCTGCCAAGCCACTGTTCATTAAAGAAATTAAGGACATTATTCTTGAGCCATTAACACACATCTGTAACCTGAGTTTGTCTTCGGGTTGTTTCCCAGATCGTTGGAAACTAGCCCAAGTGTCTCCGATTTACAAAAACGGATCAAAAAATGACCCCAACAATTATCGTCCGATATCCCTTCTGACTGTCTTCTCCAAAATACTGGAAAAGCTTGCCAATTCTCGCCTTACAGCTTACCTTGAAAAGAACAAACTTCTTTCAGATAACCAATTCGGTTTCAGGAAGGGAAAGTCTACGGAAGACGCAGCAATTCACCTTTCGAATAAAATATCCAGCTATCTTGATATCGGTGATAAATGTGTTGGGGTATTTTTGGATCTCTGTAAGGCGTTTGACACTGTGTCGGCGGATATCTTGCTTAGTAAACTGTGTGCAATGGGCGTAAGAGGGGTAACTCTCGAGTGGTTCCGCAGTTACTTAACAAACAGACGACAAATAGTTAAAGTTGGTGAGTTCAGCAGCGACGAGTTGCCAATCTCTTTTGGAGTGCCGCAGGGAAGCATCCTCGGCCCCACGCTCTTTCTCATTTACATTGATGACATCCTTAAACTTAGGCTGGATGATGCTGAAGTAATTTGTTACGCGGATGATACCGTTGTACTTTTTCACAGTGGCACATGGGATACTGTTTTTAACATAGCAGAGTGTGGCCTGTCTGTTGTTGGTAGGTGGCTGGACAACAATTTGCTCACCCTTAATGTAATGAAATCTAACTTTATACCATTTTCAAAGACATCGTCTACATCCGCTCTTCCAAACAGGAATCTAATAGTTCACACTAGTAAATGTTGCACACGTACTAATAGCACGACCACATGCTTATGTAGCCCGATTGCCAGATCTGATAAGGCCAAATACCTGGGTCTAATAATTGACGATAAGCTTTCTTTTAAACAACATATCTCAGCATTATCTAGCAGGGTTAGGAAATGCATATACGTGATGAAGCAACTTCGACACTGCGCCCCTGATGAAGTGCTTCGGGTTGTGTATTGTGGACTGTGCCAATCAATCTTGCAATATGGTATAACGGTATGGGGGAGTGCCCCAAAAACCACTTTGCTTCCATTGGAAAGAGCACAGCGCGCTGTTATTAAGGTAATGCACCAAAAACCCATTCGATTCCCCACGGACACTCTTTATAAGGAATCAAAATTATTGAGCGTAAGGCGGTTATATATTATTATGGCTCGAGTACATGTGGTCGTTTTAAACTTACCAACCTACCCACAACTCCTGGCTAAGCGTTTGTTTAGGGTCCCCCAACCTAGTTACAGGACGTCTTTTGCTAGGCGCTCTCCAGACTTCATGTTTCGGCGTATCTATAATAATATCTGCAAGGTGCAAAGCATTCAGTGTCACACAACCGGTAAAGTTAAGATTATTGTGAGGAAGTGGCTACTGTCACTATCATATTGCGACACAGAGGCCCTACTCACTTCCAGCTAAATTCCCACACGTTGCCATACACGTACTCAATCACTAAAACACACACACACACACACACACACACACACACACACACACACACACACACACACACACACACACACACACACACACACTCACTCCACACATCTGACGCACTGTTGAGTCGCTCAAAACAACTTATTAATTTTTGTGTTTATTTAAATTAGCATGATTATCACTTGTTTTTTCGCATACTGCACTCCAGGGCCCCAAGATACAGGCTCAGCCTAGTTTGGGGTCCGCCAGACATGTCTTGTTATGTATATCTGTGTGTTGATAAGCAAATAAACTATTTTGTATTTTGTATTGTATTGTAAAATAGTCGGCAATTTTTTAATGCAACTAAAGTCGGCGTCCCACAATATTTTTAAGCAAAAGCCGATTTCAGTTCTTTACTTTTTAGTAATCATAATATGCTGATACGTAGTGCCACCTCTCGATTAGTAAGAAACAAGCGTTGCCGCGGGAAACTCATAGAGTAGTCATAATGTTTAAACCATTTGAATGTGCTTCGTCATAGTCGCTTTAACTATGTGAATCAAGGTATTTTATCGCCACCCTTTAAATAGGTGCCGTTGAGGAGTTCATGTTTTATTTTTATTATTATAGTTATTTGTTTAATACCTACATAGTTGGAATTAGTTTTTTAACACCCTGAATCCCCTGATGAATATCAGCTTTGCACGATAAATGGCTACCTAATAGAATAGAATTTAACACATGCCATCTGCCCAAAGGCATCTGTTATTGAGGTAATCTGAACTTGCATAGGACAGGAGAGGGTAATTGTAAAAGTACACATTGATTTTCTATTTCATTTCTAAATATATCGTTTTTACCTGTATATATAATAAGGTACATGCAGCATTTTTTTTCTTAAGCTCTCTGGAAAGTGCTATGAAAGAGAGGAATAACTGTATACGCGAAATAATTCTCGTGTATTTTTTTCATAAGATATGAAGTCTTAAAAAGACATAGTTCATAAAACACTATAAATACAAAATCGTCAACAGGAATGACTTCACAGCTTTTGTTCCATGTTTAAAATATAAGGACCTTATAAATAAATTTGCATTTATATCGTAAATAACTATGTTTAAGCCAATATCGTTGAATTAAAATATTACGTACATAAAATGAGGATGCCGAAAAACATAATCAATAAAAGATTTTTAGAGGTGGTAGGATTTTTAGGGGTCCGTCCGGATCGCTACCACCATCTTATCCATTAACCACGCTAAGCAACAGTGTTCGCATTGTTGTGTTCCGGTGTGGGGATAAGACAACCGGTGAAATTACTAGCATAGAGGCATTCCATCTTAGTCCTCAGGGTTGGCAACGCATTCGAGGTCTTAGGATTGCAGTCTTAAGATTATAGTCTTGAGAATTCAAATATCTATGGGTCTCAGATTCCACTTCCCATCAGGTGGCCTGAGTGCTCGTGTGCCTTCTCCTTACCATAAAAAAAAGAATAAAAAAAAATAACTAGTTTTGATTCTACATAAAATCTTCTTAAACTGGTCAAACTTAGTGTATTTGCGTTTTATATGCTTTTATTTTCATTTTCACCTAAATCGTATCAATGAAACTCAATTCTGATTTCAATGCATGTTCTCTGTTAGGTATATGTGTCTACTTATCCAAATTTAGTGATTATTTGAATTTAATGTTATTTAGATTTTATTATTAAAGACTTGTAGATTATTGTACTAAGTTTGTGTCTACTTACCCAAATCTAGTGATTATTTGGATTTATATTATTTAGATTTCATTATTTAGGACTTTTAGCAAGGACATACTTGGTTCCTTAACTTAGCCTTAGCTAAAAATCTACGCTCAGTATTATTTAGATTATGTACCAATAAAATTAGAAACCAAATACCAAACAATAATTTGAAACATCCTTAACTTCCTTTGGTTCACGCTACTTTAGTTTCTTCAAATTCTAAATAAGTTACTTTGTGTCATACTTAATGTTATTATTTAGTTAGGTCATTTTAGTTTTATTATTGTTAGTTCCCGGTCACTAATACACTGGTAAATATCAACAAGTCTTTTAAGAATTATCAACAAGTATTTTTAGAGTTGTTGGTATTTTTATAGCTCTGTCTACCCCACTCTGGGAATGCAGGCGTGATGTGATGTATGTATGTATTTTTTTATATAGTTATTTAGGGTTTCCGTAATATTTATGTTTGGTGAATTCTTAAGGCTTTTGGCAAAGTAATGAAAATCTGAAATTGGTCTATGATCTGTAAAATTATATCTGAATAAGCCTTAATTTTAATTTGTGGTGTGAATTTATGGTTTCAATAAAAAATCATCATCATCATAACAAATGGCGGCAATCATTTATTGACGTCTGATCTGTCTAGCTTCCCGCCAAAGCCAGCAAGCACTTGACGTATGTACCCTAACGAGTAAATTCCCTTCAATAAAAGTAGGGTGTCCATTTATTCAGTCAGTGTACATTTTACCGATGTTAATTAAGTGTGATTAATTAGATTGTGAGCTATATTGCACGAGATCTCACGTATTTTTTTCTATGTAGATTGATAATTAAGATTTTTGGATTCCTGATCACCGATTAAATTCCGCCGTGTATACATCGTTATCGCGGGAGCAAATACGATTGGACAATACTCAAAGATTATAACCAAGTAGGCAATAACAGAAGCGACACTCGGATAGTGGCGCGTCTCTATTTAAAAGGTATGACTAGGTGCCTTACAAAATACAAAATAATAATGATGATGAATGATAATTTTAAATACTGAGTATCAACATCCTCAATTAAAAAAGTGAAAAAAGGTTTTGACACCTTTTATGAATCATCTAGGATCAATGTCATTAAGTTAAGCAGTAACGTCTACAGCATCAGGATCGAAGGAAGAGAAAAAAAGAAGAAAGAGGGAAGGAAGGGGGAAGGTAGGTAGGTAAACAGCAGTGTTCGCATTGTTGTGTTCCGGTTTGGGGATAAGACA
This sequence comes from Acleris holmiana, assembly GCA_949316455.1. Classification (NCBI taxonomy): domain Eukaryota; kingdom Metazoa; phylum Arthropoda; class Insecta; order Lepidoptera; family Tortricidae; genus Acleris; species Acleris holmiana. The sequence goes on along the minus strand of OX438790.1, from coordinate 4,986,314 downwards.
GCCGGTGAAATAACTAGCATAGAGGCATTCCATCTTAGTCCTCAGGGTTGGCAACGCATTTGCAGTCTTAGGATTGCAGTCTTGTGAATGCGAATGTCTATGGGTCACAGTTTCCACTTACCATCAGGTGGCCTGTGTGCTCATTTGCCTTCTCAATGCCATAAAAAAAAAAAACAGAATTACGATAGGTACCTTGTATGGTCACGGGGTCTCAATACGTTTATGTTAAATCGATTGCAAGACATGAAACTAACAGCCACTAACAAACAAATATACGCGAAGCAGCTACATAAAATCGTTTAAAAAAAACACATTGCTGGCTTATTATGAAAATTTCTTGACCAACTATGTCTATCCAGAGAAAACGTCGTGTAAGATATGAAGAACTTCTTAGAGCTTTAGAATGCGTAGGCATAATATTCCTTTTTACCAAACAGACAATCTGTTATGTGTTCTATAACAGATTTGTTTCTGCTCCGGCGATAACGATCTCTGTATATATTGTTGGACGACACGCTGGCCTAGTTGGTAGTGACCCTGCCTTCGAAGCCAGCGGTCCTGGGTTCACATCCCGGTAAGGGCAGATATTTGTGTGATGAGCACGAGTATTTGTTTCTGAGTGTTAGATGTTTCCTATGTATTAATCTATATTTAGTAAGTTTATCGTTGTCTAGTACCCATAGCACAAGCCTAGAGCTTAGTTTGGGACTAGGTCAATTTGTGTGACATATTTTCCTGTGTGATATTTATATTCATAGGGTATCGGAAGACGACGTCCACCTGCGGCGAAGCAACGTACGCTGCCTGAACCTCACGGCTCCGATCACCTACCAGCGGCTGGGATGTGTGCCAACCGACGTACCACCTGCCAGGGTATGATGATCCTACCATCAAACCTTCAAGAGGACTGTGAAGCGAAAAAAAACCATACAAAACGCGATAACCTTTTTCTCCCCTTAAACGTTGTCCGATTTTTGAATATGTTGTAGATATTATGAAAAACTAGGTCTGTACGTTTTCCTTTCCGAGAAATTATTTACTGGAGAGAGAGAAAAAAAAAAAACTATAAAATGTTTAAAAATTGTAGAAATTTTATTACTTTATTACATTTAGGGGGTGAAAAACGTTATCGCCCGCAGCTAAATTTGTATGGATTATTTTTGACAGCTACGCGATTTGAGCATCGCTTCACAGTCCTCTTAAGGCTTAGTTTCAGTGTTCAGTTAGTCGCCGTAATTTCGGGGCTTTTAACCCTCTAAAAGCTCAATATCTTAAAACCGGCTAAGCCGATTTTGATAAAACATGTCTAAAAACCACCGATAAAAACCTGCATTCTAATAAAAAAAAACGCATCCAAATCGGTTCATCCGTTTAAGAGCTACGGTGCCACAGACAGACACACACACACGCACACTTGCACATCAAACTTATAACACCCCTATTTTTGCGTCGGGGGTTACAAACTTATAATCCTTGGACAATTTTGGTTGGAAGTATTTCGTATGTTCTACTACTGTAATTTTTATTACAATGTTCTATTTAACAGTTCAAAAGCTACCCACCCGGACAGAATTTTTACGACTTTAGAAGCGGATATCTCGCCAAAACAAACAGAGTGACTTCCGCATTTATGATATTACTAGCTGATGCCCGCGACTCCGTCCGCGTACAAATCGTTTAAATAAATATCACGGGACTCACACAAATTGTCCTAGTCCCAAACTAAGCTCTAGGCTTGTACTATGGGTACTACTTAGACGTAGATAAACATATTTATATAGAGAAATACATACTTAAATACATAGAAAACCTCCAAGACCCAGGAAAAAATATTCGCGCTCATCACACAAATACCGCCGGCCTTACCAGGATTTGAACAGGACCGCTTCGGAGGCAGGGTCACTCCCAACCAGGCCAACGTGACGTCCCGTCGTTTATCGCTATTCTCTCGCGAACTGTCCAGTACAGGGAAAAAGTATCCTATATCCTTCCTCCAGGACCTGTTACTCATACCAAATTTCATTCGAAATTCGAAAACACGATTAGCTGTCCATTGCCGAGCGGTTGTGACTGCGTCGACCTTAAAATATCGCCTTGTTTCAGATCAACACAACTCCGCCGATGTTGGAACTGACTATTCTTTATGGCAACACCGCGGCTGCCGCGGGCCGGGGACGCGACGGGAAGGGGGGGAGGATCAAGGCCGAGACGATCAAGGGGAAGGATTGGCCGCCGAGCGGGGCGCCAGTGTGCTTGCAGAACGTGCGGGGCCGGGGGGAGACGCGGTGCCACGATTCAGGTGAGATTCTTATGTGTAAGGGCCAAGGATGTGTGCGTGTTTTTTTAAACACAATGAGAAGGGTGGATGTCGTAAGAGGCGACTAAGGGAATAAGGGCTTCTAGTACTGTTAGGCGATGGGCTTGTAACCTGTCACTAATACACGGGTAAAACATCTTGTGCAGTGTGGTTACAAAATTATCAACAAGTCTTTTTAGAGTTGTTGGTATTTCTGTAGCTCTGCCTACCCCACTCTGGGAATGAACGCGTGATGTTATGTGTGTATGTATATAAGAATGCAAATGAACGTAGGGACCACCTAATGATAAGTGTGATGCAATCTCAAATAGAGGGTTCTCTGGCTTTTGCTGGGCCACGCAGCAGTGGTCACATTCTTGTGTTCCAGCAAGGGAATAAATTAGTGAAGTTACTGGCATATGTAGCTGCATTTCATCTTGGTCTTCTGGGTTGCCCACGCATTTCCAGTATTAAGATTGAAGTCTTGAGAAAGCAAATGGGTCCAGATCTCACTTGACATCACTTAGGTAACTTGTTGACGACACGTTAGCCTAGTAGTGACCCTTTTTTCGAAGCTAGCGATCTCGGGTTCAAATCCCGGTAAATCTGAATCTTGTATGTTTTCCATGTATTTAAGTATGTATTTCTCTATATAAGTAAGTTCATCGTTGTCTAGTAACCATAGTTCAAGCCTAGAGCTTAGTTTGGGACTAGCTCTCTCTGTGAGATTGTCTTCCGTATATATATATTTTATTATTTATCAGGTGGGCCCGTGTGCTCATTTGTCATCTCAATGCTAAATAAATAAACCAATGTTTTTAGCCAACCCCGCGATGAACGCGATCCTGGGCGTGAACCTGTTCGGGCTGTGGTTCCTGCGGCAACACAACCAGGTTGCGCGTGCGCTGGAGCTCCTAAACCCGTGCTGGACCGACGAGCAGCTGTTCATGACAGCTAGGGAGGTCAACATTGCGCTGTGGCAGCAGTTACTGTACTATGAGTTCATGCCTTCTATTATGGGTAAGTCACTGGTTCCAAGAGATGTACAGTCGACGACATGTAAGGTGAAAAAGTGGATACATCTGTTTGTAGTCGACTGTAAATAAATATAAACAACTAGCGACCTTTATGTACGTTTTCTGTATCACCCGTAGATAAACCAGAATTTATTATACATCAAATCCTAGAGTGATTTTTTTTCTAACTTAAGTTGAAAACCGCATCAAAATCCATTGCGTGCTTTAGGAGTTAGCGGATATACAGACACAGATAGGCGCGGAAAGCTATTTGTTTTATTCTATTTGAAGAGTTGTATCTATATTAATACTCCTTGTGTATTTTATTTTTATATACTAGATTCATTTTATTCCTTACATGAAGTTCTTATCTATTCGTACTATTTTGTCAAACCCATAATATTTTTGAAAGACCTAACCAACGACACCCCACGAGATATAGAGTAGACGAGAAAAAAAAATACATCCCCACGTTACGTGTAGGGGAGGTACCCTACAATTTTTTTTTTTTACATTTTATTGTACCACTTTGTTGGCGTGACTAATATACATATTCATGCCAATTTGCAGCTTTCTAGTACTAAGACTATTGCGCTTGGCTGCGGACGGACCGACAGACGGACATGGCGAAACTATAAGTGTTCCTAGTTTGACTGCGGAACCCTAAAAACGATGAATTAACGTTGTCAACTATTTTGCTTCGCAAGGGTACGAGTACCTGATGAAGCAGAGGGTAGTGTTCAACACGTACGGCCACGTCGACGACTATGATGAGGAGCTGGAGCCACAGCTCAGTCTCGAGTTCGTGATGGGTGCCAGGTGGTTCCATGTTATGCAGGAGGGACGTCTCAGGTAAGGAGTTTACGCGAGGAGAAGGCAAACGAAGCTGAACGTCGCACAATGTCATATTAGCAAAACATGATATTCGCATAACAAGAGAGAACTTCGTTTAAAAATAGGTAGACCCCGTACACACGACGAGCACTCAGGCCACCTGATGGTAAGTGGAATCTGAGACCCATAGACATTTGAATTCTCAAGACTATAATCCCAAGACCTCAAATGCGTTGCCAACCCTGAGGACTAAGATGGAATGCCTCTATGCTAGTAATTTCACCGGTTGTCTTATACCCACACCGGAACACAACAATGCGAACACTATTGCTTGGCGGGTGGTTAATGGATAAGATGGTGGTAGCGATCCGGACGGACCCATCAGTATGGCCTATAAGCATTATCTGTGGAAGACTATATTGAAAAAAGTTAAGTTGTCACGTTGACAATCTCTTTTAGCGAGTCGAGCGCAATCTATTTTTGATTGTTGCTTTCTTTACTAGACATTTTTATTTCCTTGCATGTGTGATGAGTGATGGAAAACATTGTGTGTATCACAGGCAGTAACGGGATAACAAACTCGACTCATTAAAAGCCTCTCGTTAGTTAAATATATATATATATATATATATATATATATCACGGGACAACCTCACACAAATTGACCTAGTCCCAAACTAAGCTCTAGGCTTGTACTATGGGTACTAGACAACGATAAGCATACTTATATAGAGAAATACATACTTAAATACATAGAAAAAAACCAAGACTCAGGAACAAATATTCACGCTCATCACACAAATATCTGCCCTTACCGGGATTTTAACCCAGGACCGCTGGCTTCGGAGGCAGGGTCACTCCCAACTAGGCCACCGTGTCGTCGTTATCCCCTTCTTACTTCCCTTGATGCACAATGCATGCGTATGTGTGTATGTATGTTTACCGTTGTCTAGTACCCATAGTACAAGCCTAGAGCTTAACTTGGGACTAGGTCAATTTGTGTGACATTGTCCCGTGATATTTATTTTATTATTTATTATTTTTATGATACGGTTGGGAAATGAATCAGTTTGGAAAACGTTGGGTTGCGAAATGGCAGTGAACCCGTGAACCACCCTAATGCTTACAGATTTTACAACCGCCACGGGAAACTGGTCGATGAGAAGGCGATAGTAGACTATACGTTACGCACCGGGGCGCTAGTCGACAACAACACGCTAGAGGGAGCAACGCTCGGCGCCTTCAGGCAACCGGCGGGTGCTCCGGACTACGTCGTCGACCCTGACGTGAGTTTTAAGGAACCTTTTAGAAGACAGAGGAATTGGCATACCTCTTAAACCACCACGGCGACAAAATGGGAATGTAAAATTCCCTGTTTGTAGCTGGCTAAGTAATGGGCATGCGTAGTGCCGTTTCGTAGCCAATTTTCGTAGCTGGCGACAAAATGGGAATGTAAAATTCCCTGTTTGTAGCTGGCTAAGTAATGGGCATGCGTAGTGCCGTTTCGTAGCCAACTTTCGTAGCTGGCGACAAAATGGGAATGTAAAATTCCCTGTTTGTAGCTGGCTAAGTAATGGGCATGCGTAGTGCCGTTTCGTAGCCAACTTTCGTAGCTGGCGACAAAATGGGAATGTAAAATTCCCTGTTTGTAGCTGGCTAAGTAATGGGCATGCGTAGTGCCGTTTCGTAGCCAACTTTCGTAGCTGGCGACAAAATGGGAATGTAAAATTCCCTGTTTGTAGCTGGCTAAGTAATGGGCATGCGTAGTGCCGTTTCGTAGCCAACTTTCGTAGCTGGCGACAAAATGGGAATGTAAAATTCCCTGTTTGTAGCTGGCTAAGTAATGGGCATGCGTAGTGCCGTTTCGTAGCCAACTTTCGTAGCTGGCGACAAAATGGGAATGTAAAATTCCCTGTTTGTAGCTGGCTAAGTAATGGGCATGCGTAGTGCCGTTTCGTAGCCAACTTTCGTAGCTGGCGACAAAATGGGAATGTAAAATTCCCTGTTTGTAGCTGGCTAAGTAATGGGCATGCGTAGTGCCGTTTCGTAGCCAACTTTCGTAGCTGGCGACAAAATGGGAATGTAAAATTCCCTGTTTGTAGCTGGCTAAGTAATGGGCATGCGTAGTGCCGTTTCGTAGCCAACTTTCGTAGCTGGCGACAAAATGGGAATGTAAAATTCCCTGTTTGTAGCTGGCTAAGTAATGGGCATGCGTAGTGCCGTTTCGTAGCCAACTTTCGTAGCTGGCGACAAAATGGGAATGTAAAATTCCCTGTTTGTAGCTGGCTAAGTAATGGGCATGCGTAGTGCCGTTTCGTAGCCAACTTTCGTAGCTGGCGACAAAATGGGAATGTAAAATTCCCTGTTTGTAGCTGGCTAAGTAATGGGCATGCGTAGTGCCGTTTCGTAGCCAACTTTCGTAGCTGGCGACAAAATGGGAATGTAAAATTCCCTGTTTGTAGCTGGCTAAGTAATGGGCATGCGTAGTGCCGTTTCGTAGCCAACTTTCGTAGCTGGCGACAAAATGGGAATGTAAAATTCCCTGTTTGTAGCTGGCTAAGTAATGGGCATGCGTAGTGCCGTTTCGTAGCCAACTTTCGTAGCTGGCGACAAAATGGGAATGTAAAATTCCCTGTTTGTAGCTGGCTAAGTAATGGGCATGCGTAGTGCCGTTTCGTAGCCAACTTTCGTAGCTGGCGACAAAATGGGAATGTAAAATTCCCTGTTTGTAGCTGGCTACGTAATGGGCCTGCGTAGTGCCGTTTCATAGCCAATTTTCGTAGCTGGTGACTAAATGGAAATCTAAAATTCCCTGTTTCACGGGTTTTTTCTTCTTATTTCGAAGCTGGTTACCAGCCTCGATAACGAATCGGTAATGGAAAGTAATTTTTCCCCGTTTCGAAGCTGGTTACAAACTTTTACCTACGAACCGGTATATGCCAAAGGCACCGTAAAACCAAATAAGGTAGCTAACTGCTTAGTAATGGTATAAGCATTTTAAATTTAATGTGGATAACAATAGAGTATAGAATGCTTCGACTACTACATTGCACTTGGTCGCCCTTATGATAACCAGGTCCCGTTATGTTTACCGCTAGAAGTGAGATATATTTACAGGAATAGGGGTTTGATTGGACGTACAAATACGCAATCCCTTCACAGTGCGCTAACGCCGTTCAAGTAATTAGAGGTATCGAGACGCGGAAATATCTAGCGTATACAAAATTACAAAATGTAAGGGTGTATAAATTGATTTCATATAAAAAAGGGAGCGACCACACCGGAGCTTAACGGTGCGGTAATTACGGTTTATTTACGTAACGTCACCTTATTTTACCAGTCGGTGTGGTCGCTCCCTCACTTTGATAATGTCAGCGTCCGCACTATACAATACTTATTTATATACGTACGCACGTATTATACATATACGCACTCACAATCTCAACACTTGCTAAAGCCCGGGCCGGACATCAACGCCTGCGTACCGAACCAACACTATAAATTCTTTGAGCCTCGGTCGAAAATACTTAACAAGCCGCGTACTTCTAAATACTCGTGGAACTAATCTTTGGATCTAGTCTTTTTGTGGACGCGTACTCGGAAGACTTAGTACGTGATTTGCCTAGCGTTTCACCTCTAGTTACCGCGACTTTATATCATAGGGTTGCGCCGATTGTCTTTTTCCAGCTTCTACCAGTCCCCTATTTCACAAATACAATACAATACATAACACTTTATTGTACACCAAACAAAAACATTACAAAAAAATAGCACAATTCAAAAAAGACAGGTAAACAACAGGCGGTCTTGTCGCTGATTAGTGATCTCTTCCAGACATCCTTAGAAGAGATAAGGTGTAAATTAAAACATTTTACACAGTAGGTGGCGCAAACTAATCGCGAACAATAACAAGAAACTATTTTAGTTCACAAAAATAGTACGGTAATACGGTGGCCAATTCGCTATACATTGCAAAGTTAACAATCTTTCACATCAGTGCCATTTATATTAACTGCACCATGTACACTGAAGTGTCACCTGTAATTTTGTCAGGATGGTAAATTAGGGCTGGTCATGGGCGATTCCAAAAGCAGACACGTCTCACTTATATCATCCCAAAAATAAACCCCTTCCCTATTCTCTGAAAGGTGGGTGAACGCGTCCTGGGGCGGCTACAGTTTGCATCCGACGTGGTTTCCTCCGACCTCATGAAGGCCCGTGACGCCGGACTGCCATCCTACAACCACTACAGGCACTTCTGTGGTTTACCCCAAGCCAGAACCTTCCAAGACCTCAAGCACTGGATGCCCGAGGAGGTAGGTATCTACAACCATTACAGGCACTTCTGCGGTTTACCCCACGCCAGAACCTTCCAAGACCTCAAGCACTGGATGCCCGAGGAGGTAGGTATCTGTTTTTTATTACTATGTTGCGGTTGCCGGGTTAGAATAGTGCCACTCCATGTCTTCCCGTGGATGTCGTAAGACGCGACTAAACGGGAATAAGGGCTTGTAGTACTGTTAGGCAACGGGCTTGCAACCTGTCACTAATACACTAGTAAACTTCTTGCCCTGATTGTGCAAAATTTGGTTACAGAATTATTAACCAAGTTTTTTTTTAGACTTGTTGGTATTTCTGTAGCTCTGCCTACCCCTTTCTGGGAATGAAGGCGTGATGTTATGTATGTATGTACGAAAATATATTTTTATAGCCATAAAACACCAGGGCACAACTAAATTGTTGCCTTTCAGTGAATACTCTTTTTAAGCTGCGTTTAAATGAGGACATGTCGCAGTGCTGAGGAAACATCGTGGAGGGAAGTTAATTCCATAGTTTCAAAGTACTAGGAAGAAAGGATTTTTGTGTAGTCGATTATAATGGTTCCAGAGGTACCCGAGGTTCTTTACTAGGAACTACGCTGAACAATTCCACTGAGCACTGATCGTGGTGAGGCTATAGAACACGCAAAGAGATCCAAAGTCCCTTCGCAGCTTACGGACGAAACCGCGGGAAAAGGCTATAGTGGAATATTCGAGCTTATTATTAACCAGTTATTCGACCAGACATTTAAAAAACAAGAGAATTAGCATAATACTCACATTTCTTGAAATTCGATTATATTCGATATTATATTTAATTTGAGCAGCTTCCGTAAATACATAGTGTTTATGTTAAATATTATGTTAATGTGTAATACTACTGTTAACAACACTTGTGAGGCAGTTCTTGTGGAAATACGTGATTTTTAACACCAGCGATATTAAATTAAAGTACCCAAAGATGTTTTTTATTCAATCGTAATTATTATTGTCCGTGTGGTTGCCGGGTTAGAATAGTTCCACTCCATGTCTTCCCGTGGATGTCGTAAGAGGCGACTAAGGGAATTAAGGCTTGTACTATAAGGCGATGGGCTTGCAACCTGTCACTAAAGGATGTTTGTGCAAAATGCGATAACAGAATTATCAACAAGTTTTTTAGAGTTGATTTTAAATCTGTAGCTCTGCCTACCCCACTCTGGGAATGAAGGCGTGATATAGGCGCTTCACTTGTTACTAATTAACTAACAATGTAACAAAATCTTTAAGGGCCACTTAAACCTACTTCTAAATGTCGGTTTGAATTGAAAATTTTCATACGGATTAATGGCATCATTCAGTAGACACAGTACAGTCAGCTGCACAGAAAAACAATCCCCCATTTAAAGAAGTTATTCAGCTTTTTTGTGCACCTGCTTCGAGCTGGTATCATGATGGAGTCTCCGCTATATTTAACGTAGACCTAGAGAATTACATTGGACTCGTTAGAATGGTTTCGATAAGCATATGACTGTGCAAAATGTACTAAATGCTGGAATGACCTGCCACCACCGAAAAGGAACTCAAATTGTATGATGACTTTCAAATAAAAAAAATCTCATATCCCAAAAATAATCTGCATAGGATTCGTGCGGTGTCCTATCTTGCTCTCCCTATTCCCAACTGGACTATCTGCCCTCATAAGCAAATAAGCAGTATCTCAAATTCAATAGCTAAAGCAGATTCAATCCTATCCCGTTATAAATAAGGTTGCATTTGCTACAAGAGTTTTGTCTGAGATACTGCCTTTTAGCTTAGCAGGGCAGCTATTATAGCGTAAAATACCACTGTTCCTTCGTATATCTAAATCTTAGCGCAATCAGAAACATACTTGCGCACACACACACGCACACACACACACACACACACACACACACACACACACACACACACACATCTCATCGCCTGGCCCTACTGAAAACCAGCGTCACATTATTATCATATCTTGTGGCACAAGCTGAGTAGAGACCATTTTGGACACCATTGTAAATAATTAGTTGCGAGTTGTTTCTACTGTTTTTATATTTGAATTTTTCATTGTATCATGTGTGTCCAAATAAAGCATTCTTATTATTCTTATTCTAAACGAGCATTTGCAGACGTTGCCAACCTCGAATACTAAGGTGGAATGCCAGTCTAGTAATTTCACCAGTTGTGTTTATAATGGGAAAGCTGCCCTCACAACCCAATAGGCAGTATCTGCAATTCAATAGCTAAAGCAGATTCAATTATATCCCGTTAGTAATAAGGCTGCATTTGCTACAGGAGTTTTGTCTGAGATACGGCCATTTGTCTTAGCAGGTCAGAAACACGCTTGGAGTATTAAATGAATGCCACCATACAACATACGCACCTTTAGTAGGACCAGGGCACAATCGCCCCTTTAGTGACATTGTACATTGTGCTTTTGTTCTACCGGGCAAGGGCACAGTTGCCCCTTTAGTCACATTGTACATTATGCCTTTGTCCTACCGGGAAAGGGCACAATTGCCCCTTTAATCACATTGTACATTGCGCCTTTGTTCTACCGGGCAAGGGCACAATCGTGCGGCGGTCCGGTCGTACCCTGCACAAGGTCCTAACTGACCACTGATCTAAACATTTATCAAATGAATCAACCGCAACAGCATACTAAGTATGATTTCTAACCAACCCGACTGTCCTGTGTTGTCTAATGTCTAAAAATTCTAACATAGAATAAGATTTAATGTTTATATTATCTTATCTAACAGTTGGGCCCTTTCGGATACGGGAGCCCATTATTTCCCGTATTTTTTTTGGTCAAAATGTCATTGTTGACATAATTATTGATAATCATATTTTTTTATATCGCAGAAAACGTTAACTTTTCAGAAATTCTTAATAATCTAACGAGTACATTAATTAGTAACAATACGTTATAACTTGCGATAGTTATGACTAAAAATAATAATGGTACGTACTATAGGGTCTTTTGTGCAAAAGTCCTCTTACACACTCAGCTGTTTGAATGTGCAGGGTTCTTCCTTCACCGTAAGAGCATCGGGCAATGTACTTAAAACTCATTGGTACATGGAGACGGCGGGGGTCGAAATCTTTACCTCACGATCACGAGCCGACCCAAAGCCAACTAGGCCACCGACGCGATTTAATGTTACTAATTGATTGAATTTACTAGTTGACGACACGGTGGCCTAGTTGGGAGTGACCCTGCCTCCGATGCCAGCGGTTCTGGGTTCAAATTCAGGTAATGGCAGATATTTGTTCCTGAGTCTTGGATGTTTTATATGTATGTTTATCGTTGACTAGTACTCATTTTTTTTGGGTGTGACATTGTCCCGTGATATTTATTCATTTAATCTATGGAAGTTTATGATTCTGAAATAAATGATTCCAGCAAGTTATTGCGCTGCAAACGTCCTATCGCGACGTCGAAGACATAGAGCTGATGGCGGGGATAGCCTCTGAGAGGCCAATGAGGGGCTCCGTGATGGGGCCGACCCTGGGCTGCATCATAGCGGATCAATTGCGGCGCTGGCGCCGGGCCGATCGATTCTGGTTCGAGCACTCCATGCAACCTGGGGCGTTCACTGCAGGTGAGGTCTACCCTCTTAAGCCAATAGGCGGTATCTCAAATTCAGTGGCCAAAGCAGATTCAATCCTATCCTGTTGTTAATAAGGTTGTATTTGATACAGGAGTTTTGTCTGAGATACTGCAATTAGCGTTAGCAGGGCAGATGTCTTGTTTCACATACTGAGTTCTCTATTGGTTTTTTCCACAATGCTATAGGGAATATGCACTTTTCTCTTACGCTCTCTGGAAAGTGCTATGAAAGAGAGGAATAATTGTCGTGTAATTTTTTCACAAGATATGAAGCTTTATGAAGTCATAGTTCAGACCCCCTGCAAAAACACTATACAAAATCGACGACAGGGAAAACGTCACAGCTGTTGTTCCATGTTTAAAATATAAGGCATTGCATTTATTACTATGTTTAAGCCAGTATCGTTGAAATAAAATATTACGTACATATAATGAGGATGCCGAGAAACACAGTCAAAACATTAAAAGCTTTATAAGATGACACGATTGACACTTTCGAATTTGATATTAATAAGGAATTATTTGACATAATTAATTGGATGAAAATAAATGATTTACACATTAATATTAATAAGACTAAACGTATTCAATTTGTTTCATATAATTCTAATTCTTTACCTATAGAAATTAAGTATGAAAATGAGAAAGTCGACGAAGTAGACGCAATGAAATTTCTTGGCATATTTTTTGATAAACACCTTAATTGGAAAGTGCAAATTGATAATGTATGTAATAGGTTAAATCGTTTTGTGTTTGCCCTGAAAAGATTGAGAGAGACTGTCAGACTGTCTCCACAGAAGCAGCTCTAACGGCTTACCACGGTTATGTTTCCTCTGTGCTCAGCTATGGCTTAATATTGTGGGGAAACTCGGTAGCAATTGATAGAGTATTCAAAATTCAAAAAAAATGTGTAAGAGTAATTTGTAATGCTTGGTGGGACGACATTGCTTGGTGGGATGAATGCCTCTATGCTAGTAATTTCACAACAATGCGAACATTGCGCACTTTTAGAATTATAGTGACCTAATTCAAACATTGTCAGCTTTCGATTTCGAGTCTTAAATTTAGTATTATAGAGACTTAAGTTGAAATTCAAAATATGTGGATTAGGTCACTATAATTCTAAAGATGCGATTGTTGCTTAGGGGTTGGTTAATAGATTGGTGGTAACGATCCGGACGGACCCCGCACAAGGTCCTACAACCACTTGATGTTTGTCAGTCCGTTGGTGGCCTTTTAGACAAATGAATAAATGTTTAGAAAGGAATTGGATGATAAATCGATTACATCCTTGTTTGTATCCCGTGTGGTCGCCGGGTTAGTTAGTGTCGTAAGAGGCGACTAAGGGAATAAGGGCTTGTAGTACTGTTAGGCGATGGGCTTGCAACCTGTCACTAATATACTAGTAAACATCTTAGCCTACTTGTGCAAAATGTTCTTACAGAATTATCAACAAGTGTTTTTATAGTTGTTGGTATTTCTGTAGCTCTGACTACCCCACTCTGGAACTGAAGGCGTGATGTTATATATGTATGTGTATCCTTGTTTCCAGAACAACTAGGCGAGATCCGCAAGTTCCTCCTGTCCCGTCTGATCTGCGACCACGGAGATCAGGTCGACCATATCCAGCCGTACGCGTTCCTACTTCCCGGACCAGGGTAAATAAATCGTATACATTTTTATTCGTTTCTGCTTCTATTTTATTATACGGAAGCTTATGGTTTATTTAGACACACACATTTACATTAAATTACATGTGGCAGTTTGCATCGAACAGTAAAAAATAACATATTTGTGTGTGTGTGTGTGTGTGTGTGTGTGTGTGTGTGTGTGTGTGTGTGTGTGTGTGTGTATGTGTATGTGGTATACAGGGTTATTTGTAAAACACTAACAACCTCTCGGGGTTAAATTATTCACATCATAAGCAACAACTTTTGTTCTGTGACTAAACACACTGTGTTCTGTGACTACATTCTTAAATTTCATCATATTTTACTTTCATACAAAAAAATATTAATTAAATTGATCACGCTAAATGTAAGTAACTCTACGGTAGCCATAGAATACCAAACCCTGTATAGTGTTTCATGGATGGACCGACATGCATGCGGTTTAAAATAAAAGGTTGCTTAATTTAGATGGTTCTTAGCTAACTTTCACGAAATTCGGGGTTTTGTTATACTTATATTAAATTTAATAATTATACTGTATATATAATTATATTCATGTCAAAATAATGGAATTATTTAATTATAAAATATAAAATAATAATCCAAATTAAGTACCTAATATTCAAACGAAACTGACTAAGCTACTTAAAATATTGTATTTAATTGCTTTTTTTTTTAGAAATGAAATGCGCGAATGCTCTGAAATACCTGATTTGGACTTCGAGCCTTGGAGGAGTGAGGAGTGCGAGGGGAACTCAACTCGGGCAAAACAAGATTACAATAGTTACTTTAACAGATATATTGTTAATTATGGCTGATTGAATAAATCTTATCCTATCTTGGAGATGGGTCCTTTCGTCATTACCCTCTTACACGCTCAGCTGTTCGAATGTGCAGGTTTCCTCACAATGTTTTTTCTTCACTGTAAGAGCATCGAATAGGCTTACCACCATTTGATAAGAAACGTTTCACAAACTGAATCGTTTCACAAACCTTTAATTTGGCAAACCGCTTTTTTTTCAGAACTATAAATATTTCAGGGTTTTATAAAATTAACCTAACCTACGGTTTTACACGATTCAATGGCCTAGAAATAAATAACAGGTACCGAATGACAAACATTACAACTTTCACATTTAAAATATTAACCCCTCGTCTATGTCAGAGGTGAAAAAAAATACCAAGTTAAAGTCCGAAAAAATAAGTAACCAAAAACAAAACTAAAAGCTATCCAAATATTGGGCACAGATCTGTGACAAGACAGACGAGGGGTTAAAAGAAAGGATTGCAACGAACAAATAGTGCAATCTCTCATGCAACAACTATTACCTAACAAATTCGGGCGAGATCACCTATCAAGCGAAAGGTGGGGCTTATTTAGCGGTACTTGAGAAACAAACTTGCAATGTCTTAGGACAAAAGTCATCACTCATCGTAGTTTTGTTTACAACGACCGCATTATTGTTTTAACATTCTAAACTAATGACTTCTTTTAAAATGATAGATGATATAGGTCCAACTGAATTCTGCTTTTGGTTAAAAATATTGTGAGACACCGACTTCAGTTGGACTGACCTACCTATCACTTTAAAAGGAGTTATTTCTTGCTTTTTGAAGACGGTTTTTTGTTTCTTAACTGTCTAAATCGAGATCCTTCGCCACCCTTGAAATAGGTTCCATTGAGGAGTTCCAGTGGCCATCTGTGGTCTTCATCATAAGCTCTACTTCGCCTAGTGATACTTTTTGAATGCAAATGCTAGACTTGTTACTGAAAATACCAAACTCACTATATGTATGCCTATAATATTTGAAGAGTTCTCTCAAATCCTCACGGATCCTAACCTCCTAAGGTGGCCGTATTGTCTGACTTGGTGACAATACGACCAACTTAGGGGACCCTATCAAACAAAAAAAATATTTCAAAGAGTGTGTTTTTGATACAAACGAGGCTACTTGAAAGCCTTGGATCCTGGCCAGGGGTTGTTTTGAGTGAGGTTTAATGGTGGATACTCCGAGGTTCAATAGAGGAGGTCCAAAAGTTCTTAAGATACCTAACTGATCGCACAATCAGTTAACACAACAGCGAGAGAGTTTGGGTCAGCATTTGGATTTCCTTACATTTTATTGCCATTTAAGATGTTTTTCAGAAACCCTCGTCCATGTTCGTAACCAAGGTTTCATAACTGGTTATGAATAAGAATTTTTTTACTGTTTCATAACCAGTTATGAAACAAGCCATTTTTTTCCATTTTCACAACTAGAACCTCCGATTCATGAGTTTAGGACCGTAGTCCCACTGCTATTCGACGGATTCCTATTTCTGGGAGGTTTTGCCCTTTGGGCATCTAAAGATACCTAACGAACATAACCTACCTACTTTTGCGGTAATTTCTGAGCTTTGCGGTGATTTCCGGAGGTGATCCAATAGCAGTGGGACCAACGGTCCTAAACTCATAAATCGGAGGTTCTAGTTGTGCAAATGGAAAAAATGGCTTATTTCATAACTGGTTATGACACAGTGAAAAAAAAATCCTTATTCATAACCAGTTATGAAACCTTGGTTATGAACGTGGCTGAACGGTTTCCGAACATCCACAATTCCGGCGTTAGCCGCAGATTCAATCAGTTGGGTATCCTAGGCACTATGTAAGTCCTGTATAGATGCTCGGGGTATCCATCATCGGATTTCATTAAAAGCATCCCCTGGCGAGAAACAAAGACTTCGAAATAGCCTCTCTCAAAACTAATTGCATCATTTTGATCTTCAGAAGTGATTAAATAGTTTAAAAACGAAACGCATGAATACGAATCAAAAGCGACAACAGTTTAGTAGCAGAGTAATGAATCAACATAACAGACAGACAATCAGTATATTGGTCACTTTGTATTGTTCAGAAAATTATTTTCTAATAAAAACCAAACTCATAATCAAAAGCTGCAGTTCGTTTTTGTTAGGATCGCAGTTCTAACCTAATTTTGATTAGTATATCATATAATATTATGTCACATGATGATTAGTTCAAAGGTTCTCCTAAATTCTAATCATTATACTAAATGTTGATACATACATATATAAAAATTAATCCCTATTTCCCTTGGTCACGGCATCACGCATTAACGGCTGGAACAGAGTGGGGTAGGCAGAGCTACAGAAATACCAAAAACTCTAAAAAGATTTGTTTACAATTCTGTTACCACATTTTGCACAATCAGGCCAAGAATTTTACTATAAGTTAATATTATTTATACTTGTATGATATTATTAAACTGAAGCTATAAAGAAAACCGGGCAAGAGCATTTCGGACATTCGGACCATGCTCAGTGTAGGGTTCCGAAGCCGTTAAGTACTACAAACATAAAAATCAACAAGTAATAACTAATTTTCTATTTAAAGTCAATTGGTGCCGTCTTAGATGATTTTAGTAGGTATAAACACTTTAATCGCCTGTATCTCAAGAACCAATGATGTCTACTTAGACATGATAGTTTTCCTGTAAAATTCGTTATATGCTCTTTCATTTAAGTTTTTTTTCAGCAAAGGAAAAAGAAAAGTGGTGGTAGGACCCTGTGCAGGGTCCGTCTGGATCGCTACTAACATCTTATCCATTAACCACCCGCCAAGCAACAGTGTTCGCATTGTTGTGTTCCGGTGTGGGGATAAGACAACTGGTGAAATTACTAGCATAGAGGCATTCCATCTTAGGGTTGGCAACGCATTTGAGGTCGTATGATTATAGAGTTGAGAATCCAAATGTCTATGGGTCTCAGATTCCACTTACCATCAGGTGGCCTGAGTGCTTGTGTGTCTTCTCCTTAACATAAAAAACGACGGGTTCACTCCGGGAGTGCCGTCAGAAGTGAAAACGCCTAAACGAAAGAGCAGGCGCAGGCATATAGATAGGCAGGGAGATACTTCCTCTCCTACGCCGCGCCGGCTGTCTACTCTCCATCCGTCTTACGAATTTTCGGTCAGGTCACGTGCTCTGACGCGAGTTTAACATTTTCTACCCCTTACAAAAAAAGTGTACAACGCCGCTAAAGAAGTATTCACTTGCAAAAAAAATAAAAAATACACCCCTCTTTTCTAATCGGGGGTTAATGATTACGCGAGCAGATTTATACTGATTTGAACGATTGTGTCATGTGATACTCGTGATGAATATTGTAATTTTTATGACGCTCGTTAAAATCCAAGTTTGAGGCCATATTATATTAATAACAAGATTTAAAAAACCAGTCAAGGATACCAAATTTAAATACTCAAGGTCAAACCAGCGAAGCCTTTTATTAGGCGAACCAGTTAGACAACGTCTCTGACAACTCTTTATGTAAGTTTGTATGTTCGGGTCAAATCTTGCAAGGAAGATTTCAACGACCGGGGACCGATCGAGCTGAAAATTTGGTATAGGAAGTAAGTAGTGACGACACGGTGGCCTAGTTGGGAGTGACCCTGCCTCCGAAGCCAGCGGTCCTGGGTCAAAATCCCGGTAAGGGGCAGATATTTGTGTGATGTGATGAGCGCGAATATTTGTTCCTGAGTCTTGGATGTTTTCTATGTATTTATTTCTCTATATAAGTATGTTTATCGTTGTCTAGTACCCATAGTACAAGCCTAGAGCTTAGTTTGGGACAAGGTCAATTTGTGTGAGATTGTCCTCTGATATTTATTTATTTATCTTAAATTATTTATTTACAAAAAACATGGCTACATAACATGATGATAGAAGATATCAGGAGTTCCAATCCAACATATTCCGCCATTAAATGACGCGTTTGGGTGGAAGAACTTTTTACTGTCGTTAAATGTTATGTTCGTTCGTGTGCACCACAGTGAACATACCATAATGTTCACTTTTTGTTTTTTTTATTGATATTCAAAATCCAAATTTGCCAAATTAAGGGTTAATAGTTTCTTTAAAAAATGGTTTCATATACACTATTAACTGTGCTTGAAAGAAAGCCCATAAAAAAGGGCTTGAAATCGCCGCGTGTATGCAGTGTATAAATCTAATACGAGCAAATATTTTACCGACGGTTAATATGCATCCTAGTTAACATAAATAAAAACGTGTGTATCGTTAACATGAGGTTGTATTATTGTTTTTCATGCTGATTAATTCGCCACGCAATGTATTAAGATGGGTAAGAATTAGAGCAGGCACACACGGCTCACCTATTTTGCTCAAATTCATACGCACTCACGCGCTGTGCGCGAGCAGCGGGCGAGCGGTCTTTCGACCGAGCTAAAAGGCGCCTAGGTGTGCGTGCCTCGCATAATTTGGGCGTGTATCCGAGCGTGCCGCGGGCAGAACGACAAAGTTCTAACTTGTCTGTGGGCGAGGTGCGTAAATGTTTTATAAAGTTGTTGAGCCGTTCACCACCAAGGCGATATCTTCTTCTTTTTGTTAAAAATTGGGTAATTATGAAAACGCAGCATACAGAACATTCGTTCATACCTCTGTTGTAGTAGTTTCTCGAGTTATCTTAAGTTAACCGAAACATAAAAACGCGAACACTGCTGCTTAGCGGCTTAGAGGACAAGATGGTGGTAGCCATCCTACCCTACCACTGTAATTGAAGCACAATTATACCACTAAAATAGTAAAGCGTGGTGCGTATACGCATATAATAGAGACGCCAATAAAGCTCACCGTGACCTCGGAGCGAGATCGTCTCCAACTATATAAGGCCGGGGTCACACCAGAGAGCACAGTCGACTCATCACCTCTCTAGTGTACACACAGCTTCAATATGGTGAGTGAAAACATTTTTTTATCATAAAAATGTATCATTTTTTAGTAATAATGTGCAATTTCAAATTAAAATTCGATTGTTAAGTACGACGGTAAGCTTCTTACCCTGGGTTCCTATAATCAAAACGTCTCGTTAAAATTTGACATTTGCTACATAAAAAAAGTGTCAAATTTTAACGAGACGTTTTGTATATAGGAACCCAGAGTTAAATAGCGTTTTTGTTTTTAAGAACTTTTAGAGTTATTTTTATATATAAACTAGCGACCCGCCCTCGCTTCGCTCCGGATTAAAGTATTATACATATAGACCTTCCTCTTCAATCACTATATCTATTAAAAAAAACCGCATCAAAATCCGTTGCGTAGTTTTAAAGATTTAAGCATACATAGGGATATAGGGACAGAAAAAGCGACTTTGTTTTATACTATGTAGTGAAGTTTAACTGACCACA
This sequence comes from Acleris holmiana, assembly GCA_949316455.1. Taxonomy (NCBI): domain Eukaryota; kingdom Metazoa; phylum Arthropoda; class Insecta; order Lepidoptera; family Tortricidae; genus Acleris; species Acleris holmiana. The sequence continues at coordinate 4,966,354 of OX438790.1, read as the reverse complement.
CAGTGCACTTATTGTAATGTTACGTTAAAATGCCCATTCATATACCGTTCGTTTTTAGGGCTACATAATCGAACTAGGAACCCTTATAGTTTTGCCATGTCTGCCTGTCTGTCTGTTCGCGGGTAATTTCAGAGACTCTTGGTACTAACTACAAAGCTATGTTTCGGCATAGTTCTTCATTAAAACTACGTCGACTAAATTGTTAAATAAAAAAAATTGAACAACTAGCGGATTCTTGACATTTTATTATTGTAAAATATATATATATGTATTTTTAATAAAAAAAAGTATCCTATGTTACTTCTAGTACCTCCCAGAATATGTGTACAAAGTGTTATGATGATTCGTCAAGTAATTTTTACGTGAAAGCGTAACAAACATCCACGCTTTCACATTTATAATTTATAATATTATAATAAGGATTTAGGAAATATTGATCTCAAAAGGTGTCGTTTTCGCTAATACTGCGTAACTACTAGTACCTAATAAGAATTTGAAAAAAGATTAAAAATATCAAATGGTAAAAGAATTTTTCAAATCGGTCCAGTAGTTTCGGAGCCTGTACGAAACAAACAAACAGACAAATCTTTCCTCTTTATAATATTGACGACACGATCGCCTAGTTGCGAGTGACCCTGCCTCCGAAGCCAGCGGTCCTGGGTTAAAATCCCGGCAAGGGCAGATATTTGTGTGATGAGCGCGAATATTTGTTCCCGAGTCTTGGATGTTCTCTATGTATTTAAGTATATATTTCTCTATATAAGTATGTTTATCGTTGTCTAGTACCCATAGTACAAGCCTAGAGCTTAGTTTGGGACTAGGTCAATTTGTGTGAGATTGTCCTGTGATATTTCGCTCTTTGAATGCAAAACGGACACATTCCAAAATCATTTGTATTTGCATTGAAAATCTTCTACCAACAGCATAATTATAATTTTAAATGCAACACCAACTGATTTGGAAACGTGGCCGTTTTGTATTCAAGGAACGATTTGTTATATATTTTCCTGTTTGTACAGTATTTTACATATATACATACATAATTCCGCGGTTTTCAAATGCCACGGTTAATATATTCGATGGTTTGTCCGGAATCGAACCTCGTCCTTGAGCCTCTACGGTCAGGGGTCAGGCGGCTGTGACATTTGACGTTGGAGCCACGGCACTGTGGTGAGCGGCGCGGAAAGCTTTTTATTTCGCACTGCTAGATCAAAACAGTATCAACTCAAAAAAACTGTTAGATTTGTTTCTAGTCCAAACACATTGGTATTAAAGTTGATTTTAAAATACAGTTTTATTTTGAGTTGATGCTGTTTTGATCTAGTGCGATTTATCAAATTAATGCACGAAATAAAGATTGAGGAGTTTTTAAAGTATAAATGGTTCGCTCTGGATATTGTATTTATAGTAATTATTCTTTTTTTATTATGTCTTCTTTCTTTAAAAATGTGGGTTATTAATTTGTGGATTCAACATTTAATTCATCAAAGTGTCGAAGCAACAAAAAATAGAGATCATTTATGTTGGTTTCCTCTTGTATTTCTTTCGGTATCTTATTAAATACTATAATTGACTTGGCGTAGGGGCCCGCGTGACACATTTTCAATCTAGAGAAGGGGGTGGCTAGTCTGCTATTTTGGCGTAGGTTTGATGGACGCGTGTCCAGGGGGAAAAGCGACATATTTTGAAAACTCCTTAAATCCAATTTGTGTGTAATATAGATTACATTTGTTGTAGAAACTCCTAATAATCTCCTGCTTCGTGGCGTTGGCTGTTGCCGACGTGTCCCACTTGAAAAACAGCAATCCCGATGCCACTGCCCAGATTTTGAGACAAGAGGCCGGAGTGTACCCAGACGGATCTTACTCGTTTGGCTACGAGACTGGAAACGGCATCAAAGCTGATGAACAAGGACAACTGAAAGGCCAAGGGGTAAGAGCCGCTCACAGCTATTACCGAAGCGCGATTAGAATGACCAAAAAGTTGGACCATAGTTAAGCGCGCGTCTATTTCGTTTGGCCAAAATATTTTTGGTCTAATGTTTCATTTCCCAAATTTTCATTTGTAACCCGCTTTGTTTTCTGTAACCTAACCTAACCTATAGGGTTAGACGATGGCACTAAAATAAATTCTGATAAATTTATGCAAGGTTACACACGCTACACGATACGCTAGCCTAGTTGGGTTGGGAGTGACCGTGCCTTCGAAGCTAACGGGTTCAAATCCCGGTAAAGGCAGATATTTGTGTGATGAGTACGAGTATTTGTTCCTGAGTTGGATGTTTTCTATGTATTTAAGTATATATTTCTCTATATAAGTATGTTTATCGTTGTCTAGTACCCATAGTACAAGCCTAGAGCATAGTTTGGGACTAGGTCAATTTGTGTGACATTGTCCTGTGATTTATTTATTGTTTTGGCAAATGAAAAATGTGGGAAATGATACATTTGACCAAAAATATTTTGGCCAAACGGCAGGCTCCCTTATGCGCAGTTAACCATAGAAACAAAGACGACAGAAAAAGTTCAATTGTGCGGCGAAAAGTATCCTACAAATTGTATGACTAATTTTCATCGCGTATCAATAAACTCTTGGCTGAGACACCGCCACAAGATACGTCAAAGTTGACGCATCTCGTGACGGGCATTACAGTCGAGATCAGTTTATTAATACGGGCCTTAATTGCGCGAGTTACTTTTCGGTCCTAACCCATTAAGCACATTATGTCGTTTCTGAATAGGGATATTCGTCGGACGCGTGTCCAGGGGCAAAATCCGTTGCGTAGTTTTAAAGATCTAAGCTTACATATGGACAGACAGCGGGGAGAGACTTTGTTTTTTTACTATGTAGTGATGTAATAAAATAATTAATTGTTTGTACAGGAGGACGCTTCTATTACGGTCCAAGGCAGCGCTTCATATACTGCTCCTAATGGCGAGCCTATTCAATTTGTGTACGTCGCAGACGAAAATGGCTTCCAACCCCAGGTACGAATTACACGTCATACAAAGGCACCGGACTTTTACTAATAAACAGAGGCCGGAATTCTAGTAGCACTTTTAAGCTGTCGTAGGGAATTCTTGTTTATGGACTTCCGCAATACACATTTATCGATACATTTTAGAACGCAACATATTAAAGAAAAAAGATCTATCTTTTACAGATAAATTAAGTTGATTAAATGTGAAATTGTTAACTATTCACTTTTAATTGTTTTCATTGCAAATCTCCATTTCACATGTTCAACTAATCAAATCTTATTTGAAAGAGATCGCTCTTTAGCGATAAGACTGCCTGTTGTTTACCTCTACTCCTTAATCTTCTTTAATATGTTGTGTTCTACAATGTATCGATAAATTATGTACATCGGAAGTCGATAAACGAGAAGTCCCTATGACAGCTCACAAGTGCTACGAGAATTCCGGCCTCTGACGTTTTTACAAAATATTGACACTGGAAATGCTCTAGGATAAAAAAAAAACCGTTTATTCCATCTCAATATACCACTTATGAGGCGTGATATCTCACTTTGTTCCGATAGGGTTGACAGCTATCAATGGTTTTTTGACGACACGTTGGCCTAATTGGGAGTGACCCTGCGTCTGACGCCAGCGGTCCCGGGTTCGAATCCCGGTAAGGGCAGATATTTGTTTGTTTTGGAAAGGGTTTTGTGGGAAACGTCAGTAAACCATTTATTTCTCTATCAACAAGCACAAGCCTAGAGCTTAGTTTGGGACTAGGTCAATTCGTGTGAGATTGTCCTATGACATTGTACAATACAATCAATCTTGAAAAAATTACACCAATTTTTTTTTGGTGAAATTGCATCTAGTTGGGACACACTGTATTAGTCGATGGTCTTCTCATTGCATGAACACTGCACCTGTTAACCTATTTCTTGTTTGTCCACAGGGTGTCCACCTGCCCACCCCACATCCCATCCCTGAATACATTTTGCGCTCCCTGGAGTACATCAAGGCTAACCCCTCACTACCAGAACAATAAGATGTGGAGTATAAACTAAGCTCTAGAAATTATTCCGTTGTAACCCCTTTGTATCAGAGTATAAATAGTCATAGATAGTGTCTTATAGTGCGACATGAAAGAGTAGAAATCATATAAAATGGAACTAAAAAAAACACCATACTAAACTCCTTGTTTAAGCATTTTACGTCAAAAATGTGACAGTTCATTTCTACTGTTTTATATCGCATTATAACTTGGCCAACTTGTGTATGGAACTTTGTACGAGTTATTAAATTTAGAGTCTTGTTAGTTGCACAGTGTTTTTTTTTGGTTGTCTTCTAGTCGTATGCGTTTTAAGGACACTTGTATAATGTTCTTGTTAATTTTTAGTTTCCCATAATGCACACAACTTAGTTTTAAGGATTTAAATACTCAATCCTACTTGCTTGCTGTAAATAAACAACGCTAGGATGTTTTATAAAATAAATCAATGTTGTAAAACGTGTATTATTTTTTCTTAAAAAATACAATAAATAATAATAAATAAATAAATATCAGGGGACAATCTCACACAAATTGACCTAGTCCCAAACTAAGCTCTAGGCTTGTACTATGGGTACTAGACAACGATAAACATACTTATATAGAGAAATAAATACTTAAATACATAGAAAACATCCAAGACTCAGGAACAAATATTCGCGCTCATCACACAAATATCTGCCCTTACCGGGATTTGAACCCAGGACCGCTGGCTTCGGAGGCAGGGTCACTCCCAACTAGGCCACCGTGTCGTCAAATCCTGTATTCATTTTTGAAAATGATCCTGAAATAAAAATCTCATCCGTGTCATAAGCTTTAAACATTATAGCATTTATATAACCATGGTGGACATCATTAAAAACCAATTGGATTGCGTAAAAATACGCAAATTCACGCACATGTATTTACGCCACTCGATATAAAGGTAATGGCACATATTGTTTGCAAAATTTTGTCTTTTTATTGTTTTTGCGTTGCGTGTCTTCCCATTCGTATTAATTATAACAGTTGCATAAAAGCAATTAAAATATTGTTTTCTTTATTATTTTTTTTTTTTTATGTTAAGGAGAAGGCACATGAGCACTCAGGCCACCTGATGGTAAGTGGAATCTGAGACCCATAGACATTTGAATTCTCAAGACTATAATCCCAAGACCTCAAATGCGTTGCCAACCCTGAGGACTAAGATGGAGTGCCTCTATGCTAGTAATTTCACCGGTTGTCTTATCCCCACACCGGAACACAACAATGCGAACACTATTATGAGACTATACGCTGCTTTGATTCGTTCCTGATTCGTCATATTCCAAATTGGTCATCTTCCAAACTCGTCAATTTCCTAACTCGTCATATTCCAGATTCGTCATCTTCCAAACTCGTCATACCATGTACAACCTACACAAAATTATTTAATGTGGTAAATGCCATGATTATTCCATTATTTGCCAATTCTTTTGGACTCCGCCTTAAGTATATTATTGTCTAATAGCCGTAGTACAAAGTATAACTACTAAGTACAATTTAAGTAATACTTATCATTCCTGTAAGTACGTGTTCGCGATTTAATTTGACTGTACAATGAAGAGTTTGGAAGATGACCAGTTAGGAAATTGTCGAGTTTAGAAAGAGGACCAATTTGGAATATGTCGAATCAGGAACAAATCTTTCTTATGTACAGAAATTTTGGTTCGTTAAAATCGCACTTTTATCGATATATATCTAGATTAAACACTGTTCGTCACTTGTACAGTGAGCATCAAAAGTAGCTAAGCAGAATAACACGCTCAAAATGATCTAGACACGACGTATTCTCTTGACTATAGAGTCGAGTGCAGATCGTTTTGAGCTCTTCAGTTGCGTAGCTACTTCTGTATTTATATATCTTATATATTTTTCAGCCACGCCAAGCCACGTTGCACGAACTACACTTCCGAACAATGAAAACATGTCACTTTCTATGAGAGTTCTGTACTAAGTGACCCGTTTCATTGCTTTTGACAATATAGGAGTTATCCAATTGAAGTTTCAATAGTTATGTGATCAGTCCCCTGCTCCCTATTTCACCATCTTGACAGGTGACACTTCAGTGTACATGGCGCAGCTTGTACGAAACCTAGTGTATGTAACAGCGTGTTAACTTTGCAATGTATATCGAATTGTCACCTGTCACGTGTCATTGTCAAGATGGTGAAATAGGGTGTTGGTCCCCCGGTGCAGCGCTCGGCGAGGTTAGATAACGCGGGCTCTCTCTTACATACATACATAACATCACGCCTTCATTCTCAGAGTGGGGTAGGCAGAGCTACAGAAATACCAACCACTCTAAAAAGACACTAGTGTATTAGTGACAAGCAAGCCCATCGCCTAACAGTATTACAAGCCCTTATTCCCTTGGTCGCCTCTCGATATCCACGGGAAGACATGGAGTGGCACTATTCTAACCCGGTTACCCCAGGAACCTGTGTATCCCTCAGTAACACTTAATTTTTTCGGGTTGAAAAGTACCCTACGTCCTTTCGCGGGACTCGAACTATCTCCATACCAAATTCCATCTAAACCAGTTTAGTAAATTCAGAGATGACCTTCTTCAACCTAACAAACTTTACCACTTTATAATATTAGTATAGACTAGCTGTTACCCGCGATTCCGTCCGAGTAGAAGCAAAGACGAGTCCAGAATTAGGCGAACTTACTTGACAGCCAAAAATGTTGCCAGACATAGGAAAAAATAAATAGTGATGGGTTTAAATCGACACAAATATGTCGATATAACCTTGTACCTTCTATAAATCTGATTCTATTTACCGGGTGTGGCCTGTAATAGGAGCAATAAATTGAGGAATCGTTTCCACACCACAAACGTAACAACATTTATTCTACAACTTTTGAAAATAACTTATTGTTTACTAAATATTAATGAATTTAGATTTTCCAAGCAAGCAATGTATTGCGAAAACTGACAGTAGATGTCGAATATTGGATGGAGTACATTGAAAATCCTATTTAGTTTGTTCAAAAAAATCCCATTTAATAAATTACATATTTTTATAAAGTTGTACAACAAATGTTGCTACGTTCATAGAGTATTACTGGCCACACCCGGTATTATTGTTCCGGAGTCTTGGATGTTTTCTATGTATATATTTCTCTATATAAGTATTTTAATCGTCGCCTAGTACCCATAGTACAAGCCTAGAGGTTAGTTTGGGACTAGGTCAATTTGTGTATCATTGTCCCGTGATATTTAATTTACTTATTTTCATCTGTTATCTGCATTGGGTCACTCATGTCCTTAATGTCAGCCACTATTATTTTTGGTCATGTCACGTATTTCAGAATTTTTACAAATCAAACCTAACCTAACCTACCCTTTATGTGAAAAGCTAACGGTTCCAAAAGAATATGACTGTCAATAATTATGTAAAAAAACATTATAACCAATAAAATATATGAGAAACAACGGGCTCCTCAAATCTGCATCATCAACTGCATCCCTGATATATGAACAAGGACTGACCTTGGTCACGCAGGACTGTGACAGCCTCCAGGACGCGCTTGGTGTAGATGCAGGGTTCATAGTTGTCCATCTCTTGCGTCACCACGGAGCACACCCTGTAGACAAAGGATTTATGTTACTTGTGTTTTTTACACGAGCTAATGGTATCACAAAAGCATCCATTATGAAACCGAAGCATTTCATGGAGATAACGGTCCAGCGAGTCGGGGTCGCCCTCCTGCGGCGCCACCACGCTCTAGCTCCCGTCCTGCAGCATGTGCCGGTGTTGCGACATGTTGCGTGCACTGTTGCAGCATGTTGCGGCGTGTTACCTGGCGGCGCGGCCGCGGATGGCGCCGGCGGTGCGCTCCAGCGAGTCGGGGTCGCCCTCCTGCGGCGCCACCACGCTCTAGCTCCCGTCCTGCAGCATGTGCCGGTGTTGCGACATGTTGCGTGCACTGTTGCAGCATGTTGCGGCGTGTTACCTGGCGGCGCGGCCGCGGATGGCGCCGGCGGTGCGCTCCAGCGAGTCGGGGTCGCCCTCCTGCGGCGCCACCACGCTCTAGCTCCCGTCCTGCAGCATGTGCCGGTGTTGCGACATGTTGCGTGCACTGTTGCAGCATGTTGCGGCGTGTTACCTGGCGGCGCGGCCGCGGATGGCGCCGGCGGTGCGCTCCAGCGAGTCGGGGTCGCCCTCCTGCGGCGCCACCACGCTCTAGCTCCCGTCCTGCAGCATGTGCCGGTGTTGCGACATGTTGCGTGCACTGTTGCAGCATGTTGCGGCGTGTTACCTGGCGGCGCGGCCGCGGATGGCGCCGGCGGTGCGCTCCAGCGAGTCGGGGTCGCCCTCCTGCAGCGCCACCACGCACTTGTTCACGTCCTCGAGGATGTGGTTCTCTGTACAAATACAAATAATAAGTAAGTTTCTATCAACTACAGTCATCATCTGCGTATGAAACCTTATATATAACATCCCGATTCCCACCGGGCTAACATTAAAATAACCTGCGGTGATCCTGTTGCCGTCCGACTCCATCATCAGCAGTGATCGGAATCAGGTGAGCCAAAATACGTACTAATCGCAAGAGGAAATGATATAAGTTATAAGTGTTATAACTATCCAGTTAAACTTACATTTTAGAAAAACATAAAACATTCATTTTTTTTTTCATTTTTGTTTTCATATGTGTATTCATTAATGAACCTCCAGGTCTTTTATATATTTACATTGTTTAGTACAAAGTACTTCTACATCGCATTTAAATATGACTGTGTGTTGTAATTAAATTAAAAAAAAACCTACAGTTAGTTCAAACATGTATGTTTAACATAAAACTACCCGGTTGTAACCACTCTATGTTATGTCCTCTTGCGAAGAGTACGTATTTCGGCTCACCTAATTCTGATCACTGATCATCAGATCGCTACCTAAATAGCATAATATACTCGTAGCATTGCCCACTACCTCGTGAGGCCCACGTCAAATTTTACTAGTTCAAAAAAGAACCTTGTGTAAGTCAACAAGTTTAAAGTCACTTTGACAAATGTCCTAAATTCAGGCCGTTGGACCTTACGAGGTTAATCGTTTCATCTCAGTAACGTTTCTCTCGCGTTAATACTATTACTGACCGCTGACGGCGAGGAAATCGTCAATAGTGGTGATGTCATCAACCGCTTCAGTGAGCAGTTTGACGGCCGCCTCCCAGGCTCGCGCAAAGGCGGTAGCGTTCTCTTGCGCGACGCGGGAGCGGGGGCGGGCGGCCAGCACGCGTGCCGCGTTTATAACCTGCACATATAGTAAAGTTTATAACAGTCATTCATCGCATAGTTCTTTTGGACTGTCTGAGAAAACCCTCATCTTTTTTTTGTGGAATTTGTATTTGGGTAATGACCAAAAAGTTGGCCACGCTAACTCACTTAATTAAATTTTCTATGAAACTTTTCCGTTGTGCACGAAAATTAGCCATACATTTGTGGGGATAATTTTCGTGTCCTATGGTCCAACTATTTGGTCCTTACCCATTTTTCAATCAATTACAAAGCCACTATAATTTTAAGCCAATGAACTAGCCGTATTATGGGCCAAAATCTAAACAATTTTCTATCATAATAGTACATTTTGATGCAAGTCCCGAGACTCGGGACGAGTTAAAATGACAGTTCCGCACGTGTATCAAACGACGTTTTTTAATACATTTGCGAAAAAACATAAATGAAACAAAAATAAATCAACAAATAAAACTATTAGAAGAGACAATTTTACTTTTAATTGACACAAACTTCATAAAATGGCAACGGTTGTGACCATTCAGCCAAATAAAAAAATATGTCACACAGTAATTTAATTACCTATATTTAAAAATCAAAAAGTACAATTTCTATTAACCAGCGGTAATGCATAAAGGTGGATTCGCCGTGCTGGGCTGGGCCCGGTTTCGGCATGGTGTAATGTGAATCCACCTAATACCCAACAATCCGATCATTCGTAATACTAATTCAGATTCAGCTATGTTGATGAGAGCTGTTTTTTTTAAATATTACCTAGATAAAAGTTCCAATGCTAAATGACGTAATCAAAAAGTAGTTGAATATGCAAACACTTTGGTTGGATGCACGGCTTGGAAGTTGAAACAAAATTAAATTTAAAACAATTGGAAAAGTAAAACGCAATAGTGCGATACAGCTACGAAACGTACCACTTTTTGAGCAACTGTGTTAAAAATTTCATTTTAGGAACAAGTGTTGTTGGCGACTGTTTTTTTTTTTGCAAAGTCAATTTCTGCTTTTGTGTAATGTATTGTACAGATGTTTAAACCAGTAATGTACTGACCTGTGGGCAGAGCGCCTCGATCTGTCCGGCGGCGTGGCGGACCATTTTGACGCCGTCTTCGTTGTTCGACATTGAACACACCAAATTAGCCACCTGCGTAAACAAAAATATTTATATATCGGAGGACAAATTGACCTAGTCCCAAACTAAGCTAAACTTACTAATAACGAGACATATATGAAAACATCCAAGACTCAGGAACAAATACTCGTGCTCATCGCACAAATTATCTGCCCTTGCCGGGATTTGAAACCGGGACCACAAGCTTTCTTAGGCAGGGTCACTATCAATTAGCCATACACATACATAAAATCACGCCTGTTTGAGGGGTAGGCAGAGACCACTTCTTTCCACCTGCTACGATCCTGACAAAGCTCTTTCGCTTCTTCCACATTCATACATCGAGTGATGCATGCACGTCGGTTTCGGGTACTTACGATTCGGCCCTTTTGTAGAATTTCTCCGATTTGATTCGAAAAAATACACCTAGGGCGCAAGTACACTCACTTTCGCACTATACAGGGTGACTTCAAATTGGTAATACAAAATAAATGTTTCACACACATTTCCCCTAAACTTAGCCCCTCAATTAAGTCTCATACTTTTAAAATAATCAGAAGTATTTTTTTTTTAATTTTTAAATTATCCCATTTTTGTTGGCTTGGTTATCCTACCATAATAATTAACAAAGAAGTTTAAAGAATTTCAAATGAACACTTTCCTCTTTGGTTATCCGTCACCTGTCGCAATTTATGAAGAAAACGTGTTTTGATTAGTAATTGTCACTTATCATAGAAAATAAGATTGTATTGTAAATGTAGTGTAACCACACTTTGGGACTTTAATTATTTGTTTTGTTCGAAAATTTGCATTAATTAAATACAGTTAATTTTAACAAAGGGGTTAATGTATTATACTGTGTGGCATTAACTAAGCCACAATCAAGTGTTTTGTATTACCAATTTGAAGTCACCCTGTATGTCTCTTTCGTCAATCTTCTTTCATCCATCCTTTCCAAATGACCGAACCATCGAAGCATGCCCTTTTCAATCTTAGTCACTACATCTTCTTTCAGTCCACATTCCTCTCTAAGATAATGGGCGTTAGAGATAAAGTCAGTAATTCTATTAAAATATAGTAATATAACTACACACTGGTAACCTCGTAGCATTTAGGTGGCACTTGACAGTATCAACAGATTAGTGATGTGAATGAGACAAGAGTGAAAGGATACAAACTAGATTTTAGGGTTCCGTAGTCAACAGGCAACCCTTATAGTTTCACCATTTCCGTCTGTATGTCTGTCCATGGGTAATCTCAGAGACTTTTGGTACTATAAAGCTACAATTGGGCATAGTTATACATGTAAGTTACGTCGACAAAGTAATAAAATTTTTTTTTTTTTTTTGTGCTATACAAGTATTGCTAAGGTTTTTTTACACTATGTCATCGAGTGAGGTATCATTGAATAGCTCTTTAAAAACATTATTAACAATTCTTAGATTTCTCTAGAATCTTTAAAACTACGCAACGGATTTTGATGCGGTTTTTTTTAATAGATAGAGTGATTGAGAGGAAGGTTTATATGTTACTTTAATCCGGAGCGAAGCGAGGGCGGGTCGCTAGTGTTCTATAAAGTTAAAAAAAAGCATTATCTAGTCACACAATTATGTTAGGTACTGGAACTCTCTTCCTTTAGAATTAAGACGCGCGAAGTCGCTTCCTGTTTTTACGAAGCAGTATTATATATTTATTTGTGTATATTTTGTATTCTATTTAAGTTTATATATGAATATGTTTATATACGTTATACGTATATGTCGTTAGGATGTTTGGTTTTTTTTAATTTGACTTACTTTTTTTTTATATTTACCCCGTGTGGTTGCCGGGTTAGAATAGTGCCACTCCATGTCTTCCCGTGGATGTCGTAAGAGGCGACTAAGGGAGTAAAGGCTTGTAGTACTGTTAGGCGATGGCCTTGCAACCTGTCACTACACCCCGTTATCTAACTCTCAGTTTGAGGGCAAGCGATGGGGCAGTTTCAATTATCCGAATCGATAAAAAATTAAGTGGATTTACTCACTCAATAACATGTCAAAAGATCTGATTCATACTTAACAGAGCTCTAGTATAGTGGTTTTTTAAATTATTATGAAAATAAAGTTTTTTTATTATTATTTATTATTGTATCTTTCATAATAAATAGACCATTTTAAAAATGAAAATGATATTTCGAACTCCACAGATGTAACTGGCAAAAATAATTGACAAACATTTCTTTTGTGTGTCAAATGTATGTCAAAGAAACTCATAGATTAAAAACAATATTAGAAGATATGAAAAAAGATATATATATATAAATTTAAAGAAAAAAAATCTACTTATTTCTTCTCAGAATTATAAAAACTTAATTTTAACTTAGCAACATCAATATTTGCCCTCAAAACTGAACGTTAGATAACGAGGTGTACCCGTCACTAATACACTAGTAAACTTCTTGGCCTGATTGTGCAAAAGGCTATAGCCGGGTAAGGGAACAAAAAATGCTTCTGGCGTTATTAGTCAATGAGTATATCCTATGTATTGGTCATAATGACAGTTATTAATCCGCCAAGTTACATGTCATAATTATTGACAGTTTCCTTGAAATGTCACTATATGTTTAACGTATGTTGTTAATGGCTTGAAGAGGAATAATTTTGCAAAAAACCAGATGTCTCTAGGTCAACATTAACTTGGTGTTTTTGGATGTCAAATATTTCAAACTTTTTTTTTTGACACTTGTGAGTCAGCGACACCTACCATTTTTTGTACACTAATGTCACATTAGTGTACAAAAAATGGTCTCTTTCCGTACTAATATACGTTTGTCTCATATGAATTGGGTTGGAGCAACATGATGATTTTTTGTTTTGAGTTTACTGTAAGGTTGTCTGGAAGAGATCGCTATTTAGCGATAAGACCGCCTATTACTTAGTAAGTTTTTATTTGTATTTTACTTTTTATGCTGTATTTGTATGTGGTGTTCAATAAAGAATATTTGTACTGTATTGCGTTGTATGTTTTAATTGAAATCCCGTACAGTACCTCGACGAGCTTGTTGGCGTGCTCGGTGAACACGATGGCGTACTCCTCGACCTCCTTCTCGTGGCCGTTGCGCGCGGCCTCCATCAGCACCAGGAGTGGCACGTTACTCTCAAGGAAACTGCAAGGAAAATACAAATTTCTCAGACACAAGGAAAGCATGACGGGTCGAGCGTCATTTTTTAACAGACTTTTTTTTTGTGTTAAGGAGAAGACACCCGAGCACTCAGGCCACGTGCTGGTAAGTGGAATCTGAGACCCATAGACATTTGAATTCTCAATACTATAATCCTAAGACCTCAAATGCGTTGCCCTGAGGACTAAGATGGAATGCCTCTATGCTAGTAATTTCACCGGTTGTCTTATCCCCACACCGGAACACAACAATGCGAACACTGCTGCTTGGCGGGTGGTTAATGGATAAGATGGTGGTAGCGATCCGGACGGACCCTGCACAGGGTCCTACCACCACTAAACCACAAAAGAAAAGGGGGAGGTGGTTCACCGATTACTCCGTGAATTGCGGACCTCTTTTGCTTTGATAGGGTATACTTCCGAGGTGGTCCCATTGTCACCAAATCTGAATACGATGAGGGGATCAGTGAGGAATTCAGGGAACTCCTCAAATATTGTAGGCAAACATATTGCGTTTCTAGTATTTTTAGTAACAAGTCTAGTATTTGCATTTAGAAAGTATCACTTGGTAAGAAGTGGAACTGATGAGGAAGACCACAGATGGCCACCGGAACTCCTCAACGGTACCTAATTCAAGGATGGCGATAAGATATCTCGATTAACCTTTTCAACGCCATTGACAGATATTTCCGTCATATTTGACAGCGCAAAATAGACCTGCATGTCTATGAGGCAAGGTTGACATTCGCTCTGGTTTTAAGCTGTCATCGGCGTGTGAGTGGGGTCTTTTGTATTTGGCATATCGTTAAAAGTTAAGGATATAGTTGAGCGACTACGACGAAGAGAATTTATTTGTTGATATATAATAATAATAATAATAAATCACGGGACAATGTCACACAAATTGACCTAGTCCCAAACTAAGCTCTAGGCTTGTGCTATGGGTACTAGACAACGATAAACTTACTTATATAGAGAAATACATACTTAAATACATAGAAAACATCCAAGACTCAGGTACAAATACTCGTGTTCATCACACAAATATCTGCCGTTACCGGGATTTGAACCCAGGACCTAGCTTCGAAGGCGGGGTCACTCCCAACTAGGCTAGCGTGTCGTCATATGTTTATGACTTTCCCGCGGCGTTGCCTGCGGCGCGCTTCAGATGACTAGAGGTGTCATATCAACTAAGAAGCGGGACTACGTAACAGCGTATTATGTATAATCACTAAAAAGTATAAACTAAAATAAATGTTTTAAAAAACGGAAGACCGCCTTAAACATCGCAAAAAAATTACTTTTTTAAATTGTAGTTACCTACCTAATAGGGTCAGGTGGGGTAAATATAAGACACGGGTAAAAATAAGACTAAGTTTTTAACACTCGAAAACTTATTCTACGTGTAGACTTCCTTTTAAATGGAATAGGGATGCAGTAGAATAATTTTTGAGTGTTAAAAGCTTAGTGTTATTTTTACCCGTGCCTTTTATTTACCCCACCTGACCCTAGGGTACCCAACTGAAGTCCGCGACCACAATATTTCAACAAAAAAAAGCCGACTTCAGTTGGACTA
This sequence comes from Acleris holmiana, assembly GCA_949316455.1. NCBI lineage: Eukaryota > Metazoa > Arthropoda > Insecta > Lepidoptera > Tortricidae > Acleris > Acleris holmiana. Next base: position 4,951,225 of record OX438790.1, on the reverse strand, counting down.
ACCTAGTAGTACCTACAATTTTAAAAGAAGTTATTTTATGCGTTTTTGAAGGCGGTTTTTTTTGTTTTTTAAAACATTTATTTTCATAAGCGTAACATAATGGTAATTTATGTAACTGCTTCATAATGGACAGGGACCTGAGAGTCTAACCAAAATTACACTCGAGTCTAACAAAAATTAGCGCTTTAAAGCTTAATATTTCATAAACGGATTACTTAATCGAAAACCTGTTTTCACAAACTCGTAGTATTTTGTAGGGGAGGTAGTGTACCCTAAAAAAATTTTTTTTTTACAATTTTATTGTACCACTTTGTTGGGGTGACTAATATGCAAATTCATGCCAAATTACAGCTCTCTGGTATTAAGAGTCTCTGCGCTAGGCTGCGGACGGACGGACATGGCGAAACTATAAGGGTTCCTAGTTCGACTACGGAACCCTAAAAATGATAATAACAAAAATGAACAATGGCTAGGTTTTCTACGAAATGCCATTGTCGATATCCATGTTGAGCGTAACCATGGCAACCGAGTACCAAGTCGATGTTCATATTAAATGTTCAATCCGACGAAGCATTTAAACATCAGCTGTGAAACCTTTTATTGGATAATCCATTGTACTCCGTGGATGAATATATGGAACTCAAATTGTAAAATTATTATTGTATTGACATTTATTAATCTACTAGCGACCCGCCCTCGCTTCGCTCTGGATTAAAGTATAATACATATAAACCTTTCTCTTCAATCACTCTATCTATTAAAAAAAACCGTATCAAAATCCGTTGCGTAGTTTTAAAGATTTAAGCATACATAGGGATATAGGGACAGAAAAAGCGACTTTGTTTTATACTATGTAGTGATGTATACCTATTGATTGACATCGGATAAGTGACCATTTACTAGATATTTAATTGTTGTTGTTTTGATTATTTGTATGTTATTTTTGTATTCTTTGATTATTAGTATTTATGTCGACAATCTCAATGTAATTTAATTTTTTGACATTTAATGCAATTTATATTGTAATATTACATTGATGAATAAATAAACTAAACTAAACGTAACCTTAAATAAATATAAATATAAACATTATAAACATTACTCATTTGTAATTTTAAACAAACAAACCATAGGTAAAAAATTAGGTATTTTAATCCACGTCATTCATCATCAAGTCGTCACTGTTAACAAAAATTAGGATGTCAAGTTTTCACTAAACGGCAAGACGGAACGACCGAAACCATGGTAAAACAATGCTATAATGGTTATAAGAGAACAGTTATTACGATGGCAACGCCTCATTACACAACAGTTTTCACGTTTTTTCCCCCCTCCCCCTACAACACCCCTTTTCGTCGTTTGGGGTTTGTAAATCGTACCTATCAGAGACGTGGTCGACGACGGCCTTGCGCAGTTGTCGCCTCAGATCGCGCGTTTTGCGGCACATGTTCTCGATGGCTCGCTCCAGACCGGACGACTGCTCCGGTTTGCCCGCCTGGAAGATAACGGTACATTACAAATTGAATTGCCCTGAAATAGTACATTGTGCATGAAGGGAAGTAGGAAGAGGATAACCAACGAGAGTATTAGAAGCCCGACGCTGCAGGCGGAGGGCTTTTAACGAATCGAGTTTGTTATTCCCTTACTGCCCGCGATACACACAATGTTTTTCATCAGTATCACATTTGCAAGGAAATAAAAAAACCTTTTAAAGAAAACAACATTAAAAAATAAATGGCACTCGACTCGCTAAAAAAAAAAAAAAAAGAGTTTGTCAACATGACAACACCACAACTTTTTTCAATATAGTCTTCCACAGATAATGCTAAGAACTGCCATTAGTTTTCAAACTTGACAGGCCATACAGCCAGATTGTACCAATTTTCAAAACATCACGAGTATGTATGTATGTAAGGTACTTCTTTGTAAGGTTGTCTGGAAGAGATCGCTACTTAGCGATAAGACCACCTATTGACTCACTTAGTAACATTTTATGTGTATTTTACTTCTCAAGCATTTATTTATTTTTGTTAAGTAGAAGGCACACGTGCACTCAGGCCACCTGATGGTAAGTGGAATCTGAGACCCATAGACATTTGAATTCTCAAGACTATAATCCTAACACCTCAAATGCGTTGCCAACTTTGAGGACTAAGATGGAATGCCTCTATGCTAGTAATTATGCTACTATTTGTATGTGGTGTTCATAAAATAATATTTGTATTGTATATTGTATGTAAACACTTTATTGTATTCAAATACAATATTAACAGAATAGGAACGTACAAAGGCGAACTTATCCCAATATTTTTGCGTATGTAATATCGCATTTTTTGATATTTTTTGTAAGTACACAAGTTGATATACATTTTATGTAGATGTTCACTTTCGTCCCAATCTCTTTGTTTTATTTTCCGATTTAACAGAAATATTGCTATACATACATACATAACATCACGCCTTCATTCCCAGAGTGGGGTAGGCAGAGCTACAGAAATACCAACAACTCTAAAAAGACTTGTCTGTATGAGTTTAAGTATGTATTTCTCTTTATAAGGAAGTTTATATTTGTCTAGTACCGTTGACGTCACGTTGGCTTAGTTGGGAGTGACCCTGCCTCCGATGCCAGCGGTCCTGGGTTCAAATCCCGGTAATGGCAGATATTTGTGTGATGAGCGCGAATATTTGTTCCCGAGTCTTGGATGATTTCTATGTATTTCTCTATTTAAGTATGTTTATTGTTGTCTAGTACCCACAGTACAAGTCTAGAGCTTAGTTTGGGACTAGGTCAATTTGCGTTGGTCCCCTGATATCCCCCTTAGCTTTGGTCCCCTTAGGCAGTATCTCAAATTCAATGGCCAAAGCAGATTCAATCCTATTCTGTAGGCAATAAGGTTGCATTTGCTACAAGAGTTTTGTCTGAGATACAGCCATTTGTGTTAGTCCCCAGATATTTATAAAATCTACTCACATTAGTCATGTACTCGTGGAGCAGATCCTGCAGCGCTTGTCGCACAGCGTTGCACTCCGCCACAATGCGCTCGCGTCGCTCGTCCCTGCAATTATACATCAAGTTTAATCTAAGGGTTAGAATAGTGCCACTCCCATGTCTTCCCGTGGATGTCGTAAGAGGCGACTAAGGGAATAAGGGACCTAAATGAGCAGTCTGCTTCGTTGTCTAAATTTTGCTGTCCCCAAACAGGATTCACGGACCTGTCGTCTCACGTTCTTCCGCCTCGATCGTAACAGGACTAAGCTGGGAAAGTTCTGATCATCTTCTAGTCAAAATTTCTAGTTGAAATGATCTAGTCAAAATTTCAATGCCAGTTGTGCGACGTAGACTGCTGAAACCATTGTCACAATACACCCTAGATTCACAGGGCGCGTAATTTATTTATGTTTATATTTTAGTAGTATGTGTTGTGTGAAACTGTGTGATATAGAGTAAGGAATGAAAACATCAGAGAGAAGTGTGGTATGAAAGAAGATATAGTGACTAAAATTGAAAAGGGCATGCTTCGATGGTTCGTTCATTTGGAAAGGATGGATGAAAAACGATTGACGAAAGAAATATACAGTGCTAAAGTGAGTGGAAGGGTCGGAAGGGGGCGCCCTAGGCGCACTTTTTTTTATCAAATCGGGGAAATACAGCAAAAGGGCCGAATCTTAAGTACCCGAAACCGACGTGCATGCATGACTCTATGTATGAATGTGGAAGAAGCGAAAGAGCTTTGTCAGGATCGTAGCAGGTAGAAAGAAGTGGTCTCTGCCTACCCCTCTGGGAAACAGGATTTATGTATGTATGTATGTACCTATATTTTAGTATTGTCTTTTTTATTCTTTTTTTTCGGTATCTTGAAATTTTAGTCTTTCATTGAGTCACTGTACCAATGTTGCACGCCTATAATTGGTGCATAAACGGGAATGAAACTTTTATATTGTTATTGTATAATCTGTTTATGTTACTGTTGGTGTGTCTTTATTTATAAATGAATTATTATTCATAAATAAAGACACACCAACAGTGTATTCACTGTGCAAAATGTGGTTACAGAATTACAAGCAAGTCTTTTTAGAGTTGTTGGTATTTCTGTAGCTCTGCCTACCCCACTCTGGGAATGAAGGCGTGATGTTATGTACGTGTGATTTTTTTAATTAAAATTGGAGGCATAAATAAATAAATAAATCACAGGACAATCTCACACAAATTGATCTAGTCCCAAACTAAGCTATAGGCTTGTACTATGGGTACTAGACAACGATAAACTTACTTATATATAGAAATATATACTACATAGAAAACATCCAAGACTCAGGAACAAATACTCGTGCTCATCACACAAACATCTGCCCTTACCTGGATTTGAACCCAGGCTTCGAAGGCAGGGTCACTACCAACTAGGCTAGCGTGTCGCATGTCCATATTATCGCGAGTGATGACGGCCACTTGTTTGATCTCTGATGGTGGCACAGACCTGGTGCAGGAGCTGTCGGCCATCAGCGCCGCGCCGGAGATGATGGACTCGAGGCGCTCCTCGAGCGAGGGCCGCGTGCGCAGCTCCGAGTACGCCAGCGGCTCCATCACCATGCGCTCCTGGGGAACGTGACAACTTATAACACCAACATTAAGTATTCAGTACCTGGCCGACCGAGCTCTACTCGGTTGTATGTAGACGACACTATTCAATTACCATTAGGGTGAATTGTAAAAATATTGTACATATACTTCGTTCGGATAGGTATTTAAAAAAATGTAAACAAACCAAACCACGTGGCTCTGCTCATCAACCAATCCAAGCTGTTTGGTCGAGCTTTGACGTATCAGTGTTCTGCTCCTATTGGCTGACAAACTGTCATCTGTCAATGTCACGTGGTTTTTTTGTTTACATTTTTTTAAATACCTATCCGAACGAAGTATAGTCAAGGCCCTAATTGATACAATTGTACGGTTAATCTTCGTTACACAAAGGAAAAATATTTTGTTTCAATTAAACATTGACATCAATTAGAGCCCTAACTATGTACAAAATTTTTGCAATTCACCCACATGACGACAAAAAAAACTCAGGTAATTTTGTAACTTAATAAACTTCTTTGATTCACGGGTTTTCTAAGCATGTGCAATTTAAAATAGAAAACTAAGAAACAAATGAAAATTAAGGTATTTCGAAAAAAATACCTTATCTCCATACGTTCAGAATGAGCCTAAGTATCCCTTAAAACCCTTGCACCCGACTGCCAAACACCCTGTGGTGGCGGGGAGGGAAGAGACAAGTACTGGCAGTCTCCCCCCCCTGCCAAACGTCTGCCCCCCCGCAGGAGGGTCAAGCGGGAACTTGTTTGGGTATGATAAGGTAACTTACGTCAAAATCGTCCAAAGCCTGTGCAAGCTCCCCAGGTCCATCAACAGGTGGACGAGTGTTACCTGAGCAAAAAAAGCAATAAAAATGTATTAATAATTAGAGTTATTTTTATTTACAATGATACTTTCTACTATATTGTAATGAAGCACGCCGGTACAGAGTACGCGTAGAATTACTTTCAAATTGAAATTATTTATTGCGTCATACGTTGTAAAAATCAGTCAAATTGTTCGTTTTTGATTAAAATTACAAATTTTGACATAAAAAAACCGGCCAAGAGCATGTCGGGCCAAGCTCAATATAGGGTTCCGAAGCTCTTAAGTACTACAAACATAAAAATCAACAAGTAATAACTAATTTTCTATTTTTTTTTTATATATTAATGAGAAGGCACACGAGCACTCAGGGCCTCTATTCAACTGCGTTATAACGATATCGTTTTTGACCTGTTTCCGTATTGTCAACGTTTTGATAACTCTTATGTCATTTACAATAATGGCGACTGTGACATAAACGATTCTTAAACGTGTCAAACACGATATCGTTTTAACGCACCTGAATAGAGGCCCTGGCCACCTGACGGTAAGTGGAATCTGAGGCCCATAGACATTTGAATTCTCAAGACCGTAATCCTAACACCTCAAATGCGTTGCCAACCCTGAGGACTAAGATGGAATGCCTCTATGCTAGTAATTTCACCGGTTGTCTTATCCCCACACCGGAACACAGCAATGCGAACACTGTTGCTTGGCGGGTGGTTAATGGATAAGATGGTGCTAGCGATCCGGACGGACCCTGCACAGGGTCCTACCACCACTATCTACACTACTACTACTATTTAAAGTCAATTGGTGCCGTCTTAGATGATTTTAGTAGGTATAAACACTTCAATCGCCTGTATCTCAAGAACCAATGATGTCTACTTGATGATGTATATTTGGATTACGCAAGTATGACCATGTCTCTAATTTTCGTTCTCGGCTCAAGTGGCTCCCTATCCGTCTTCGCCGGGACCATCATATTCCTAATCTTCTTTACGGCATCCTGTTCATTCCAGCAATTCCCCGCTATCTCAAAGAGCGCTTTAGTTACTTCACTTCTGTTCGTTGTTCCCAAAATTTCATCTTAACTGTTCCTTTTTTTTCTTCCAAATTTTACGCTGGCATATTTACTTTACAGGTTGTTAGGTTGTGGAACTCTCTTCCCTTAGAATTAAGACGCGCGAAATCGCTTCCTATTTTTAAAAATGTCTTGAAAGCGCATCTGTTATCTCTCCGTTAGCGAGCTTCCTTCCTTTTCGCAGTATTATATATTTATTTATGTATATTTTGTATTTATCTATAGCTTTGTATGTATCTGTAATAAATATATGAATATATTTATATGTTATACGTATATCTCGTTTGGATGATTGGTTTTTTTATTTTTACTTACTTTTATTTTATATTCCATTTGTTAGTTTAGCCTACTATATTCCGTTTGTAGTACTTGACAGCTTCGGAACCCTACACTGAGCATGGGCCGACATGCTCTTGCCCGGTTTTATGTTTGTAGTACTTGATGGCTTCGGAACCCTATACTAAGCATGGTCCGACATGCTCTTGCCCGGTTTTATGTTTGTAGTACTTGACAGCTTCGGAACCCTACACTGAGCATGGTGCGACATGCTCTTGCCCGGTTTTTGTGTTTGTAGTAGTTAAAGGCTTCGGGACCCTACACTGAGCATGGTCCGACATGCTCTTGCCCGGTTTTATGTTTGTAGTACTTAACGGCATCGGAACCCTACACTGAGCATGGTCCGACATGCTCTTGCCCGGTTTTATGTTTGTAGTACTTGACAGCTTCGGAACCCTACACTGAGCATGGTCCGACATTCTCTTGCCCGGTTTTATGTTTGTAGTACTTGACAGTTTCGGAACCCTACACTGAGCATGGTCCGACATGCTCTTGCCCGGTTTTATGTTTGTAGTACTTGACAGCTTCGGAACCCTACACTGAGCATGGTGCAACATGCTCTTGCCCGGTTTTTGTGTTTGTAGTAGTTAAAGGCTTCGGAACCCTACACTGCGCATGGTCCGACATGCTCTTGCCCGGTTTTATGTTTGTATTACTTGACGGCTTCGGAACCCTACACTGAGCATGGTCCGACATGCTCTTGCCCGGTTTTGTGTTTGTAGTGGTTAACGGCTTCGGAACCCTACACTGAGCATGGTCCGGCATGCTCTTGCCCGGTTTTGTGTTTGTAGTGGTTAATGGCTTCGGAACCCTACACTGAGCATGGTCCGGCATGCTCTTGCCCGGTTTTGTGTTTGTAGTGGTTAACGGCTTCGGAACCCTGCACTGAGCATGGTGGGGCATGCTCTCGCCCGGTCGACATTGGTGGTATGTACCGGCGGGCGCGGCGGGGCGGCCCTGCGCGACGGTGGCGATGGTGTCGACGGCGGAGCACACGGCGCGCAGCACGTAGTCGCGGTTGGCCTTCGCCGCCGCCAGCTCGGGGTGCCGCACGTACACCTGCGGGGCAACACGTGTTTATAATTGTATCAGCGCTCAGAACCGGTTTAAAAACACCGTTCAATACTGGTTTATTGCGGTTTTGAGAACTTTATTTTAACCGTAACTAACCGGTTTGTTCCGCGAGCGGCGAGTTGAGGAACCAAAAGTTATAATAATAATAAAATCATTCATTTCAAATAACAGGACTCATAATATTGTTAGTATACACACACACATTTTATTTTACCACTTTGTTGGCGTGACTAATATGTATATTAATGCCAAATTACAGCTTTCTAGTACTAAGAGACTCTGCGCTAGGCTGCGGACGGACGGACGGACGGACATAGTTTGACTACGGAACTTAAAAAAAAACAGGACTCAATATTTTTAATATACACACACTTAAAAGCTACGATTAGTATATACATTTATGATTAATTTAATTTAAATTTTCTCATTTGACCACTGCAAAGGGCATGAAGTGCGTCGCAGTGTCGTAAATACGGACAATCCAGCCTCTCCGCAATCGACCTCAACAAGTTATGTACTGAATAAACAAGCGCCGCTTTGTTTTTACAAAGCGGCGCTTGTTTATGGTGCGTGACGTGCGTCTGGATTAACCGGTTTTTTTAGCTCGAAACCGGTTAATTCGCAAAGTACTTTATACAACCCAGGGTTGGTAGTGACCCTGCCTATGTGTAAGGGGCAAATATTTGTGTGATGAGCGTGAGTATTTGTTCCTGAGTCTTGGATGTTTTCTATGTATTTAAGTATGTATTTATAAGTATATTTATCGTTGTCTAGTACCCATAGTACAAGCCTAGAGCTTAGTTTGGGACTAGGTCAATTTGTGTGACATTATTATTATTATTATTTATTATTATAAAGGTTTCTCCATAACCAGGTTTATGCGAACGGAATCAAAATGAAAAGGTTTTGCAGCAAGTACATAATTACGGTTTGAAATTTTAACCGGTTTCCGCGCCCTGGGTTGTATAAAGTGCACAGACGAATAGGGATGAAGATGGGTGTCTATAGTTTCAACAAATTTCATTTCATCAATGAATATTTATAATACCCTGAAAAAAATACGGTTTCAGCAGAAAATAGCGTTCGGTGAAGTGAAATTCAATAAAGTGATGAGTTACCGATGAAGATAAATGCAATTTCACCGACGATAAAAGTGGAAAAAATTGGTGTCATTATTTTATATTTATTTTTTATTATTGATTGCTGTTAACCCTATGAGAACAAAGTGAAATATCTCGCCTCGTATAAGGTCTATTGAGATGAAATAAACAGTTTTTTAATTCTAGAGCATTTCCTGTGTCAATCAAATGAACAAAATGAAAAAAATCGAATAAAACATTGGCAGAATATTTAGTTGTATGTTGAAATTAAAAGTAAATAATTCAATTTAAACAGAATAAATATTTAGGGGGGGTGAGCAACATGGTGGAGTGCTTCTTGAGCAAGCTCGTCCTTCATGCACGGCTCCTTGAGCTCATTAACATAATGTAGGTGGTGTCTCCGCATGACCGTACCTTGGAGGCGGTGAGCAGCATGGTGGAGTGCTTCTTGAGCACGGCGCGCGCGGCCGCGAGCTCGTCCTTCATGCGCGGCTCCTTGAGCTCATTAACATAATGTAGGTGGTGTCTCCGCATGACCGTACCTTGGAGGCGGTGAGCAGCATGGTGGAGTGCTTCTTGAGCACGGCGCGCGCGGCCGCGAGCTCGTCCTTCATGCGCGGCTCCTTGAGCTCATTAACATAATGTAGGTGGTGTCTCCGCATGACCGTACCTTGGAGGCGGTGAGCAGCATGGTGGAGTGCTTCTTGAGCACGGCGCGCGCGGCCGCGAGCTCGTCCTTCATGCGCGGCTCCTTGAGCTCATTAACATAATGTAGGTGGTGTCTCCGCATGACCGTACCTTGGAGGCGGTGAGCAGCATGGTGGAGTGCTTCTTGAGCACGGCGCGCGCGGCCGCGAGCTCGTCCTTCATGCGCGGCTCCTTGAGCTCATTAACATAATGTAGGTGGTGTCTCCGCATGACCGTACCTTGGAGGCGGTGAGCAGCATGGTGGAGTGCTTCTTGAGCACGGCGCGCGCGGCCGCGAGCTCGTCCTTCATGCGCGCCTCCTTGAGCTCATTAACATAATGTAGGTGGTGTCTCCGCATGACCGTACCTTGGAGGCGGTGAGCAGCATGGTGGAGTGCTTCTTGAGCACGGCGCGCGCGGCCGCGAGCTCGTCCTTCATGCGCGGCTCCTTGAGCTCATTAACATAATGTAGGTGGTGTCTCCGCATGACCGTACCTTGCAGGCGGTGAGCAGCATGGTGGAGTGCTTCTTGAGCACGGCGCGCGCGGCCGCGAGCTCGTCCTTCATGCGCGGCTCCTTGAGCTCATTAACATAATGTAGGTGGTGTCTCCGCATGACCGTACCTTGGAGGCGGTGAGCAGCATGGTGGAGTGCTTCTTGAGCACGGCGCGCGCGGCCGCGAGCTCGTCCTTCATGCGCGCCTCCTTGAGCTCATTAACATAATGTAGGTGGTGTCTCCGCATGACCGTACCTTGGAGGCGGTGAGCAGCATGGTGGAGTGCTTCTTGAGCACGGCACGCGCGGCCGCGAGCTCGTCCTTCATGCGCGGCTCCTTGAGCTCATTAACATAATGTAGGTGGTGTCTCCGCATGACCGTACCTTGGAGGCGGTGAGCAGCATGGTGGAGTGCTTCTTGAGCACGGCGCGCGCGGCCGCGAGCTCGTCCTTCATGCGCGGCTCCTTGAGCTCATTAACATAATGTAGGTGGTGTCTCCGCATGACCGTACCTTGGAGGCGGTGAGCAGCATGGTGGAGTGCTTCTTGAGCACGGCACGCGCGGCCGCGAGCTCGTCCTTCATGCGCGGCTCCTTGAGCTCATTAACATAATGTAGGTGGTGTCTCCGCATGACCGTACCTTGGAGGCGGTGAGCAGCATGGTGGAGTGCTTCTTGAGCACGGCACGCGCGGCCGCGAGCTCGTCCTTCATGCGCGGCTCCTTGAGCTCGTGCTGGCGCCTCGCCGCCGCCGCCGCGAGCTCCGCGGCCGAGCGGCCGAGCTGCCGCGAGCACTCCACCAGCTCCGACTGGGACGACGCCGACTTCAGCTTGTCCAGGTCCGTCTCCACCTAACCAAAGAACAAGACTGGGTGAGAACGATTCATCACTTCTATTTTAACTAGGGTGGTCTTTGGTTGAGAATCGGTAAAGACGTTTACCAGTCCTATAACAGGGAGATTCGAGTGCTTTATTTGGAAAAACAAAAGAAATAGATTTTAATAGTTTTATATATATTTTTCAGAAATTAAATTTTTAGATAAATTATCCTAATAAAAATTTCGGGAAAGAAAAAAATTCATAGATTTTTATTTTTTTTGAAAATGCGGGTACAAAGAGGGAATACAATTTTGTGTCGCTGGTAAAAGACACGTTAAAAGTTACTATTAGAGCTCTGAAATTAGAGTCACAATTATTAAGGGCGTATTTATCCATTCAATAGTTATTGTTGGAAAACGAACTACTTAGACTTGTTAAACAAAAACCAAGCTCTTGACAGGGCACGGGATAGGAGCTTTGTGTCCACATAGCAAATAAAACCAGAGCGTTTTGAGACTAAATCTGTAAATGTTAGCCGCAAAATTACCACATAACCTTTTAAATTTTATCCCTGTCACAGTTGACACAGCCCCGCATGGCGGGGCTCCTATTTCTGGGCGATTCGCCCTTGAGGCATTAGAAGTTAAACACGGCCATATTAAAATATACTATACTTACGGCTCTGTGGCGCGACAGCAGCTGGTGGACGTCCACGCAGTCCGCCAGGATCAGCAGCCGGGTGACGGCGGAGAGCAGGTTGCGCGCGGCGCGCACCATGGCGGAGCGCACGGTGGACGCGCAGGGCTCCTCGGAGAACTCGCGCGCGGCCAGGCTCATGGCTGCTCCTGGAATAATATAATCATGGGGATTTTAATCCACGTTAGGAGGAGCTAGAGGGAAACAACATACATACGAATCAGAATACACACCTTGGATATAATGGTTTGTTTTGTGCCCTTGTTGTACAATCTACTATTATTACTTAGAAGCTCATTCATTAATAGCCAGGCTCTTGTCGGTGGAGTAATTTATGAGCTAAGCTATAAATATTATCTATCTTAGAACCAACTTCACCATACGATGTTAACCACTTAACAGACGATTAGAGCGTTAACAGTTGTCGAAATGTATGAACTAACAGTTGATTAACATTGATTCAATTTAACATCGTATGGTGAAATTGGTACTTAATCTAAATCAATTAAAAACAAACTAAAATAACATAATTGAAGTTGTTTGAAACAAAGCCTATGTTCCTCAGTGATAACATCCAAGATCCTAAGTTGATTGAAAAAAATACATCTAGGAAACACTTAATAACCTCAAAATGTTCCCTTTTCAACTAAAATTTCAATTTTGCCATAATAAAAACCATCCATGATGTCCAATGTCCAAAATCAGGAAAATAGTGTGCAAAATTTGGTTCTAGTTGCATTATTTACCAGAAAATGGCCGTTTAGGCTGAAAACGATGCATTTTGAGGTTATAATAGAGTATGTGTTGAAGAGTTGGTATGGACTAGGCATTTCTCACACTCACCAGCCTTGCGGACCTCCTCGACAGCCGCGAGCATCTCCCGCGTGATCTCCGGGTGCTCATACGCGATGGTCTGACCACGCTCGATGAAGATCTCGGTCGCTCGCTCGACGGTGGCGACCAGCGCGCTGGCTCTCTTGGACTTTCCCGCTGAAACATATATATTGTATAGTATATTTTATGACAAGTAGAAGGCACATGAGCACTCAGGCCCAGGGCTAGGAAACGGTTTAAAAAATACCGGTTAATTCCGGTTTTGCTCAGAACTTTTGTAGGGAATGCAAAGGTTTTGAAAACTTTATTTTATTTTAACCTTAATTATCCGGTTTAATCCACAAGTTTTGTTTGGAATAAAAACACTAAGCGGCGCTTATTTATCGTGCGTGAGGTGCGTCTGGATAAACCGGTTTTGTTAACTCGAAACCAGTTAATTTGAAAAGAACTTTACTTAAAGGTTCATCCAACAACCGTTTATGCGAACGGAGTCGAAATTAAAAGGTTTTGCGTTAAGTACATAATAACGGTTTTAAAATTTAACCGGTATCTGTACCCTGCTCATGCCCTGCTGGTAAATGCAATCTGAGACCTATAGACATTTGAATTCTCAAGACTATAATCTCTACACTACAATCCAAAGACTGCAAATGCGTTGCCATCATTTACACCAGGGAAAGAATCAAAAAGACAGCCACACAACAGAAATTCCTCCTATACAAGAACATAGTGAAAGAAATGAACTGAGACAATTTATTATGACTGTGATAGAATGTACTCATGGCGAAGTTTCTTAAAAATAGGTAAAGATTTAAGTTTATTATGAACGCACGTCTCTTCTTCTTGGCTGCCTTGTCCTTGCTGTTGACGAGCGTGGTCACCTGCAGCACAAGGGGCTCCAAGGTGCGCTCCACGGACGTGGTGCGGATCTCCAGGTTCTTGGGGTCCCACTTGAGCGTCAGCCCGCCGGTGCCGTACGTGTCCGCCATGCTGAAAGATATGAGCAATTTGAACATTAATTATTTTACTTTCTACGACATATTTGTGCATACTGACTGATCTAAATGTGCCACCCTATATAATGTATTATTTTCAATGACCGCTCGGTTGCAGAGCCCTTTACGATGTGCTTAAGGAAATTGCAGTACTTAAATTTCATATTTTCATGGAATTTACATAGCGTGCACTCGCAGAACATGCTCGAGTTCACGCTTAGATAGCAATCACTGCACTACCATCAGATTAGCAGCTATATTGCCACAGTCAGGCATGTTTCAACCCTCTTTTAGCATTGGGGGTAAAAAACGGGATTTCTGTCAATTAGGCATAACAACTGCCACGTGTGATTGCCCAGTTAGAAAAGTGCCATTGCAGGTCTTCTCGTGGAAGTCGTAAGAGGCAACTAAGGGAATAAAGGCTTGTAGTGCTAGTAGGCGATGGGGTTGCAACGTGTCACTAACACACTAGATACTTCTTGGTCTGATTGTACAAAATGTGGATACATTGATGGTATTTCTGTAGCTCAGCGTGATGGTAACTCATCACTTCAACAAATTTATCATTTCATCAAATGCTTTTTTCTGCTAAAACCATTATGTTCTCATTGTATCTTGAACATTTATAATACACATTACACCTACCTACCTACCTACCTACATTTATAATGTAGGTTAGGTTAGATATTTAAGATACCCTGAAAACGTTATGGTTTCAGCAGAAAATAGTGTTTGAAATATGATGAAATGATACATTTGATTAAAAGGTGTTTCGATGAAATGATAGACACCCCTGTGTGATGTTATGTATATATACATAACATCACGCCCTTATTCCCAAAGTGGGGTAGGCAGAGCTACAGAAATACCACCAACTCTAAAAAGACTTCTTGATAATTCAGTAAACACATTTTGCACAAACAGGCTAAAAAGTTTACCAGTGTATTAGTGACAGGTTGCAAGCCCATCGCCTAACAGTACTACAAGCCTTTATTCCCTTTGTCGCCTCTTACGACATCCATGCGAAGACATGGAGTGGCACTATTCTAACCCGGCAACCACACAATATGTATGTATATAGGCATTGCAACTCTTCAGAATTTATTCGTGTAAATCCTTGAGAATCTACAAAAGACACATCATTCTTAGAGGGATGTTACACATTCAGTATTTCATCAGTTTGACTGATGACAGAATGATGGATGGTTCGAACAATAAAAGAGGGGGTTACATGATCAGTTTCCCATCATTATTTGATCATTCAGAATGAATTTAAGGAAATTTTATAAATATCTATAATTTTCATCAGGTTGTCAGTCTGTGGGTTAGGCAATCATTCTCCGGATATTTTGACGAAACCGAAGGACTGAATTGATGAAATACATAGTGTTGTAAGATTGGTCACAAAACTATCTTTCACTACTCTAATCCGACTTGAAACCTCTGATATATCTTTAACCGCCTAACTAATTATCCATTGAACCTATCTAATAGCCAGTTCTCTGTATTGTGATGGGAATAGTAACAACAAAACTGTTACAAACACCATAATACATACATACATAATATCGCGCCTTCATTCCCAGAGTGGGGTAGGCAGAGCTACAGAAATACCAACAACTCTTAAAAGACTTGTTTAAATATAATAAGTGTCAAATGCATACACTTTTAATATCTGTTATTTCTTTTAAGGCACTGAGAATGACGAGCATACACTGTGTGCCTGATAAGTGGGATGTTATTAAAAAATACTAAAATACCACAATGGGTAAACTTTTCATCAATTCAAACCCTGTAAATAATTTTGATTTTGTGTTAAAAGTACGTAGGATTTACCTAAGTAAAGTAACACACATATCAAATACTTGAATCATTGATACAACTCAACATACCTGACTTGATTATAGTGTTATAAGCTGCAACACAAGTAGTGCTTGTTTTCACAATTCCTATGACTCACTCGATCTCAATTTGTAAGTAAGGAAACAACTTACGAAAACAGACAAACTAACTTTGAATAATGTATTAAGAAAAACAGCATTATATTTTTAGAAGGTAACGTGCAATCGAATAACTTAACAGAAAAGTAATTCTAAAACAAATAAACATATTATAGTAATACTATACAATAATGCTGCTTGTGTTAAAATACAGGGGTATAATTGACTAATTCAAGAAACCGACGCCTTTTAAATCGGTCGGGTGCATTATTGACAACATTTAGGTCGAAGTTCTTTGCTGTTTTAACGATAATAGTATATGTATCTCAGGCTATATCATGGACCACATTAACATTTAAGATATAAAGGGTAACTACTCACTTAAATAATGATAATCAACACACAAAATCACACACAATTTAATAAAAATGCAACAACTATCAAGAAGGCGTGTCAAAAACAGTACTGGATCGTTACCAGCCTAAATATTTGGGTTGTCTTCTCTTGCCACAGAATAAATAAGATATAGATTTATACAGCTTGGCAATACCGAGTTTGGTAACGATGTTTGGGCCTTTGGAGTGAAATTTTAACCAATCTGTTTTTAATCATAAAATCAAAACCTAATAATTCAAAATCCGCAGTTTATTTACATAAAGATGATTACTACTCACAATGCATAATTATACTTTCAGATATTTTATTATTTATCCGCTACTTGCTACTAGATGGCGCTGTAATTATCATTTCTTATGTCAATTAAGTGTGACTATCCAACACATTCCAACACTGGATACACAAACTATATACTGGATAGAAACACACATTTTATAATCCATATTTAGATTTATTTAATTATAGTCCATTGGACAGTACTTAGTAAGTTATTTATTCTGATCTGTGGTAACAAAATTGATACCCTTTTAGGGTTACCTAACTTATGTAGGCAGTAATTGTATTGATAGATAGAATAGTCGTCCTCCCGTCATATCGAGTTACCTACCTGCAAGGAAATAAAGTTAAAATTACTTTGCTCTATAATGGCATTATCAAATTTTACACAAGTAAAATGAACTTTATCTCCCTTGTAATGTAGTTTAAATTAAATTGCCCTGATGTTGTACATTCTATTGCTGGGCCTTACGTACGCATACAAGCCAAACTGAAGCTAAATCGCCGTGGGCAATCATTTCGCAACAGGGAGGAGGTTCGGTTGGGGTCAAAGAATCTAATTCCCGTGCTCGTGAAAAAAATGCGAACGGAAAAGTAAATAGAGTCTGGCAAACGAAAGAGTGACCTGAGAAAGCGCGGCAATTCAAAAAATATACATGTGGTATTACTAATTATAGTTGAAAATTAATTGTTGTTCGTTTGCCAGACTCTATTTAGCCTGCTAGCTGTCAAGTTTGGTACCGTGTTTAGGTAAATCAAGAATTATCTGTGTATCAGGGATCCTTAGCAAAATGTAGAGAACGACCTAAAATATTATAATTACCTAAAATATTATAATATCTCGGTAAGGGCAATTATTTGAGAGATTGCTTTGAAAACATTCCATGTTTGTATTCAAGTAATTGTCTAGTTGTACTTGGGGATATTAGAAATAGCTTAAAGCTCATAGTTGGATCAATCTAGGATTACTAAGCTTACATAAAGAGGGCGCCGAGCGTCCAGTGGCGCCGTCATTACTTTTGTGTTTTCTAATAAACTAAAGTATTATCCTAAAATCCAAGAGTGCTTTACTGTTGTACAAATGAATTCGCAGTTTATAGCATACATGACACAGTTTAACAACCTTTAACCGTCGTGTAGTCAACTTAACGGAAAAAGGAGGCCCTTTTTTTCGATAAATTGCTTACTCATAGTTCAATTGTTGTTATGTCATATTCTCTATAGATTGTGTATACATTTGTACAACAGTAAAGCGCTCTTAGATTTTAAGATAATACTTTATTTTATTAGAAAACACGGTAAAAGTAATGACGGCGCTACTGGACGCTCGGCGCCCTCTATAGTCTGTACTTTTAGGTATTTAAAAAAGTGTAAACAAATCAAACCACGTGGCTCTGCTCATCAACCAATCCAAGCTGTTTGGTCGAGCTTTGACGTATCAGTGTTCTGCTCCTATTGGCTGACAAACTGTCATCTGTCAATGTCACGTGGTTTTTTTAAATACCTAAAAGTACAGACTATAAATACTTCAACTACCTTGCTTGCAAGTATTATATGTGAAGAAACAAGATATGGCCGTCACAGGGATCACCCTTAGGAGGCCACATATGCTACCACGCCCACTTAAGAATCAAAAGGGATAGGTTTATGTGCTTCCGTGCAAATAAAGTGAGGTGGAGATGTTTTGTGCACGCCTCGATCACAGCGTTTATTAAAAAAATGGTTTAGTAGTAAGTGATTGAATCAAAAATCATCGTTAAAGATTGTTTCGGGTTCGAGGATTTATCCAAAATCAAGCGAAAACATGTCATGTTGGAAAAATAAATCTTTTGAGGATTCCATTTCTAATTGTGCTTTCACACTTAACAGTTTCAAGGAAATAGGGCTAAGTTTAATATATCCAAAGAACAGACACAGAACACTACCAACTTTATCATATGTGGCCTTCTAATTGACCGAATCATAATTTGCGAGTATGCCAATTTGTCTTAGACGGTCCCATGATATTTTAATCCATTAAATAAAGCAAAAATCTTGTTACAGATCATTTAATTCTCTTTTCACGACGAATCCGTACTGATTACGGTTCATGAATCGAACCCATGGAACTACTAAGTAATTAATTAGTTATAATCTTTTAAAGGATCCTCTACAAGATCATTAAGTGCTGAGTCTGCTTCTGGCGGTATCATGCCGCTTTTGTTAATTATTGACGCATCTTTAACTATCCCAATGTCTTTTCTCGCATCTCCATAGTCCGCAGTTTTATTGATATTGGTAGAAAGGGATACATTTCCGACACTTTGAGTAATTCCTGTCTTAGGTCTGTCTGGTTCGATTTTATTATCGTGTGAATTTGTGTCGTTTTTATCTCTTAATAATAACAAGGACCCCTTATCTAGATTTTCTTCGGACAGTGTCCCTTTTTCGTCTTCCTCCGAGGACGGTTTTTCAACTTTTTCTTTAGATATCGTCGTGTTTTCATGTTCTTCTGACGACTGGGATCCCTTCACCTTTTCTTTAGGCTCTGTTCTATGTTCACCTTCCTGTGAAGACTGGGACCCATTTCCCACTCGGGTTTCATTTTTCACATTTTCTTTGGACATTGCTCTTACTATAATTTCTTCCTTAGATTGGGTTTCTTTTTTTAATTTTCCTTTAGACACTGTACTTGTTTCACGTTCTTCCAAAGACTGTGAATCATTTTGTAACCTTTCTTTAGTACCTCTTATTTTATCCCTATCCTCCAAAGACTGAGATCCTTTATTTACTGTTTTATTTTCTCCTTCTTCCAAAGACAGACCACTTTTTGGGTGTTCTTTGGATGTTGTTTTATTGTGACCTTCCTTAAAAGACACTTCTTGTGAAGCTTTAGAGACTTTAGTAACCTCCTTTCTCGTTGCTGTAGCTACACCTTCAGTGCGTTCGTTGGACTTTGATACGTCATCGGATATGTCTGAATCTGTATCTTTTGCATTACCATTATTTCGATTTGCACCGATAGATTCGTTTATATATGACGAAATCCTTTCCATTGTCTGATTCAAAAGGACTTGAAGAGGAGAGACATATTTGGAATTGTATGTTACATTATTTGATTGGAAGAACGTGTCTCGTAAGTATTTTGAAACACGTTTTGTAGTAACTCTAGCAATACCATTAAGTTTTTCATTTTTTCTTCTTTCCGATGTTATCTTGTTATATTTGTCATTAAAGGGTTTTACATCCCTTCTAGCGTTATCTATTTCTTGCGATACCACTTTTAAACTTGTACCTATAGTTGTTTCGGTATTTGCAGATTTGGATTTAGACCAGAAAGGTATATCTTCTGTGGGGAGAATATCGGTTATTGACCCAATGGAATGAGTATTAGGGGTTGCAGTACTCAGCGATGCATCTAACTTAATATGGGCTTTGACATTTTCTAATTCTTTTTCTAACTTATGAAGAATACTGACAACTTTGCAGTCGTTCTCTGACTGTGTTCTTGAGCTCTCAGTAACGGTTTCTTCGTTACCGTCCTCATTACGTCTAATGAATGAACGCGTATTTTTATTTTCAAAACTCTCTATTGACATTCCTTCGTTTGATAATTGGGCGAATGACTTCCTAGGGATTTCACGTAGTGCTTTTTTTTTAGCTCTTAGGTTGACTGTAGGTATTTTGCTTATGTGCGGTTTACGATGTTTTTTGGGTTTCTTCGCGATCTTATGTGGCGTTCTTAATCTGAAACAAAAATTACGTTTTAGACGATAGACCTGCACATGCGTAAAATTAAAGAATGGGGCGAGACTTCGTGGATTGGAAACTACATACCCATACGGCAAGCACAGGTTATTTCTTAACATTTATTGCATGAATAAGACAAATGAGCACACGAGCGACCGCCCCCTATTGCACCAACTTTACAATGACAGGAGACAGGTGACATTTCAGTGTACCTGGCGCAGCTTATCTGAATCCCAGTGATGGATTAAAGTATTAACGCCTCAATGTATACCGAATTGTCACCTATTACGTGTAATTGTCACGGTGGTGGAACAGGGGGCAGATGGTAAGTACTTAGACATTTTAATTCTCGACTACAATCTTAAGTCTGCAAATGCATTGCCAACCCTGAGGACTAAGATGGAAGGCCTCTATGCTAGTAAATTCACCGGTTGTCTTATCCCCACATTTAAACACAACAATACGTACAGCTTCTTGGCAACAGGTTGAAGGATAAGATCAGCCCCTTATTTCACCATCCTGTCAATTCCTGACAAAGACAGGTGACATTTCAGTGTACATAGCGCAGATTTATAAGAAACACAGTGATGTATCACCGTATTAACGTTGCAAAGTTTTTTTTTTTTTTTATGGCATTGAGATGTCAAACGAGCACACAGGCCACCTGATGGTAAGTGGAAACTGTGACCCATAGACATTCGCATTCACAAGACTGCAATCCTAAGACTGCAAATGCATTGCCAACCCTGAGGACTAAGATGGAATGCCTCTATGCTAGTTATTTCACCGGCTGTCTTATCCCCAAACCGGAACACAACAATGCGGACACTGCTGTTTGGCGGTAGGTTAATGGATAAGATGGTGGTAGCGATCCGGACGGACCCTGCATAAGGTCCTACCACCCGCAAAATGTATGTATATGTAATGTATACCGAATAGAGAACATGCAAGAAAATCAGAAGTGAGTTTGATTGATATGAATTAGGAAAAAACTTTAAAAAAGCATATAAAACTCAAGACTAATTTTTGACCCGTTTATTTACATTTTATATAGAATCAGGTCTTCCCGTGGATGTCGTAAGAGCGACTAAGGAAATAAAGGCTTGTAGTACTGTTAGGCGATGGGCTTGCAACCTGTCACTAATACACTGGTGAACATCTTAGCCTAACTATGCAAAATGTGGTTACAGAATTATCAACAAGAGTGATTGATATTTCTGTAGCTCTGTCTACCCCACTCTGGGAATGAAGGCGTGATGTTATGTATGTATGTATGTATATAGAATCAATACTGTTTTAAAACCTTGTTTTAATGTTTAAATTATTTTTTTCGGCATCCTCATTATATTCACGTAATACTTTAATTCAACGATATCGGCTTAAACATAGTAATTTACGAAATAAATGCAAATTTCTTTATGACTTCCTTATATTTTAAACATGGAACAACAGCTGTGACGTCATTCCTGTCGTCGATTTTGTTTAGAGTGTTTTTGCAGGGGTCTGAACTAT
The DNA here is from genome assembly GCA_949316455.1 of Acleris holmiana. NCBI lineage: Eukaryota > Metazoa > Arthropoda > Insecta > Lepidoptera > Tortricidae > Acleris > Acleris holmiana. Next base: position 4,929,855 of record OX438790.1, on the reverse strand, counting down.
GACTTTTAACGCTTTATATCTTATGAAAAATATACACGACAATTATTTCGCGTATACAATTACTCCTCTATTTCATAGCACTTTTCAGAGGGCATAAGAAAAAAATATATGCATGTTCCCTATTGTCACTTGTCACGTGTGTTCCGGAGAATGAACTGTATAAGGTTTTTACTCTCGAGACATATTCGCTAAAAATATTTAGTCAATATTTAATAGCCTCTGGCGTTAAGTGCGTGCAATCGAGTCAATACCCCCGCGATTGCTAAGTTCATCAAAATACATACACATACATGTCATAACGTCACGCCTTCATTCCCAGAGTGGGGTAGGCAGAGCTACAGAAATGCCAACAACTACAAAAAGCGTTGTTGGTAATTCTGTAACCACATTTGGCACAATCAGGCTAAGATGTTTACCAGTGTATTAGTGACAGGTTACAAGCCCATCGCCTAACAGTACTAGAAGCCATCATTCCCTTGGTCGCCTCTTACGACATCCCCGGGAAGACATGGAGTGGCACTATTCTAAATCAAAATAAATTCCACTCAATTATTTACCGTGGAAACTTCGAAAACAGCAAGTAAAATGAATGTTTTATTTTAACGCGAAATTATGTACCGATTAAGTAGAAAATGTTTACGCACGCCGTTTTAGACTGTTTTTATTTAATTTTCATTAGTCGTCGATAATTGTAACTGTTATGTACACAATAATAAATAATAAATATTTGAGAATACTAGTTCATTATGTATTTCTTATACAATGACAGTGAAGATGGAAAAACAACCGTTGCTATGGTAGTGATAATCCGTGGCCATAGACATTCGTCAAGTAGACGGTATATAACACTCCTCCGCCGTGATTCCTAGAAATCGACGGAGCAGGGCAGTAACTGATCCCGGTGCCGTATCCAGAGCAATCCGCCCTCTGTCCGTACCTCGTAGTGCACCTTACCGAGACGCCGGACTACTCTCCCAAATGCCCACTTCTGGCCTGACACCGAGTAGTCCCGGGCTTGGATCTTGTTCCCAGGGGCAAAACTTGTAGTGTCATGCGGCTGATCGAGTTGTGGGCTGGTCTTCGGCGGTGCTCGTATTTTCGCCACCAATCTTGTCCTGACTTCTCTCCCAAACATAATCATATATGGTGACAGGTCAAAGGTAACTGGGGTAGCCCGGAGAAGACTCTTCACCGAGCGGACGTTTTGTAGTAAACCAGGCCTCTCCCCCTCTAATTTCAATAACGATTTCTTAATGGTTTGCACAAATCGTTCAGCCTGTCCGTTGGTCGCGGGGTGATACGGTGCTATGGTTTTGTGTACAATTTTATTATTCTTTAAGAAAGTCTTGAATTCTTGAGAGATAAATTGCCTTCCATTGTCGGATACTATGGTATAAGGTAATCCAAAAATGTCAAATAATTCATCTAATTTCCGAATGCAGAATGAACTGGTCATGGTTTTTGTTGGAATTATTTCTACCCATTTGGAGAAGGCGTCCACAACAATGAAGAGTTGATAACCAGATATTGGGCCTGCAAAATCAATGTGTATTCTTTGCCAGGGCCCTGTAGGATCTTCCCAATGATGAAGGGCGGCTTTCGAGGGTTCATTCTGCTCTAGTCTACAAGTTCGACATGATCTAACTTTGTTATCGATATCTTTATCGATGTTTTTCCAATATACAAAACTGCGTGCGAGCAATTTCATCTTCAATATTCCAATGTGTCCGGTATGAAGTTCTTCCAGAATTTGTTGCCGTAGTTTCTGCGGAATCACAACTCTTGTGCCCTTCAGGATACAGTCATTCTGTAATGTTAGTTCATTCTCTTTGTATCCGGAATCCCTGAGTGACGATCCTGATTGGATTGTCTGTAGTAAGTTTCGTAATTCGGGATCGTCTTTTGTTTCCTTGGAAATTATCTCTGGTGATATGTTTATAGCATTTATCTGTTTCATCTGGAATATGTAATGTTGGTCGATGTGATTGTCTTTAACCTTTTCCACAGGAAAACGCGAAAGATAATCAGCGTTGCTGTGCTTTGAAGAACATCTGTACTCAATATTGTAATCAAATCCTGAGAGAAAATGTGCGTAATGAAATAGTCTCATCGTGCTTAAGGCTGGTAAAGTTCGGTGCGGATGGAAAATGGACGTAAGTGGTTTGTGATCAGTGATTAGAGTAAATTTTCGGCCGTAGCAGTAGTGGAAAAATTTCTTTAAACCCCAGAAAATGGCAGTAGCCTCTTTATCAATTTGGCTATAATTCTTTTCGCTAGTAGTTAAGGTTCTAGAGGCAAATGCTATTGGTTTTTCTGAACCGTCCGGTAATTTATGGCTAAGAACAGCACCAAGCCCCGTCGGGGAAGCGTCCGTCGCCAGCACGAGCGGTTTATTTGGATCAAAGTGCATCAAGACTCTTTCACTTAGTATCTGTTTTTTTATATTATTGAAACTTTTTTCACATGCTGGAGACCAGATGAATTTTGTAGTTTTCTTCAAGAGCTCGTTCAAAGGACTAGTGATAGCTGCAAAATTAGGTATAAATTTATTATAATAGTTGGCCATGCCTAAGAAGGTTCGTAGTTCGTTCACATTTATCGGACGTTCTACATTTGAAATTGCTTTGATTTTATCACGATTCTTGTGTAATCCATCTTTGTCGATTGTATGTCCTAAGTAATTGATACTGCGTTTGAAAAAGTGACACTTTTCTTTATTGACTCGTAAGTTACTTTCTTTGAGTTTTTGTAAGACTTGTCTAAGTCTAAATAACAGCTGTTCTTCTGTAGAGCCTTGGATTATTATGTCGTCGAAAAAACACTTTACTCCGTCAAGTCCCAGGAGTAGTCGGTCCATAAACTTTTGCCAAAGGCTCGGTGCTACTTTGACTCCAAACATGAGTCGATTTACCTTAAATGTTCCTTTGTGAGTGCTTAAGGTTTGTAATAGTGCACTATCTTCGTCCATTACCATGTTAAGATAGGCCTGAGAGATATCCAAAGTGCAGAAAATTTGTCCGCCGTTCATCTCGGCTAAAATATCTTCGATTATTGGAATTGGATATTGTTCGTCTTTTATTACTTTGTTCAGGGTAATTTTGTAGTCAGCACACAGCCTGATGCTGCCATTAGGTTTAACAATCGGTACTACTGGTGTGCCCCATTCCGCGTGATCAATCTTAGTTATGATTCCTTGCTTAGCAAGTCGGTCAATTTCTTCGTCAACTTTAGCTCGTAATGCGTAGGGAATTCTGCGTGGTTTAATAAAGACCGGTTGTGAATTTTCTTCAAGAGTCAGGTGTGCTCGAACGTTCGGAATTTCGCCCAAATTTGAATTAAATACTGTGGATTCGTATTCTTGGAGTAATTCTTCAAGTTTTGGTGCCTTCTCGTGAGCTTCGAGATTTCTCATATCCGCAAGTTCAACGTTGAATTCTTTCATCCAATTCCTACCCAGAATGGGCTCCACGTCCTTGTTAATTATGTATAGTTTTCCATAAAATGTTTGATTTTTGTAGCTGCATTTTACAAAGGTCACTCCAATTGGTTTAAATACTTCGCCTGTGTACGTTCTAAGTTTCATATTTGTATCAAATATTTTTTTGTCGATATAGAGTTTCTTATAATCTTTAAGCGACATTGTAGATAGCGTTGCGCCCGTATCGAATTCCATATTGATTTTGTTTCCTTCAATTTCAATAGTTATCATAAATTTATCCAGAGTATCGCTCTTAATTAGATTTATATCCACGATGCTGTCGGTACTGCGGCTACTCGAAGGGTTATCCAATATATTTGTGTTGTTTCTTCCTGGTTTTTGTAGACAAACACGGGCTAGATGGCCCTCCTTTTGACAGTTGCGGCATGTACTTTTTATTGCACCGCACTCATTTGCCTTGTGATCGTCTTTCCCGCAGCGGAAACATTTGCCCCGGAGGTCCTTTATAGTAATCGGGGATCTTTTTATCGAGGAGTCTTGAAATTCCTTGCGTACTTTTGAAATTTTATTGATGTTATCCAATGAGGGTTTATGAAATGATGTCGACATAGTTGAGTTTTCGTTTTTTCCCATTTCCATGGATATGGCAGTTTGTATTAATTTCGAAAACAGTGAAGTGTCTTTTTCTTGTAAGAGTTTCGTGCGAATTTCTCCGTCTTTTAATCCTCGTATGAATTGAAGCGATAGAAACGCGTCCAGAGTTGGTTTATCGCAGTGTAAGCATTTAAATTCACAATTTAGAGATAATCTTTTTAGTTCTGATGCAAAGGTCGACACTGTTTCATCCGGCTGTTGTAGTCGAGATATAAAGGTATGTTGAGAGGCCCATTTGCTCGGTTTCGGGTCGATAAAATCATCTAAAATTTGTGTAAGTTCTTCAAAGGTCTTGCAGGTTGGATCGTCCGGTGAGCATAGATCATAAATTCTTTCATGTATATCGGGAGGCAAAGTAGATAAGAAGGTATACATTTTCGTCTTAGGGTCAGTTATGTTGTTCAACATAAGATAGACAGATAGTCGTTTTGTAAAATTCTTGAAAGATTCTTTTTCGTGAAAAGGCTGGAAGTTGAGTCTAGGCCGAGGTTCAAGTTGATGACGTGTTGTAGTCGTATCTTGGTTCGTTCCAGGATTCGGTGATGTTGTAGGTTTTAAAAAAAATTCAGTAATCGTAATATTTTTGAACGTAATTCAGTGTAAATTTCGTCCACTTCGTACCTGTACTTGACTTCAGATTCCAGATCTTCGTCTTCGGTTTCTTGTTCTATCTGGCTCTGAATATTCTGTAACCCTTGGTACGTATTTTGTAAGGTTTGTAAACGTGTGTCTAATTCTTCGTAAGTATATGTGGTACTTTCTTGTTGAAACGCATTGTTTGTCTTTGTAAGAATACCCCGGAGGGTAGCTCGATTACGTTTACCTTTTTTTAAATCGAATATCCTCGTCGCCATTTGTTATGTACACAATAATAAATAATAAATATTTGAGAATACTAGTTCATTATGTATTTCTTATACAATGACAGTGAAGATGGAAAAACAACCGTTGCTATGGTAGTGATAATCCGTGGCCATAGACATTCGTCAAGTAGACGGTATATAACAGTAACGAAGGCAAAAATTGAGAAATAGAGGCATGACTTTAGGTGCCGTGCGTTCACGTGAATTTTTCGATAGATTTAGCAGTCTTTGTTTTTAGTTTCCGTGTGGTTGCCGGGTTAGAATAGTGCCACTCCATGTCTTCCCGTGGATCGTAAGAAGCGACTAAGAGAATAAGGGCTTGTAGTACTGTTAGACGATGGGCTTGCAACCTGTCACTAATACAAGAGTTAATTTCTTGGCCTGATTGTGCAAAATATGGTTCGACAAGTCTTTTTAGAGTTGTTGGTATTTCTGGCTACCCCACTCAGGGAATGAAGGCGTGATGTTAATGTATGTACTTATGTTGTATTTTTAAAAGTAAGTGGGATCTGAGACCCATATATATTTGTATTCTCAAGACTATAAACACAAGACTGCAAATGCGTTACCAACAATCCCAACTAAGGTGGAATGCCTTAACCTTAGCTGTTGCCGTAGGCTGCCTTTCCACCAGACTGTGCAATGCTACGTTGCTATGAATGCGTTTGATTACCAACAATCATGTACATTGGTCGATAAAGCATAGCACTGGTGAAAACTGGTAGCCTTCACGTCCTCGCAGCGGCGGTAGGTTAAAGGGTAAGAGGTGGTAGAATATTACACGGCTACGTACCTTTTTTTGGGTATCCTTTCTTTTAACTCCGTAACCTCAATAACAGCTTGGTGGTCTGATACTATGTTTGCCTTGGCCCTTTTTTCCGGAATAGTTTTAGAGCTTTTACGTTTGCGCTTTGTTAATGTTGGCTGTACTTCCTGCATACCTTGAATCTTTTGTCCACCAACTAAAAACTCTAATCCGCTCGGTTCCTTCTCTATAACAATCTCTTTATCAGATTTGAGTTCTGGACTGAGATTTGATTGTATTTTTCTCAGCCAATCATATTTCTTTTGAATTTCATTCAAGTCACGGATTTCTGAATCAATATCAGGTTTTTTTTTTACAAACTTGTCTAAACGTATTCGTTCTTTGTTTCTAGATTTTTTACCTCGTTTCTTCTTTGTCGTCGTACGATATTCATCATACTGTATGATCTTTGTTACTGAATTTACACGACCGGTGTATGTTTCAGAAGGTTCCAAGCTATCTAGCAGTGACGTCTCTTCAATGAAACTTTTAATAGTTTCGTGTTTCAAATGTTTAACATTCTTCTGTTTAGTTTTCAACTTCTTATCTGTTTCTTTTATTCGTACTTTATCATCGATAACCTTCTTTTTATTTGCTGCACTGAATGCTATTTTATTGAGAAACGTTTGGAAACCAGGTTTCAAAGAGTTTATATCAACAGTCAAATCCAATGATTCTGGCTTGTGTAACTCAACTTCTGTATTTAGTTTTTCATCTATTAGTAAACCAGGTGTTGTTGAATGTTTATTTCGTTTAGCTCCTGCACTCCATTTATGCATATCACTGTTATAATACCTAGTCATGTCAATAAATTTAGGGCCAAGAATTTCATCTTTTTTTGTGGCATGAACGTTGGCATGTCTTTCTTTGCGGCCTATAAAATGTCTCCAATAGGCGTGAACCGCCGATTTTAAACTTTGTCTTGCGTTAGGATTTAGGTTAGAATAAAAGTCAAAAATTACAGATTTAAGTCCCTTTGATACGATATCTCTTAGATTTGGTCTCGAACTGGACCTTCTAGTACCATAATTATTCAGGTTTGATAAGACTTGAGTAAGCCGTTTCTCCGAGCCAGAGTACAAAGAATTTATAAGACTTACAAGTATTTTCTCTTTTCTCTTATATTGTTGCTTTTCAATACCAGACGCTACAACATCCAGGAGATGCCTCAGTTCTTCAAGTGGTATTTCTTTGGCATCTTCTAAATTTCTAGACATGAACCTTCTCATGTCTCGATTATCTATCAATTCATAAAACTTACATCCTTTGTAGTTATACTTTCTTGATTCGTCGTCTAGTATAGTAAAGACCTGTTTTAAGTCGGAATCGTTAAATGATTTAACTATATTAACTACTTCTAATATAAAATCAGTGAATTTAAGCTCGGTGACTTCATTGTTACTCCTCCTGGAGGTATCATGTACGGACATGACATTTTTTATGTTATCTAGGAACTTTTGAACTCTGGTGATAACCTCTAGGTCGGCTACGTGGTTTTTTTTGTCGAACTGTAGAACTGTTTCCAGCGCGAGGTTCACGCTCTTCGGCTGAACGGTTGCGACTGTCCATCCTGAAACGTGGTGTAACAATTTTCTTTTAAAAGTGACGTTTAAGAGAGGAGGTTTTTGAGAAAAGGTTTTGTTGCCGACTGTACTTTATTTACAGTTAACATCTGCTTTTCGAGAGCCAACTAACGACACCAAGCTAGATGGATCTTTGCACAGTGAAGATCCCATTGACACTGTTCGACTCCCTCATCAGGTCAGCTCTTAGACACAAGAATTTAGCATTATGCCTTAGATTTAAAAAATATACTGACAAGACTGAAAAAAGGCTTACGATAACCGGCCAAGTGCGAGTCAGACTCGGATTTAAAAAATATATCTTTCTGATAAATCCATAATAATATTATAAACGAAAAAGTAACTGTATTTGTTAGTTTGTAACGCTTTCACAGCTAAACCGCAAAATTAATTTAAATTAAATTTGGTACGGAGAAAATTTGAATTCCAGGTATAGTCGAGCTAGAATACTTTGTATGCTGAAAATTACACAGTCGACTAAGTAGATTCACAGCTAGTAGGAATATATAATTAAAAGGTAAATTTACCAGTAAACACAAGTACGAGGTAACACAATATTTGCATTTTTACAAACCGTTTCACATTTTACGATCAATTCAGTCATAAAAAAGCTATAACCCTAATCAATTTTTAACGTGGAAAATAAACAAAAAATATTTATTCTGTAGTTATGTTATTTTTCTGCTATGTACAAATATATATAGTGTTGAAGATTTGCATTTAAATGAATTGACCTCGATTAGGTTAGCTAAGTGTTTTAGTACAGTTAGTAATAAAGTAAGACAAGAGAAAACCTTAAATTCCGTTATTAAATTTTTTGCAAAATGTCAGGTACCTGTCCCACATTATTTTTAAAAATTAAACTATCAGCTTAGTTTATTGATTATCGTTATATTTGCTATAATATGTTACTTTAGAAGGTTTCCTGCGGCCTATGGCAGCTGTACATAGTAATTTTAAACACTTGACCTACCGAGTCCCCGGGTTTGTTTTGAGGACATAATGCCAAATATATAAGGCACCCTAAAGGTATGTCGACAAGGATGAAATTAAAATGTAACTAGGAATCAAACCAAAAGGAGGTACATTTAAATTACTGAACGTCGTCCCAACGGTAACAATGTAGCATTTTATTCAGAATTCAATTCAAATTCAAATTTATTTATATCAGGTTTCCCCATAACGTATTTAGTAATATTCCTTATTATGTCAAAGAAATAACTATATGTATCAAAATTTTATCAATATATTGGCGTTCGTTAAATATACGTAATATAAAGGTTTGTGGTAACTAAAAAAAAGGTCGGTAGATACGTGAATCACCTACAAATCTTAAAAACATCGTGGCCAAGTATGAGTGGGAGTACGTACGTGAAAAAGTTTCTTCAATAGTTTTGAACCCTCTTCTGTAGGTATATGCTTATAATAATTACGGCCTTTGTGTTATCGGGGAACAAACATAACAAAAAATATCGCGACGAATTGAGAATCTCCCCCTTTATTGAAATCAGTTAAAAATAGTTAAGTTCTCTTTTTTAAACGCATAGCTACGCGAGCGACTAACTAAACTAGTGGTAAGTAAGTTGTTGTTATAAAGTTGCTGGTATCATTATAAACTTTCACATTTAATTTGGTTTTTACATTTTCAGGATAAAATTATAATTTGCAAAATGGAAATAAATGGCATTTGAGTAACAGATGAGCGATTCATAACAACTTGATCCCTATAACTCAAATATCCTTAAGAAGACGGTGAAGTTAACGAAAACAATCGTGGATTAAAACCGCTGAAGGTCCTTAAAGGCGACAGTCCTGGCCTTAAACTTACAAGAGCAAAAACAATGACATGAAAAATATACTTTCAACGACGCAAGAATGAAAACAAGCTCATTAGCGACAAGCTGCATGTTTGTCATCGCATTGCATACAAAATTGACACTTGCGCAAGCGCACTACGGGGAATATAAAGAGTACTTCGATCATGACGCGACTAAACCAGATCAAAAACCACCGACAAAAGAGTTCTATGTTCCTGATCTCACGCCTTGGACCACTATGTTTCCAACCCCAACACCTAAGCCTAACATTACAACTACAACGAAACTTACATCCCGCGGAATAGTCACAAAATTTTTCGTTATTTTGCAGTCAAATATGACAAATATCTACACGGTTTCTAAGAGTACAGTATTGACCACAGTGTTACCATATCTAACTGGATTTTTGTCTTCCCCAAGCATAAAAATAACCTTTCCGGACTCATGGCGGCCGACCCTTATAACCCCAACGAGAGACATTTATTTTCCATCAATTGATGCTATAAACGACCAATCTACCACAACATCGACAATTCACCCATTTATGGTAACTCGCACACCACCTAACATAAATAGAATTGGTGCAAATAATTCCTCGTCAACGACGCTGAAAGAGCTTCTCAGAGTTTCTCCGTCCGTTCCTACAACGACATCTCAAGTTGTGGCAGCAAGTACGACAAATACTAAGTCACCGAGCATGAAAGTAATAACCACGGTGAAGACGACATCAAAGACGACAGCAACCGTTACACCAAAGACGACAGCAAACACTACAGCAAAGACGACAGCAAAGACGACACCAAAGACGACAGCAAACGCTACAGCAAAGACGACAGCAAAGACGACAGCAAAGACAACTGTAAAAAAGAATAGCATAACAACAGTTAAACTGACTTCAATCACTCCTAAAGCTCAAATGAATAAAGTTACGACGACCAAATTAACAACTATTCAACCTGGGTTGAACAAACCAGCTAATGTAACAAACAAAACTGAAACTGGTGTGCCAACCGTTAGCCAAAATGTAACGGATTGGCCATTGCCAATTATTTCATACGAAGACTTCCCCCCATATGTTGAAGAGTTAAAACAAACGGTCCCAACCACAACGGCTATTTATGAAGATGTTATCGAGTACGAGGAGCTGACCACTGAACCGTTCTCGAAATTTCTGGAACGTTTGACGTTTCAGCTGGCTAAAATGAATAAAACGTACGCAACGAGGTTTATCCGCAACTTTGATAGGATTGCGACCTCGTAAGTATTTTTACCTACTCCTGTACTTTTATATACTCACACACTAATATAAGTTATATTTATATCAGATTTTATTTTAAGGAAGTTGAATGCGGGAGCTTTTCATAATTTTGGAGGAGTAACAATTAGGTATATAGAAGACATGCTGCCGGGACTGGAGACCAGCACGGATATTCTACAAAGTACGTAACGCCTCTTTTATGTAATAACTAGCGACCCGCCAGCGGCTTCGCCCCGTTGCAAGTTTCTGACTTTCTCAGTAGATTGATTGATTTGGCGACACGTTGGCCTAGTTGGGAGTGACCCTGTTTCCGAAGCCAGCGGTCCTGGGTTCAAATCAAAGCCAACGGTAGGGCAGATATTTGTGTGATGAGCGCGAATATTTGTTCCTGATTCTTGGATGTTTTCTATGTATTTAAGTATATATTTTTCTATATAAGTATGTTTATCGTTGTCTAGTACTCGTACCCATAGCAAAAGCCTAGAATTTCGTTTGGGACTAGGTCAATTTATGTGAGATTGTCCACTGATATTTATTTTTATTTACTTATTTTTAGATATTTCATTTTTAGGGTTCCGTACCTCTAAAGGGAAAAACGGAACCCTTTGGTGTCCGTCCGCCCGTCTGTTTGTCAAGAACCTTTATCTCCGGAACGCGTCAAGGTATCGAGTTGTAATTAAAACTTAATATGTACTTAAGTCTACAGTCCCTTGAAGATGTGAAAAAAAACGAGTTAGGAGTGTTAGGTCCTCATAGCAAAACGTCCTCTTTGAAAAAAAGTCCGTAACGTAATACGTCATGGGAGCAAAACGTCCGCAATTCAAAAGGTCCTGTGTCAACAAATCAAAATGTCATATTGATTAAACGCCCGCAATTTAAATGGCCACGGGAGCAAAACGTCCGCAGTTAAATATGTACTCTACACAACTAACCAATCCAAGAATCTCAAGCAAAACTTGTAGTTTCTTTTTATTAAGAAAATAATTTATTATTTTAATGCATTTTCAATTTAACTTGTGAAATTCCCAGAATTTTACCGTTGGTTTTATATTAAAGCAGAGCAATGTAAACACAGCTTTCCAACACCTTTTTTTTCTCAATACAGTGAAACACGTAATTTGAAAACCTGTCATGGTAAAACTGTTCATATTTTTTTTTTTAAATCAAAAACCTATTTTTTTATGGTACCTAGTAGGTTAGTCAAACTGAAGTGGGCTTTTGGTTAAAAATATTGTGGGACGCCGCCTTCAGTTTGCCTGAGCACCAATTGAAAAAGTTATTTTAGGTTTTTGAAGTCGGGTTATTGTTGTTTTAAATAGTTTATTTTATTTTATACTTTATAGTGATCATAATCCCACTGAACTCCTACTTCGAGACAAACCACTCTGTGGTTTAACGGTGCTATTTAATCTATTATTTAATTGTTAAAAAAAAAATGAGACATGGGTAGAACTTTCCAGCAAAGAATACTCTAGGTCGTCCTCGGTCATTGGAGAAGGCATTTTGGAACAATCTTCGGGTGGGGTGTAAAAGCGGAGGAGCCACCGGCTCGTACTTGTTTGTACTCATTAAGTGACTGCGTTTAATAAAGCGCTCAATTTTCGGTGTAATCGTGTATTTCTATCACTTAAATACCCCCACGTACATACAGCTAAGTATGTATGTACTAAGTATGTATGTTTGTATATAAATTTCTACTGTAGCGTCGTTCTTAATTAATCAATTTTGACAAATGAAGTAGATACGTATACCTAGGTACAAACTGCTAAACAGTAAAACATCATAATCGTAATTTAACCTCTAGCTACAAATTTACGTAGGGACGTTTTCTTTTTTTTGTAATTTTCGGTTGATGACGATTTGGTTCAAGGGCATTTTGAATTGCGGACGATTTGCTCCCTGGGCATTCTTCCCTGTGGTCGTTCTCATCAAACAGCCATTATGCCTAGCGGACTAAATGTAACACAGGATGTTTTGCTCTCAGTACGACCTAATCTGAATTATGTCGTATAATGAAATGCTCAGAGCGATGTCCCGATCAGATTATAACACGTTTATTCGTAAATCGGCACTTTTGATTTTGTATGAAAAGTCAGGATTTTCGAACATCTATAACACTAACAAATTATGGTCCTGGAGTTTTGATGTCATGTATGAAATGCTCAGAGCAATGTTAAGATCAAATCAAAAATACTTTTATCCCTTGGCCGGCGCTTTTGATCTTGGGCCCAAACTTGTATGAAACGTGAATGGTCTCCTTTATCAACATGCAGTTTCCAAGTACAACGATCATCCAGAACAAAACCTAGAAAAGTAGTGCTTTCGCATTCTGTTAGGACTTGACCATCATATGTAACAGTAAGCAATTGTTTTTTTCCTCTTTGATTAATAAATTGCATATATTTAGTTTTGTTTAAGTTTACTTGCAGGTTATTGACCTTAAGCCATTTTAATATGACTGTGCCAGTATAATCGATATTTTCCCTATAAGTTCCCTTATTAGTTTGAGAAATCACAATCGATATATCATCCGCGAACAAGGTACAGTCATGATTGGTAAGAACTAATACACTAGTAAACATCTCAGCCTACTTGTGCAAAATGTGGTTACAGAATTATTAACATGTCTTTTTAGAGTTGTTGGTATTTCTGTAGCTCTGCCTACCCCACTCTGGGAACGAAGGTGTGATGTTATGTATGTATGTATGATTGGTAATTGAGGTTAGGTCATTGATATATAGTAAGAATAGGAGGGGGCCTAGAATAGTCCCTTGAGGTAATTAAATAAATTAAAAAAATTAATTAAACTGCTAAATCGATTTTCATCAAACTTAGCTAAATATCATCCCGATAAACTCAGTTAATGTGTTTCCGGTTCAATTGATGTTTTATAGATTGATTGGTTAAAATGACATATTTATTAATACATATAATATTCTATATGAAAAATCATAAGTCGTGAGTAGGTTTTTTTTATATTGGAAATGTATCATCTCTTACTTAAACTGTGAAGCAATATTTTGTTTCGGCTTTGGTGTCGTGACCAGGATTTCCAATTATTTTTTTTTAATTAGGAATGTTTACCTTGGGCTATTCGAATTTAAAAACCCGTCGTAAAAGTCTGGCTGCTGATACCAACGAGCTACTAGACTACATCGACATGGTGTACGAACCCTCGGAGGAGAAGTTCATGGAGGAGATACTCAACCAGACCATAAAGTATCCTAACATCAGCAAGTCCTCCGCGGACATATGTACAGGTAAACACGCTAATAAAAAGGTGATTGGTGATTTTCTATGTATTTAAGTATTTATTTCTCTATCTAAGTATGTTTATCGTTGTCTAGTACCCATAGTACAAGCCTAGAGCTTAGTTTGGGGCTAGGTCAATTTGTGTGACACTGTCCCGTGATATTCCTTTGTAAGATTATACCAACAAGATGCATCTTATAACTTTCCTGTCTCTTCGGAGTTTCAAATGCAACTTTCTAGCGAGCTCATTGACATACGCTGCCGGGCAGTTACACCATTATACTTTATACTAAATGTTCCAGCGCGTCTCATGCTTATATCGAGGTGTGTTCAGGTGCAACAGAGACGGAGATTGTCCCGTTCATGTAAGTAGGTAAACGTACTGATAGTTCAACCAGTGTTAATTTGTTGACGAACTCGCTAGGAAGCTATTCAATAGAATATCACGTCACAAAAATACCTTTTTTAACCTTGGAAAACCTTACTATGCTACCAGCTTCTGCACGCAACTTAATCCACGTAAAATTAGTTATTCGCTACATCTACAGCTGCAATAAATTACAAGGCAAACTATTTTATTGTTCACCATAAAAATAAATCATTAAACAGTAGAATTGAATCATACGTCCGTTTTAAGCGTTAAGGAGTTACAGACGTCTTAACTAACTTACACTTACAAACTTTCACATTTTAAATAAGCAGCACTGACCAAATAGTCTGTTACAGAAATTATTGACAGTTTGATTATTCAGCCTTCAAAAAGGATATCGGGTACCAAAAAAGGAAACATACTGTTCAAATCTTTAGATAATATCATTGTAGCTAGGCACCCTAATTATGACCATTCTCGAAAGAATGCTATTATTCAAAATAAAGCAATTGGAGCCATAATTAACAATGCTGAAAGAGGAAATAGAAGAAATTACGATAGCATTCATTATGCTAAAGGTAAAAAACTTAAAGCCTTAAGCCCGGTCACTAAATCCAACAAAAGATATGACGATAGTGGCATTGACAATGCCAAAAGCAGAGAAGCGAAAGCCATACACAATGAAGGCAATAGAACTAACTATATTAATAAAGTGAATAGGAGGAATGACCATAGTATTAATATTTCTAGAGACAGAAGGAAACACGTTAATGAAGGCAATAGAAAAAAAAACCATAGGACCAATAATACTCAAAGGAGACAAATGGAACCCGTAGAGCATGTTAATAAGGGCAATAGAAGAAATCAGGATACTATTTATAAACCTGAGGACGGAGAAGAAGACACTCAAAAACATATACCTGAAGGCAGTAGGCGAAATATCGATATTATTAATATTGTTCAAGAAAAGGAAAATGAGGCCATTAATGATATACATAAAAACAATAGAAAAAATGATGAAATGGCGAGAAAGAACCTTCACGTCAGAGAATTTGAAAAAGTAAACTTAAGACGTAGTCTTAGATTTACAACAATAAAATGGATAAGCGATGCAACAATAGAGAGACAAAATAATAAGTATAATGGTGAATTAGATGATGAACTTGGTACTTCTAGTGAGAGTGAGGAATTTGTTCAGTCTGAAAGCGACAGTGAAGATAGTGAAATAGAAAGAGAAAGAAAAATAAAGGCCAATTTAGTTTTTGACAGGATTCGAATGCTAAAATCGAAAAATGTTGGTGAATCTGTAAAGCTAGCCAAAACGGTAGGAATGCAAGGTGGGAAGAAAATACAATGGGGTCTCCCACGTTGGAATCCCTACAAAAATGGTCTTGCAGTGTTCAGACAAGGACATTATCCGAGTCAAAGGAGAACTGATCCTAAAAAAAGCTTACTAAACAAAAGAGGAGGGCTATACCTAAGAAAAGGTTTGCCAAACAATAAAAATAAATTTGAAATGTTTAGAGAAGGACGACCTTCAGGTGAACTGCAACCTCATAAAGTGGTTCTGAAAGATAAAATGTATGACAATTTATTAAGAATAGAACAATACGATGATGGAAACTTCAGCGCACCAACGAAATCGCGATTTCTCAAAAAAGATCGACCTTTTAAGGAACCATTTATAACTAGAAAAGTAAAAATGGTGAAAGTTACTAAACGCTTTCATAATTACAAACCTAAGATAGAAGAAAATGGTGAGCCAAGCTCCAGTCTTCAGAACCTAATTGATAAAACTTTATTCAACAGAACGTCTTTTACGTTTACCACTGAAAGATATACTGAAATTACACCTATTCCATATTTTGGCCTCACCCCTCTAGTAATACCTAACGATGATAGTAATAATACCACAAATATTAACAATGAAATTGAAAAACCCATTGCTAGGTTAAATCCCGCAAATACCAAGCGACAAGTTATGTCTGTTGACTTTGATAATTCACCTAGCATAATAGATTTCAGTATGAAAGTAAAATTGAATAAGCCTCAAGATGCAAGAGATGGAAGTGAATTAGTGTTCGTTAACAAAAATAACATAAATAAAGTCAAATTTAGGGGCAGGGAAGCTCAAGTTACCGAAGAAACAAGAATTTGGGATCCATACCAAATGGATAAGTATTTTGGAAAGACTAAAGTAACTCTTAAGGATATTAAAAAACGCTTGTTTGTTAGAAAGGCGGTGTCAGATACCAGCGATGATAGCGACAGCGATACGTCCCTGTACGAGCGAGAGGGAGATGTAGGTGATGAAGAATCAGGTAATTTTTCGAGTTTATATTATATTTCCGATATAGATACCCCCGTGTGGTTGCCGGGTTAGAATAGTGGCACTCCATGTCTTCCCGTGGATGTCGTAAGAGGCGACTTAGGGAATAAGGGCTTGTAGTACTGTTAGGCGATGGGCTTGCAACCTGTCACTAATACACTAGTATAGTCTGGCAAAATGTCAAAATCGATTTTATATGGCAAATCTTACGTACTTTTGTATAGAACAATTAAGGGTTGCCGGTAAAAATATTTGTGGTTCCGTTTCTACACTTTTTTGCCAAGCTGTAAACCTCTTAGCCTGTTAGTGCAAAATGTGGTTACAGAAATATCAGTAAGTCTTTAGAGTTGTTGGTATTTCTGTGGCTCTGCCTACCCACTCTGGGAGTGGGGGCGTGATGTTATGTAAAAAATACACATAATATAACCTCAAACCCAATTAAATTCAAGTGATTCCAAGTAGGTCTTTTTATCATTTGTCAATGTCCAAATTTCAATGTACAAATGTGTGTCTTAACAGAAATTTAGAATTTGTCCTAGCAGGTGGAAAGAAGTAGTCTCTGCCTACCCCTCCGGGAAACAGGCGTGATTTATGTATGTACTAGCGACCCGCCCTCGCTTCGCTCCGGATTAAAGTATTATACATATAAACCTTCCTCTTCAATCACTCTATCTATTAAAAAAAACCGCATCAAAATCCGTTGCGAAGTTTTAAAGATTTAAGCATGCATAGGGATATAGGGACAGAAAAAGCGACTTTGTTTTATACTATGTAGTGATGTACGCAGCTTTTAACACTGACTGTACACTGAATAAACGGAGTTGATACTATTTGATTTGCTGATCTTTTCTCATCAGTGTTGGAGTATCAACTCCGTTTATTCAGTGTACACTCGTTTCTTGAAATTGCCGCTCTTTTTCTGGGACAGCTTTTATTTGCCAGACTCTATTATACAATTAGGTTGAGATCTCCTTGTAGACCTACTAGGGGAACCGTCGCTGCGCAAGTCTGACTCGCACTAAGCCGGCTTTTTTATGTACACTTGTTTTAAATTTTCAACAGTATTTTTATTTACCAATTTCATTTTTTAGAACAAGAAGACTCCGCTAGATACACATTTAAAGGGGTAAATAGAAAGCATTTGAGACACCGCCACAAATTACGTGGAAAACATCACAATCGAAAGAACCATGACAAGTATAAACACAAAAGGCACAAACATAAACACGGTAAGAATATTTGTATGTCTCAGTAGTGGAAGGATCTTGTGCGAGGTCCGGATCGCTAACACCATCGTGTCCTTTAACCTGCCGCCAAGCAGCATTCGCATTGCAATGTCCTTGTGTGTAGATAAAGCCGCGTCCGCTGCGCTATGTTTTCATCTAACATGTTTTTCGAACAGAAAAGGGGTCTGGCCAAAATGTTTTTTGGCTATGGGTTGAAAACATTCCCCGCGTTCGTCTGCGGGGAGGGGGTCATGTTTTTACTTTTGAAAGTTTTGAGTTCGTGTGAAGAACTGTCAAGTAGAGCATTAATTATTAATTATAGGAACTCATTTTGATAGCTTTGAATATAAGTAAATATCCTACAATTCTACAAAAGATGTCAAATTGTACTGGGATTACAGGTGTCAAAAGAAAAGTGAAATGTTATGACAAGCAATAGGTACATTGTTTACTCTTAAGTCGCAATGGACGTGCAGTTATACCTGAACTTGTTTAGTAACATGTTTTACAAATATCGTCGTCCCAAGCCAAGATGCAAAAGCTCTTAACGTTTTTCTTTTCTATCGCTCAAAATGTATGGAATGACAGTTGACCACGTGGTTTATCACGTACGAGAATGTCATCCCGTACATTTTGAGTTATAGAAAAGAAAAACGTTAGTAGCGTTTGCTTCTTGTCTAGGGGTCTCTACTCCGCGTCAGCGCCGCTCTCGACGCGGGCGGTGCACGATTGTATTTAATTATGGACCCAAAAGGCAATTCAAGAATCCGAAATTACTTCGTAATAGATTAGAATAGCATTCAACTTTGTCTTTAGATCGGTATACATTTCGGGGTTCGCTGCGAGATGCGATTTAGAGAAATGTAAGATGGAATATGCCTCTCAGTATAGTGCATTCGCTTAGATAGTGTCGTCGCCTTTGTCCCGTGTCGCCTTTTGTCAAAGGATGCCGCCGCGTAAACCATGAATGCGAGCGGCGTACCTGCAAGTGAATTTGGCAGTTTACGTCGATTTAATTTCGTATTTTATTACAATAAACACGATTGCGTGCGTCTGTAGCGATACTATCTAAGCGAATGGACTTTAAGTAATTATTTTGGTTGTCATACTCCATCACTGGAACAAAACAAAGCGACCACGCTGTTACGAGTTTATTAATATCGAATTGATTACTAATATAACATCAATAATTACAGGCACCCTTAAAAAAAACAGAAACAAACATGGCTCCCGTCCAAATATTAGGAAAAGGAAGCACAGGAGAAAGAAACATTCACACCGCAAAAGTCACTGGTATCATAAAAACAAACGGGCGAAAAAGCCACATTATGTTCACAGCAAATATGGATTAGCGATAGATCCCATCAGGAATAGGGCTAGTGACACTCGAGTTATTCCAGAGAGAGATATATACAAATATGAAAAAGAAGAATCCTCTGATAGTGAAGAGAACTCATCAAATAGTACAGAACAAACGGTTGTCATACCTGCACCTGAAAATAATAAATATAAACCCATAGGTAAACTAATGGATTTTGAAAAAGTCTCAACACTAAAAAGTTATAATGTCGAATCTTATAAACCAATCAGAGTAAACTCGCCGGTAAGTGGAACGCAGTCTAAAAATAGTCAGACCGGTCAAGATTCTGAAAGAAAGGTTATGGAGAATAGGAATAGTGAAGGCATGATTAATAGAAGAGGTCCAAAGCGAAGAGGAGCTTATGTTACTATAGGTCTACTAATGGATGATATGATATACAGATTTCGAGAGAATGAATTGAAAAGGAACGTATATGACGCTTTTAGGCAAGATTACAAAAGAAACAACAGAAGAACTATGGGAAAGGAATACCACGCTCCCATCCTACCCCCTCTAGTTATAAGAGAAGATTCGGTTTACACAGATGATGAAGCGATCCTTAAAAGAAATATTTATAAGACTATCAAAGACCAAAATGCGGATGCAGATAAGTTAGATCAAAACAAAACAAAAGTGGTGAAAAGACAGTTCTGAAAAGCGGTGTTTTAAGAATAAATAATCTTAATTAAAGCGAAACCTGATGTAGAATAGTATACAAATTATCCCCTAGCCAAGATGCGTAAGCTAACTAGCGTTTCTATTCGTTTTGTTTTTAAACCAATCGCGTCATTTGGTTGATCACGTGACTTTTCGTATGATGTGATCTACCAGTGACGCGATTGGTTTAAAAACAGAAATGTTAGATAGGGCACCGCTAACAAATTACCCTATGTACTGAACCATACTGAAATGAAGCATGAAGACTTTGATTACGTGGATATTTTTTTGGAATCTATACTAATATTATAAAGGGTTACCTATCTGAAACACTAAAAACCTTCGCCAGCTGTTTCATTTGCAATAATTTTCATTTGTCCGAAAGTCATTTTTCTCTGAAAACATTTAACTTTCCTGAATTATTATAAAATAAACCTACACGTTCTGTAAGTATACCTCATTAAAAATTTTGAAAAGTTATTGAGTTCGGAATAAAATGAAAATTATGGCAAATGAAACAGCTGGCAAACGTTTTTAGTGTTTGCGATAGGATACCATTACAAAGAGGTAAGGTATGTGAGTTTGTGAGCTTGCGGGGGGTAATCACTGGATCTACTAAACCGATTTAGATGAATTTTGGTATGGAGATAACTACGGGGAGGACTTAAGGTGCTTTTTATCCCGGAAAATTGTACTTTCCCGAGGAATTTTACATATATAGACGACACTATCAAATTGTGATTTAATAGTGTCGTCTACTTACACTTGAGTGACCCGAGTAGAGCTCGGTCGCCATATAAAAGAAGATCCTGATTGGCTGTTCCATCAACGCACAGCCGAAACCGCTGGACCTAGGGACTTGAAATAAGGAGGGAATATTCCTTGGATAGTGCTCTAAAAAGAGATTTTTTTAAATTTCATCCCCTAAGGGTTAAATAAGGGGAATAGCAGGAAACTAATTCTACGCATACGAAGTCGCGGGCGTCCTCTAGTGTAACATATCGGTAATAGGCATATAGTAAGAATTTTATAAAATGTCGGATCTCTAATACATTCTATCAAGTGAATTACAACCTACATAGGAAGGTAATTATACAGTAATACAGTTAGTAAATTCCTACTATACCTATGGGTTAAGAATTCTTAGCGCAGGGCATGTTTCAATAATAGCAGCATCCAATGGAATAAACACCAAAATTATCTTTGAGACCCAAATTCAGACGAGACGACCACCTAATAAATTGAGTTTGTAGATCAAATTTAGTAAATAACTACCAAATCTTAGCAAACTAAATTACCTACGTGTTTTGATTCTTTACTATTTTAGTGATGTCTGCACTTTTAACTGTATCATCGGACCAAATTTAGTAAATGACCACCAAATAGCGATCAAATTTAGTCACTATTACCGTTGTTAACACATAACATAACATCGCCTTCATTCCCAGAGCGGGGTAGGCAGAGCTACAGAAATACCAACAACTCTAAAATGACTTGATTATATTTTCTGTAACCACATTTTGCACAATCAGGCTAAGATGTTTACCAGTGTATTAGTGACAGGTTGCAAGCCCATCGCCTAACAGACAAGCCCTTATTCCCTTAGTCGCCTCTTACGACATCCACGGCAGACATGGAGTGGCACTATTCTAACCCGGCAACCACACGGGGAATGCCGTTATTACCGTTGATATGTTGGTATATTACCAAATAAAGTGTAATGGCGCCAAAAATTATTAGGCGAGCGGTTTAATAACAGCCTTACTCCTTGACACCTCTCCAACTATTCACTCACGCGACTTTGTGTGCTAGTGCTTGCGTTGGATGCTTACTTTAAGTGGTTAAATGTATGTACTAAAAACCGTATGAGAGCACCCCACTTACACGTGGTATGGTTGGTCCTATCCCTAGTGTTGAAGCAAAACTTGGAGCATGAAGCTCATGAGTAAGTACGAGAGCCCACCAGGCTCGAGATGTAGGAATGGGGAAGTTGGCGACCGAAGCGATCAATTTTGGTGGTCATTTACAACGAGTACTTTTGGGTTAATTAACCATATTATAATAATATGATGGTCAATATTTGGACTACATTTTTAAATTAAATGGGATCATTTTGGTGGTAGTTTACAAATTTTGGGTTTATTTTCTTTTTTCGGATGGTTGATATCATTTTAAATTAAATTATTTACTATTTTTGGTTATGAAAGACCATTAAACATATAAAAATATCTAAGGTTAATAACAACGGTGTTCCCCAAGGAAGCATCTTAGATCCTTTCCTATTCCTATTGTTCATCAATAATTTACACAATTGCATCACATAATTCCTTTATGTTTGCTGACGTCACAACTCTCTTTGATTAAACGCGATAGAAAAACTTGGGACTCAACATGAATAAAGCCTAAGACGACATAATAAATATAATATAATTAATAGTTCAAACTGAGAATAGTGAAAATTATAAAATGCTTTTAAGTACTTTAAAAAAAATTGTCTATAAGAAGGTTGATTAAGAAAAAGGTCAACGTAAATACAACGTGTTACAAAATAATCCGTAAAAAAGAAATTACGAAAGTAGTGTCAACCCTAGTATACTGTATACCTAAGATACTGAACTGACGTTATTTAATAAGGGTTGACACTACTTTTGTAATTTTTTTGGGTTTTTAATTCTAACTTCAGGATGGTTAAATCATTAATAGATGAAATCAAGGTAGTTTACAGTCTAAATGTCATATAAATAATAATATCTGATAACATCCCTGGAAATCAAGAGACCATCCGTTCCCGCCATTCATTCGATTTTACGCGATAATCGGGCAATCACGCGTTCACGCATCCGGAATCTCATTCACAAACTAAAGGCACAACACATGAAAAAAACAAAAGGATTCCGCGTACAAGCACGCGAGTCAGCAGTTTGCAAGAACCGACAAATTCCCATCAATACAATAATAAAATACAAGTACGCATACAATACAAATAATACTTGCCATTGAAGTTTGGAATTTTGGCACAACATAGTTAGCCGTCGGAAACGGAGAAAACGGGAACTAGCCAAAAATACCTACTATTTCTACGTAATCCATAGACTACAGCGCCACTGACAACTGCAAAAATAGGTGTGTTAACATACAATGCGTGATTGTGAACGCATCCGTGCGACTTGGCGCCAAAATATTGACAGATCGTGTTCGACGTCGGAATCTTGTCTTGGTTTCAAGTTGCTAGCACACAATAACTTCTGTTGGATATTGTTGTTTTTACGGAATTTTATGTAAAATCAGAAAAAAGTCCAATAAGATTTTTTTTAAAAACTGCCTCAATATTTTACGAACCTGTTTAATTGCCGGGTCCCAAATTAATTACATTTTTAGTTGTTGTGCAGCCTTACGACTGTCTGTGCATAATTGACCAAGTATGAAGCCTTTTACAGTCAAAAACCGGCCAAGTGCGAGTCGGACTCGCGCACGTAGGGTTCCGTACAACTATACATCTAAATAAATGTTTTTCTTTATTCTTTATTATATTGGAGTTGATTGAATGAAAGGTAAAATGCGGTTTAGGATTTGTAACGTAGATATTAAAAATACATAATATAAAAGTTCTTGTACCTCGTTGTAACTTTGATCGATGTTTTAATAATAGTGTTTTTTTTTTAAATAAGATATTGATAAGTAAACATTATAATTAGGTACTATATGCGAGCCCATATAGGCTTGTGATAGCTAAACAAGCTAATATATATTCCAGTTTGACAATAACTCCGCGCACACGAGTGTCAATGACGGCTGCCCTCACGTGGCTGCCCGTTCGGGTAAGCGTAGTCGGGAACCTCCCCGCGCGCGCTCCCGCTACCGATAAAGTCACGCCCCAAGCGAATTGTTGTTTACTTGGGAAACTATTACCGATTTCTTACTCGTATTAGAAAATAATGGTTCACGGTTTATGCATAAGGTTTATGTTCATAAAATTAAATGTTTTTCTTAATTCTTTATTATATTTGAGTTGATTGAATGAAAGGTAAAATGCGGTTTACGATTTATAACGTATTAAAAAAAAACTAATTATTAGATCTCGTTCAAACCAATTTTCGGTGGAAGTTTGCATGGTAATGTACATCATATATTATTTTTACATTTATCATTCCCTTATTTTAGAAGTTACGGGGGGGGGGACACACATTTTTCCACTTTGGAAGCGTCTCTCGCGCAAACTATTCAGTTTAGAAAAAAATTATAATAGAAACCTCAATATCATTTTTGAATACCTATCCATAGATACCCCACACGTATGAGTTTGATGAAAAAAAAATTTTTGAGTTTCAGTTCTAAGTATGGGGAACCCCAAAAATTTATTGTTTTTTTTCTATTTTTGTATGAAAATCTTAATGCGGTTCACCGAATACATCTACTTACCAAGTTTCCACAGTATAGCTCTTATAGTTACGGAAAAAAGTGGCTGTGACATACGGACGGACAGACGGACAGACATGACGAATCTATAAGGGTTCCGTTTTTTGCCATTTGGCTACGGAACCCTAAAAACCGCATCTCTATTTACTTATAATATATCTTAATGTTATCTTAACCCCGCAGCCATTATACATGCCCGCCCGACCCAAATTGACCAACTTCTCACAGTTGACTTCAATTGTCCTTTTGAAGCAACAAAAAATACCATTAGTTGACAATGCTACATATAAAGAAAACCCAGGCAGTAAAGCCTACCTGTTGCACAATCAAACTGATCAATATAACTTTTTTAAACGGCCAAGCGCGAGTTGTATAAATTTTTCAAACAGCATCCATCAAGAGAATAGAATTCATTTTCTTCTGAACGGTTTGTTTTTCCGTAATGAGTAGCATATTTTTTTTATTGGTGGGGAAAGCTTATGCAAGATACCAGAAGCTTGGGAGACGCAGGGCTATGTTGGATTTAACCACTTAAACCCACCCGGTGGCCAGCGTGTGTCCTTGTTGGAGGCTCCAGGATCTAACAGCGCCGGATCCTTGCAATGAGTGCTGTAGTGCCCACCCTTTTAGGGTCCGTTCACACAGAGTGGTTCGGAGGGGAGAGCAGATTTTTATCACGTTGGAAACAGAGTTTTGAATCATTGTAATAAGATTTATTTTTGCATGTTTGTGCACTTCTTTTGTCATTACCATCTCTGCTCCTCGACTCCCACAAAAATTGAACCCTATAATTCCCGCTATGATACTCGCCTCTCCCGGTCACGTGATCACGTGGGAGGTCCTGAGTGACCCGACGTAATTTGAGCTGACGCGAGCAAACCACTTGACTCAACATTATCGCTCGTATGACATATGAAGAGTGAAGCTTCGGTTGGTACCAATCTGTTGCTAATTTCATCGCGTTTAATTATAAAACAACCAACGGAATAGGAGCTTTATCTTGCAATTAAGTATTTTTTGAACTGTGGGAACCAAGCCGCGGATTCGCGGTACGGGTAACGATGGTGCAAATTTCGCTGCCACGTATTCGCGGTCTCGGGAACCAACAACGGACCAATCTGTGCAATTTTTTTTAGAAATTTGGTTCGCGAAATTTTGGCCACGAGTGGGTAACGACAGGTTAAGAATGCTTGAACGCGTTTCGTGTGAAATAATAAGACGAACCAACCAGCTGCTTGACATGCTCTTCCGCGCTCCTTCCGCACTCGCGCAGCCGACCGGCTGTGTGAAAAGAAGGGCCGATGCTCTCCGACCCTGTCTGTTTGAGTGGACTTACCGCCCACGACCCCAAGGGCTCTTTTTTGTCGCCTGTTACGACAAGCAGGAGGACGCCGCAGCAGTATTCTGGCCTGGCCCGTGCTGCTGGGACAACAAAAGAAACAGCCTAACCTCATTTCTTAGAGTTTTTTTTAACAAGGTCAATATACAGTGTGTGACATCAATAAGAACATAAATTTTAAGTAACGATAGCTTTAGATGCCGTGAACGGTTTTATCGAAAAAATATAATAATTACCTTTTCTAATGGATAGTTATTAATTTATTAAATTTTCTCGAGCAGCAATGTAATGGAAAGAGGCAAACGGGTTAGGTACAAGCAATCAAATGTTAGTGTCAGTTTGTCAGATACATCGCGTGGCGAATTAGTTAGTATGAAAAAAAAACGTACACATTATGTTAACAATACACATATTTTTATGTTAATTAGGATGAATATTAACTCTTGTCAAAATATATGTTCGTATGGATGTCACACACTGTAAGTATATTAAATTATTACAAACCTGTTTAAATTATAGGTACCAAAACATTAGCTTCTTGGTCTGGTATTAAAAGGAAACCCTTACCTATATTAGTGTTTGACACAGCTGTTTTTCTCATCAACTACAGAAGCCATCAACGTAAAACATAGCATAGTTGTGTAGTTTACTTGTCCGCATCTATCTAAAGAAGGTAAAACTGATTCTTATGTTATATCTAGTGCCCATGACTGGTTTTTTTACAAGTGACCATAAACTTCAAGACGCTCCGTCTCCTTATTTCATCAGCTTTGCTGATTACCAGAGCCCAGAATTTTGGTAGCAATTTTGAGCTGTCATAGGGACTTCTCGTTTATCGACTTCCGATTTACATATTTTATCGATACGTTATACAACACAACACAACATATCAATGAAGATTAAAAGTAAAGGTAAAAAACAGGCAGCCTTATCGCTAAAGAGCGGTCTCTTGTGGGTATGTTTTGAGTGGCTGAAAATGTTACGTGGCATTTTCAATTTGTTCTCGAAGGAAATTGCAACAAGAATTGTCAACGAGTGATTGACATAGACACATACGCAGATAAAAAGGTCATCCATCAGATTAAAAATATGAACCTATGAGTACATAACATAATATAATTAGGCTCGATATTAATTCTCGTTGCAATTTCTTTCAAAAATTGTTTAAAAGGCATAAGAAATCCACGAATATTTATAAGAAACAATCAAATACAATTACAAGACTACAAAAACAATTACAAGAGTACAATCAAAATATGATTTGAATCTGCAAGGGGTACCTCAAGGCAGTGTTTTGGGGCCTTTTTTGTTTTTGGTATACGTTAATGAGTTCCCCTTGACAATTAACCACCTGTGTGTTATGTTCGCTGATGATGCCACTATTTTTGTATCTGAAGAAGAGGGCTCCGATATAGCTAAGGAGTTACAAAATACTTTGAAAATTGTAATAAATTGGTTGTCCACGTTACATTTAAGTGTAAATCTAGATAAGACTAAAATTGTACAATTTATTAACAATAAGCAAATACAAAAAAGCTTAAATGTTGTTGTAAACAGTAAAATAATTGAAAAAGTGAATAATACAAACTTCTTAGGAGTAACAATTGATAGCAACCTTAATTGGAAGTCCCACATAGATAACATAAATAAAAAACTAGCCAAATCCTGTTATGCACTATCCATATTGACTAACATAGTTTCGGTTGATGTTGCGATGAAGGCGTACTATGGAAATGTTTACCCCGTACTTATGTACGGTGTAATATTTTGGGGAAATTCCGTAAATGTTGAATCCACATTTCGTCTTCAAAAAAGATGTATGCGAATTATTTTTAAACTCAGACATATGCAATCCCTAAGAGACATTTTTAAAGATAACGAAATATTAACTTTGACATGTATGTATATACTACAAATTTGTTTATTTGTTAAAGACCGAAATGATATTTTTATAAAAAAAAAGCGACTCTAAAAACAATATCCGATCTCAATATAAATACGATGATTGTACAGTTAGACCTTCCAGCTTTATACTTAGTAAGAGCACATATGTATATGGAATTAAAATATTTAACCATTTGCCTGAACATATTAAATCGTTAGATGGGATTAGATTTAAAACAAAGCTCAAAAAATGGCTTTTAATTGAAAGTTTCTACAATTTAAATGAATATTTCAGATGTATACCTGTTTAAGACTTTTTTAATAATAATATATTTACTTGTTATTGTACGCCCGAAATGGGCAAACTGTTGGACCTTTTATATGATGTGACCTAATTGTACACAGTTTCTGACAATAAATGAATCTTATCTTATCTTATCTTATCTTATCTTAAATATTATTATTTTAATTTCTATTTATAATTTCCTAAAAGTTGGTATCCAAAGGTTATGTCAAAGGGATCACTCATTCGCGATAAGACTCCATGTTGTTTACTTCTACTCGTAATAATATTTAAAAAGATATAATCTCTATTTATCGATATACATATGTATTTCGGAAGTCGATAGACGAGAAGTCCCTATGACAGCTCAAAAGTGCTACGAAAATTCCGGGCTCTGCTGATTACCTACACAACCACAGACCTATTATTCCTATTAAGTATGTACTTATCTAAATTTAATTAGGTAGTAGCTCTGTGCACCGTTAAATCTTTTGGGTTTTGCGACTGCCGTCAATACGCTAAATTATTCGATGACCGATCAATTCCCAAGGCTCATATCGAATGTATTGCGGTCATATTCGCGCCGTTTTTGCAGCCACAGACAATTTGCTTTGTTGCTGTTTTTTTACCGCCCCGAGACCCGGGGTGTGAGCTGTGTGGCCTTTGCAAAAAATATTTAGGAATGTGTGATTTTGAAGATGAAATTGTAAGTTTTTTCTTTTATTACAATTCTTTTTATATTTAGTACTGGCATTGATTTGGGCATGAAGTATAAGGTCTTTTAGTGAGTTAAGTCACTTTAACTGAAGGTTGTACTATTAAAAAAGGTTTTACCATAAAAATCATGAATAGAACCACGCTCGACTTTCAAAAAGCTCTTCATTGCTGAGTAACAATGGTAAATTGGTTGTTTGCATAAATAATTGTCCATTTTTCCGCTATGCGCAAATATCTATGGGATGAGGGTGAGTATTTGTTTGAGTCTTGGGTGTTTTCTATGTATTTAAGCAGCTTACGTTGGGGCTAGGTAAATTTGCGTGAGACTGTCCCTTTGTTTCTTTCTTCTATTGATTTATACCCACTTAGCGTAAATTGTGTTTGTTTATTTGTTTCGCATTCACGGTTTCACACGGATTGACGTAATAACTTCTACGCGGACGGATTCAAGGGATAGAACTTGATATACTTACATATAAAACTATTAAATAGATTAAAACCTCCAACATACTCGTAATGACAGCCACTTTTTAAGGTAGGTACGAATTAGAGCAGCCTCCAGTTGAGGCACGCACGGCTCACCTATTTTGCTCAAATTCGTACGCGCTCACGCGCTGTGCGCGAGCAGCGGGCGAGCGGCGCGGCGAGCCCTCGAGAGTCTGTCTTTTGACCGTGCTCAAAGGTGCCTCGGTGTGCGTGCCTCGCGTGATATGGACGTGTATCCGAGCGTGCCGCGGGCAGAACTACAAATTCTAACTTGTCTGTGGGCGAGGTGTGGGTGAGGATTTCTCATTCTTTTTGTTAATAATTCGGTGAATTTATGACAAACGCAGCTGCGGCAGTCATCGTGTCCGACGCCATTTTAAAATGTCGGCTCGCGGCAAGCACGCTGCCTCACCCGCGCATCTTTACGTGCAACAATTTGGGTCACGAGTAGCTAGTTGCGCGGGGCGAGCATACCTCAGGCTGAGCCGCTCAGATTCGTACGCAGCTTTACAGAGTTGATATCTTTTAACCCCTCGTGTGTCTGTTACAGAACTGTGCTATCCATTTGGATAGTTTTTTTTTACCATTTTTTTGGACTTCATCATAATCCAAAGACTACAACATGGTATTTTTTTACTAGCTTTTATTTAACTAGCACTGTTCGTATGTAAGTAGTCCGTCAAAATTTGCAATCCATTTTTCAATCACTTGCCGTTATCCAAGCCATCAAGCTGGTCTGATGATGGAGACGGAAGGTGGCCATAGGAACTCTTAAATTACACATCATAAACCCGTCGTGTTATGGCTCGTTAGAATCGTCTCGATAAGCAGATCCCACCAAAAACATAAATGTAAAAAAGGAGAGCCAAGTTCAATACAAAAATTATTCTCTGCTGTGGGCTTCGCCGCAAAAAGAATGGAGATCTGAGATTGAGTGCCAAGTTCTATGCAAAATCCAAATATGTAGTCTAAGGGCTGACTTGGCTGGTTTTCCCATACGAATTATTATTAAGTACCTACTTTTACACAGTCATGGAAGAGCCTTATGTTCGATGGGTAGTTTCTACCAGCAAGCCAAATTTTCGGAATAATAAAATAAGAACCGAAAGGTAACAGGTTTAGAACATGCGAAGGCTATATAATTCGTATGGGAAAACCAGCCAAGTCAGCCCTTAGACTACCTACATATTTGGATTTTGCATAGAACTTGGCACTCAATCTCAGATCTCCATTCTTTTTGCGGCGAAGCCCACAGCAGAGAATAATTTTTGTATTGCACTTGGCTTTCCTTTTTTACATTTATGTTTTTGGTGGGATATCATTACTTTTTGTAGGTAAGTACATATCCTCGTAACGCCGTGGGTCCTTTTAAAAGGACAAATTCAAAACTAAAACTAGACTTCATAATACTATACGTACGTACCTACTTATTAAAGAAATTGTAATAATAATATTACTACAAATTATAAGTTTTCCTTAAGAAAGCAATTTCGCAGCATAAATCGCAACCTTATAGGTCAGATATCGAGAGACAACCAGACAGCAAGACAGCGCTCGCGCTTATGAGCGCGGCTGCCGCTCGCTCGGCCACGTTCGCGTCAACGGTTCGATTCGGTTGTCACAGCGCCCCACCCACCCCGCCCGCGCCGCTCCGGCGTCACTCGGCGCGCGCGCGTCGTGTATATACCGAAAATCTAAATGCCTATTATTTTATCATTATTTATGAGTAGGTAATGATTTTACACTATTGATGTGCGCTAAATATAAAAATAATAATTAATCCCAGTTAATAACGTAGGTACCCTAAGTAATATTAGGTATTTATGTTTATTTTATTTATTTATTTATTTATTTATTTAGCGTTAAGCGTTCATAATAGAATCTAATTATTTAAAAATTGCCAGTTTTTTATTTATTCCTTTGTATTCATCTAATTACCTATCTGCATACCAAATTTTAACTCTCTAGGTCATCTGGAACTGGGTTAGAGTTTTGGTCTATAGGTCAGTCAATGATAAAAATGAGGAATTTTGGACATTAATATCTAAATAACCGTTTGAGATAAGCTTATGAAATTTAGAACACATATGTATGTCGCAAGTCTCAATATATGAGCCAAATTTGATACGTTTATGTAAAATAGTTTTTGATTTATGAGGGGGTCAAAAGTGGCTCCAAATGGTTCGTGTAATATTACACACGGTGCGGCTCGCCAGTTCTGTTTCTTGAACTTGGCTTGACACGCTCTCGCGTGTCTAGATGATGACTATGCTAAAAAAGTACATTTGGCAACAAAACCTTGTCTCAAAAATGTTTTTGTTTGGTAAGGTTAGATTATTCGAGTTACGATGCCATAGACAGACAGACACACGTAAAACTTCAATACCCCTTTTTTATCGGGGGTTAAACACGAAAAAGCACGCCTAAACCAAACTGACATTTAAATCTGACGTTTAAGTATTATGTCATCTGTCTTCCATAGACAAAGTCTCTGTGCACTTGGAAGTGTTGTTTAATGCAGCACTTTATTTTTGAATGTCGCACAATGACAACAAACCTCTTTATTGAACACAAACGCAGGCAGGAAACTGTAACTGGCCATTTACAACACTCGGGGGAGGTTGTATTCAAAGAATTCTCTTTGACGGTTAAGATTGTTTGGTCAATGCCCAGCAGCGAGTAGTTCTTTAGACATACCCTTATAATCTGAGGTAGAAGTGGGTAAAAGTGTGTTCATCACTACATAGATAGTATAAAACAAAGTCGCTTATTCTGTCCCTATATCCCTATGTATGCTTAAATCTTTAAAACTACGCAACGGAATTTGTCGCGGTTTTTTTAAAAGATAGAGTGATTGAAGAGGAAGGTTTATATGTATAATACTTTAATCCGGAGCGAAACGAGGGCGGGTCGCTAGTGTCTCATAATTTTAAAGTAGGACATTGTTTATCTTAGAACCGGGTTGAAAGTGATGCATTTGAAAAAAAAAACTCTCAAGGGACCTGTGCAGTAACAGAAACCTATACAGTCTCTCTATCAGTTAAAAGATTTTAAAAAATCAGCCTGTTCTTAAACTATTGCGTCTTCACTACATATAAAACAAATACTTATATAAATTACTAGCGACCCGCCCTCGCTTAGCTCCAGGTTAAAGTATTATACATATAAACCTTCCTCTTGAATCACTCTATCGACTTAAAAAAACTGCATCAAAATCAGTTACGCAGTTTTAAATATCTAAGCATACATAGGGACAGCGGGAAGCGACTTTGTTTTATACTAGGTATGTAAGTATAGTGACAAGCTTTTTACTAACTTGCAATGTTTATATGTATGCTTGGTTCAAAGCTGGCAAGGAAGATTTCAACCACTTCCCAGGGACCGTTTAAGCTGAATATTAGTGACTATGTGACTTCTATGATAATACAATATTATGGTATCTGATGATACGTAATTAAAGACTGCAAAAAACAAAAAAGTTTTTTTGACAGTAACTTGTTTCAGTGGAATTTTAAAAAGTATAATCTTCTATAACCACGTGTACCGGCGATTTTAGAGGTTATAGAGAGCGAGATGGCTATACGCCGCTGATTACGTCATGGTTGCACATGGACGTATGACTTCCATATTAAATCACGTGGGGGTGTATTAGCGAACCGATCGACATTAAATTTTCGTGATTTGTCGAACTCATTTTTACTTTGTAGATGATAGCTGGGCTGTAGCAACTTTTGAAGGGGGTGGGAACGGTTATCGCATATCAGTGTTCATGGGATAAGACACCAAGTGAAATATAAATATACTAGTATAGACATATTCCATGTTAGTCGTGAGTTATGTGTAGTAGTGGATTGACAACGCATTTGCAGTATTATGATTGTAGTATTTAGAATGTACGAGTAAATATCGATAGATCTCGGTCTCGGAATCTACTTACCATCAGCTGACCCGTTTGCTCGTTTGCCTTCTCTTTGCCATTAAAAATACTTGCTGCCAGAGGCCCTATAGCCAAGATGCGTTTTGTTTTTAGACCAATCGCGTCACACGTGACTCTTCGTATTACTTGATCTACCAGTGACGCGATTGGTTTAAAAACAAAACGAATACGGCCTCAGAATCACGACATAGCATAAAACAAAGACACTTCCCGCAGTCTGTATGTAGGTATGCTTAGGTCTTTTAAATTACGCAACGGATTTTAATTAAACTTTCATTCATAGATAGAGTAATTCAAGATGAAGTTTTACATCCTACTAATCCTACTAATATTATAAATATTAAGGTTTGAATGGATACTTGTTACTCAATCACGCCAGAACGGCAGAATGGATCTAGATGAAATTTGGGACAGACATAGATTATAGTCAGAAATAGGACATAATCTACTTTTTATCCTAAAAAATTGGACGGTTTCTGAGGGAATCGCGATTAACGACTTCTACGCGGAAGGAGTCGCGGGAAACAACTACCTTATAGTATAAAAATAGTACCTACCCGAAGCGAAAGGAGTATATTTATAAAACGTAAAAGTCGTTTATCGCTATGTCCGATTTCGTTAGCATTGAACCGTGATGATCTGATGATAGAACGAACAAACACATTTTCGCAATTATAATATTAGTAAAGATATGGATAGTATTGGATAGTAACCACAGAATGGTATTAGGTTTTTTAACCGGATGCGTCAGGAGGAAGGTTCTGTTTTTCTAAAGTATTTATGCATGTATGAGTATGTATGTCTATTTTTTAGGCACGCCAAAAACAACCTTGTTGACTATTTCTGCATTACAGTGGCGGGTTGAGAGTAAAAAAGATAGCGCTATTAGGTTGTAGTTTTTTACGAGTCTGTGTTATAACTATTATAATTTAGTGCAAAGTAGAGCTCGAGACTAAAATAAAAAAAATCAGGGGACAATCTCACACAAATTGACCTAGTCCCAAACTAAGCTCTAGGCTTGTACTATGGGTACTAGACAACGATAAACCTACTTGTATAGAGAAATACATACTTAAATACTGTGAGCGCTCCTCTGTAGGTCGCTCCTTTTCCTTAGTAATTGTTTTCATAAAAAAACATCCACAGGAACAAACATTCGCGCTCATCTCACAAATATCTGCCCTTACCTGGATTTGAAACCAGGACCGCTGGCTTTGGAGCCAGGGTCACTCCCAACAAGGCTAACGTGTCGTCAAAAAACCATAATGACACTAACTTCATCAAATCAAATTCAAATATCTCGTCGCATAATGACTTACTTTAGTCCCTCGTTGAACAATCTACTATTAATTTGACAATTGACATAGTAAACCCTAATGTGTCAATATGTGGGAAAAATGGCGACCTTTTGACTCAAGAATAAAAACCATTTACCAAAAACCGGGTGGCCATCTTACCTAAGCATTTCACGCGTGACAGACCGACAAAAATAAGGATTTGAGTTATTAGTAGGGATTATCAGGGACCGGGGGCACAAAGGACCCTCGCTCCTTGATTTCTTCTACTGTTGAAAGTATGTAAGAGTTTCTAATTTTTAATTGCTTTCAATTACCATATTACTTGAAGTTAAAGAATAAAATAAGTAAATATTAGTGAAAATCTCGAGTAATTTGACCTAGTCCTAAATAAAGCTCCAAGCTTGTACTATAGGTAATAGACAATGTAATGAAAATAAATCCGTCACCACCGAGCGTCGGTGGTCTCACCTGGTGGTGCCAACGGAAGATCAGCGCTGACAAATGGCAGCATTATGCTGAGTTGGAACCATTTCGTGACTACATTGGTCTGGTGGTTATTTGTTAATGTTGTCACGAATAAATGTTTTTTTTTCTTTAAATGCTCAAGGTCACAATAATATTTTCTTACTGGAAACTTTACCCGGCGGCACTACGAGTATGAGCTTCGTAGGCAGTCTAGGCTATCATATTGTTACTTGTTTGTTTTTAATATTAGCATGGCAATCAATTAAGCATGACTCTTTAGAAATACTTATTTGGTTCAGTTTTATAAATCTCCTTGATTAGACAGATCATTATAGTACTTATAGCCTCCTGCCGCCCATGGCAAAAATGTTGTTAATCGAAATCAGTACATAGGTACTTACTAATTAATGTTTAAAATTAGATTATCAAAAGGCCTTTTAAAAGGCCTCTGGGCGCTAGGAGGATAGTAGACCTTTACGAATAAAAAAAGTTAATACCAGTATCGAATAATATGTCAACACGGCACTAATTTTAGAATGAATGAATGAATGAATAAATGGATTAATGAATGAATTGTTTATTTTGCTAAACAGCATGTAGGTACATTAAGGTGGATTATCAAACAATGAGTACCAATATATAACGTTCGTACCTTGTTAACGCAGGAATGCAAAAAAATGACTTAAAAACTAGAGAGGATTGTTACAGACGTTACATCTTTAGAAGTTGTCATTCACAAGCAGAACCTCTGTATTGTTTACATAGTTCTCTATTTTAACGACCGTAGCGCCGCCGTCAATCAAGTAATAAAAAAACAGTATTCTCTTTGTTGAATTTAAATGTTACAACTAAGAATTTATTCAAATTTGGTGGTATGGTGTTATTCTGAGTTTCATTAACAAGTGTTAATTGGCACCGTTTAGACTAACCTAAAACGCTCAAAGTTTGCATAAGTCGTCATGTATCCTCGCAAGGCCCAACGTCCTATTTCTAGGACTGAGAATTGTAGTTCTTACGGCCCAATTTAATGTTTAAATTTGTCAATTAGCGGCCCAGAGTCCTAAAATAAGGACATTCACTTAGAACAAAACCATTCTTAAAAAAATGCGTGAAACGGAATTTCACCTTTGACTTTTGGCTGGAATTTGTTTTTTAAATATTTTATAGCAACTCAAAGCTCTGGGCTTCAAGCATATGTGCCTTTAATTAGGACACTGGGTCATTATTACAAACGTCCTAAAAATAGCTTGGCCCTTACGAGGGTATAGACGTTGGGAGACTCTAGACACTACACCAGCAACTTATCCGGCTCGCAGCATGTCGCAGAACAATGTATACCTATATACCTATACTGTGTGATAATGCCGTGTATTTTTCTTTTATGTTACAATAAACTTAGGTAGATTTGTCCTATATTTTTGTCATATGTCAAATATTGTAAAGAGAGTTTATAATTAAGGTCATTAGACGATCAGTTTGTACACGCTCGTTTCTATTTCATTTTATTTAAATGTGTTAAATGATTAGAAGTTAGGAGTATTTTAAAAGTAGATGAAAACTGGAAATAGTTAACATTAGTCTTAGTTCTCTCTAGCTTCAGTCTACTAGAACTCCGTTAGGATAATTTGTATGACTTTCATAGTCAATTCTTTATAAATAAATTGAATTATGTGAAAGTATCAGCCACACTCGACTCGTAGTTTGATAATAGCCCCCCATAAAATAAACATATCGCGTCCATAGCAACAAACCAGTTCTAGAACGGAATCTTTGCCAAGGTGGCGGGGTTTGCGCGCCAAAAACAGCTGATCACCCGCTACGTGAGAAGTAAAATAAGACCTAACCAGCTATTGTTAGCCTAAAAACACGATATATAACGAGATATTTTCTAACAAAGGCAATTATAAAGGAGTAGTATTGTGGCATCGGTATTCGGACGCCGGACCGACGCCATGTTTTGGCGGGAATCAGCTGTAACAGCAAAACAAGTCAGACTGGTGCCTGTATTATGAAATCGTTTGCGATTATTAATCGATGAGATAATGAGATAATGTTACTATTTAATTTATTCAAAATACTAATATTTAGAGTGTAATGAGTAAAATTTACGTTTTAATAAATATGACGTACCATTATTCGAAATAATAAGTTTAATTGTTG
This sequence comes from Acleris holmiana, assembly GCA_949316455.1. NCBI lineage: Eukaryota > Metazoa > Arthropoda > Insecta > Lepidoptera > Tortricidae > Acleris > Acleris holmiana. The sequence continues at coordinate 4,893,257 of OX438790.1, read as the reverse complement.
ACCAAAGGCGTAAACAGATTAAAAATTACTGCCATAGATTAGCTACGAAATATAATTAAGACAGGGCATAAGTCTTCCTAAGGTAATGGGGTAAACGCTTATAAAACACGTTTAAATTCGTTTGTTAAACGATATCTAAACGACGTTCTCGCCGCCATAGAGTTCCGTGGTACACGGGCGCCTCAACGCAGAATCAGCTGAGCGGTTTGGTTTTTTCAACGCACCTTTTTTTGTATTATTATTTTAGAACAGGTTTCTCTTTGTCGCCGCCGCATTCCTTTATCCCTAACTTCTGGGAAGAATCGTAGGAAACCTCTCCGGTAGAAAAAAACCGACCTTTGGTGAGCTTTGGTGGTACAGGTATGTTATGGGCGTAAACTCACATGGTCCTTAATCAATGTAAAAGCAGTAAACGCCAATACCGATCTATAGGCGTTACTCCATTCTTCCTTGGGGTCACGTGTTTCGTTTGTGATGGCCTAAAATGATACTGGACAGGCGAAATTAATGGAAATCTTATTTAGTTAAGTGACAGCGAGGATACTTTAGTTTTGGACGCACTATTTTATTTTGTAATGCGCTAGCTGTTAATCGAGTTTCCTTACATTAATGGTCAAATGCTGCTGCTAAAAAATAAAAGAAAGGCAAATAAAATCAATTTACCACCGTAGTTAGAGACATTTTAAGGAATGTTTTCACTGAGAGCTCTCAGCTGATGCTTTAAGTGAGTACCTACGCTCCTTTAGAGACAACGATCATCGTCGGGGCATTTGGTGCCGGCTTAGATGATTTTAGTACCTAGGTATAAACACTTTAATCGCTTGTATCTCAAAAACCAATGATGTCTACTTCATCGTGATAGTTTTCCTTTTAAATTCGTTATATGCGCTTTCATTTAAGATTTTTTGCCGATTTTTAGTGTTTGGAGTTTTGACTGTAAAGAAGACACTTGAGTCTAACAAAATTTGCGCTTTAAAGCGTAATATTTCATAAACGGATCCCTTAATCAAAAAATTGTTTTCACAAACCCGTAATATTTTCAAAAGACCTATCAAACAACACCCCACACTATGGGGAAGAAGATAAAAAAAAATCAAGATTTTATTTTACCGCTCTGTTGGCGTGACTTACTCGTACATGTATATTAATGCCAAATTACAGCTTTCTAGTACTAAGAGTCTCTGCGCTAGGCTGCGGACGGACGGACATGGCGAAACTATAAGGCTTTCTAGTTTGACTAAGGAACTCTAAAAAATCGTCACTAAGGACCTAATAGTTATTAGAAGACTGTACTAAAATGACTTCATTGTAGGCGATTTATTGCAAGAATCACATCTATGCGTTGAAATGTTTCGTATCAATTCACGTTTAGGTCATGCTTCTCTATACGTGTAAGATGTTAATACTTCCTCTTTTCACTAGCAATCTTTATCACCTCGCCTATTTAGGTCTTCCCAGGGTCCGTCCTGAACGCTACCATCAACAGAAATTATCCCCTAACCACCAGCAACAGTATTCACGCAGTTATGGGTATAAGCCGAGGAAATTATAAGCATTGACGTTACATCTTTGTTTTGAGGTTTTCATTGTTGCATCCAAGATTGCAAATATGAAAAAGTGGATACATGGGACCGTCCGGATCGCTACCACCATCTAATCGGAAAGCATTCGCATTGTTGTGTGTCGGTGTGGGGATAAGATAATCTGTGAAATTACTAGCATAGAGCCATTTTAGGGTCTCCCCAAACCTACAGCTGAGCCGATTTGACGTCTTTTCGCTTTTATTGCGTAGACATAAAGACATTTTTAATCAGCTAACGCCGATTCCGCGTCGATTGGTGTGGGGAGACCCTTAGTCAGGTTTGGCAACGTATTTGAGGTCTTAGGATTGCAGTCTTGGGAATTCAAATGTCTATGGGGCTCAGACTCCCTTAACATCAGGTGGCCTAAGTAAAAAAACTACTCTTTGTAGTCAATGAAAGAAGTTATTAACGCTTTACCAACAAGAGCCGGGCTCTGTTCTTCTCGGAAATACCATATTACTTTTGACATAGTAAAAGCCCGACCAGGAAAATAAAACCGGGCAAGAGCATGTCGGACCATGCTCAGTATAGGATTCCGAAGCCGTTAAGTACTACAAACATAAAAATCAACAAGTAATAACTAATTTTCTATTTAAAGTCAATTGGTGCCAAAAGATGATTTCAGTATAAACACTTTAATCGCCTGTATCTCAAGAACTAATGATGTCTACTTAGTCATGATAGTTTTCCTTTAAAATTCGTTTTATGTCCTTTCATTTCAGATTTCTTTCAGATTTTTAGCATTTGTTGTTTTGGCTGTAGGGTGGGGGGCACTTGAGTCTAACAAAAATTGGCGCTTTAAAACTTATTATTTCATAAATTGATTACTGCTTAATCGAAAAACTGTGAAAAAAAATATAATGTTAGAGTATATAACAAATTTTAAAGGAAAACTATCACGACTAAGTAGACATCATTGGTTTTTGAGATACAGGCGATTAAAGTGTTTATGCCTACTAAAGTCATCTAAGACGGCACCAATTGACTTTAAATAGAAATTTAGTTATTACTTGTTGATTTTTATGTGTTTGTAGTACTTAACGGCTTCGGAACCCTTCACTGGCCGACATGGAATGCATGCATGGTCCGACATGCTCTTGCCCGGTTTTTATTTTTCTGGTCGGACTTTACCTCACATTTCTCATTAGGTTCTGGCAGACTTTCAATTACATTGAGAGTTTCATCAGCTTCATGTTTGCAAATATTTAGCAAATACCATATATGTAACCTGATGGTTTGTAAAAAAAAAAAAAATTAAACATCGTTCTTATATAACGTGTTAAGTTAGGTAGGACCGTTCCCCAACATATTTTAAAACAACAGAAAAACGAATCAAGGATTTTATCTACCAATTATTATAACTGATGGACCACCATCGCAAATACAAAGTTAAATGTGCTGGTGTCAAAATTTTGAATTGAATCTAGCACATAATGAATTAACCACCTTTTTCATGGTGTACCGCCTCATTCATCTGATTTGGTAAGTTGGCAAAATTGCGTTCGACATGGTTTGAGTGACGGCGGTGTTTTTTAAATAACGTCCGGCCAAGTTTATAAAGCTTATAAATTAAAATTTTAAAATATTATTTTCATAAACAGGTTATCTTTTCATAATTTCAATTATGTAGAACAATTACAGTATTTCGCAAACAAAAAATATAATATATATAAGGTCTTTAATTGATAGGCAGAACATCTGCCAGCCGGACACGCATTTTTCTAGGTATGCCACCAAACCTGGCCCAAGGCGTGCCCCAGACAGCCAAACTGCCTTAACTCGTATAGGTCATCGGTCTGCAACGCGCTTAAAGAGACGAATAACTGATCAGTTTCCATAAAAAGATAAAAGTGACTTACTATCCAATAAAAAAGTTCAAAAACATGCAGTTTGTCGAAAATATTTGGAATTGCAAATGAAGCGATCCAATTTGACTGTTCTAAATTTGAAATTGGTTCACATTCGACCGTTTTGGATTGCCGCAATCTGCTAAAGTAAACTTGAGTCCAGTGATAATAAGGTTGAAATTGATTCGCAACAATGTTGGCATGGAGTTTTCCCGCGCTTTTTCAAGAGGTCATTGCCGGTCAGTAAACAGGTACTTCGATTTCACACAGCCCGTTTGAAATCTTATTCTGAGCGTTTATAAGATTGAAACTCGAGAGATGCGTTATTTTCACACGATCGACATTCAGGATTGTAAAAGAAGTTCGTGCTGTACGTTTTTAAGTTCTTAATATTCTTAGACGTAAGCATTCCTACTTGATAAAACATAACAATAGTTTATTTTAACCGACTGCAATGCCAAACGCAGGGTAGACTTTAAGAGGCCACATATGATAAAGTCAGAAGTGTTCCGCGATCTGGACACGCTGTCCTTTGGATACCTAAGTATACATTATATTTGATCATCTTTCCTTGAGACTGTTAAACGTGAAAACACAATTATAAACAAAATCCTTGATGATTTTATTTTTCAGTGACAAGTCTAGCATTTGCGTTCAAACATGATGATAATGAAGACCACTGATGGCCACCGGAACTCCACAACGGTACCTATTTCAGTCGTTGCTTGTTTCTTATTAATTGGGATGAGGGACGGCTTAACAGTATTGTTATGATCACTAAAACGTTGAAATTAAATAAATGTTTTTAATAACTCAAAAAAGTCTTTAAAAAGCAAGAAATACTTAACTTCTTTTAAAATGATAGGTAGTCAGTCTAACTGAAGTAACCAAAAATCGAATTCAGTTGGTCTGACCTTACCTATCATTTTAAAAGAAGTTATTTCTCGCTGTCTGAACATGGTTTTTAGTTTTGTTTAATCATTTTTAACCCAATTAAGTTAGTTATTTCCTATGATTAAATAAAACGAAGCAACACTTTTTTTTAACAGTTTATTATCTGGGGGCAGATTTTATTATAAAATAATCAACAACTGAGTGACACAAATCTAGCGAGTGCAAACTCGGTGGATCTTAGTCCAATACTACAGATCTTCTGCCAACCTTACCGACTCTATCATCACTGTCGTCAGATAAGCTCCGCCCTTCGGGCTTATTGACTAATTTCAACCCATTCCATAAATAAAGTCGCAAAATTAAAACTACTTAAACAAATAACTAAGAAACGAACATGCGTAGTGAAATAAAAGCATTAAAAATATAATAACTAATCAAAAACTTGCTTTAACTTGCTTGCTTTGCTTGCTTGCTTGCTTGCTGACTACCGCACATTAGCACATTTCATTTAAAAATTATATAGTACTAGAAATAAATATAATACAACCCATTTATCAAGTTATTTTTTCTTCAACTTTTTAGATGATGTCACATTAGTTGGACTCCTCGTGTTTACCTTCGGCACGCCAGAGAATGTCGCCAATAAATTGTCGGCCATGGTCAGCAGCTGGTGGCGGCGCTGATGGAGACATTCGTGTATCTTGGGCACACCGGCTTCCAAAGCGTCAGCCGCCTTCACCAACGCAGCGGAAGTCTTCAACGCCTCCTGAGTCGAATAACTTCCCCCTTCACCGAACAACTTGAGAGCACAGATAAAACGAAGGTTGACAATCCTCGCCGCATGGAGTTGCTGCTCGATAGACATCTTATAGAACTCGACAGCCTCATCCAGAGACTCCTCGAACAGGACGCGGTGTTTCATCAACCGCGGGGGGTAGCTAGACATTATCAATCTCTTGGTTTCAGGATCGAGCGGTTCGCGTTCTTGCATGTTCTCCAAGCTCGCTTGGAGTCTAGCCATCCAGTAGCAGAATGGATAGAGAGATGGCGCGTCAATAGATAAAAAATTAGAGGCTTCTATTGCCAAAGTATCGATAAGCTGGAATATAGCTTCTAGGTGCGAGGCAAGCCGAGCTTCATGGAAACTTAACTCAGCTAGGCGCGCTTCCCGGGCAACTTTCACCCGCTCCAATCGTATGCTGTGGGACATCATCTTCATGGAATACCGCACGTTTATCATAGCAATCTTCTCATCCACCCAACTCCGAGCCTGACATTTCAGATCATTGGGAACAGAGGAGACATTGCTCTGAAAAGATTCGAGAAAACCATTCATCCAATTTTGCAAAGCTTTGCAATGGAGTTCGGATTGTAACAGGACTCGGGGCAGAGGATGTGAGACAGTAACCGATTCTCTTTGAGGAGTTAAAACTCCTGAGGCTTTCTCCGCTAAAGTACTGCCCGAAAGGTCCGGCTGCTCTCTCGGGTGCAGTTCAAGAAAGCATTGAAACTCTGCAAGCAACGTATCCGCTAACGCCGTCGGCAGGTTCAGAAATTCTTCAAGACGCTCTACTTCGGCCTTACTGTGGCTATGGTACAAACTTGCCGTTTTATCAATTAAACATTGCAGATCCTGGAAAAATTGCTTAAGTTTATCAGGATCAGGAGAAGTTCGGAGTTGCTCTAAATTAATGCCGAATAAGATCTCGTTCGCGAGCTCGATGGAGTCGTTACTGGTGAGCAGGTCCTCGACTGCTGCCATGGTCAGTTTCTGAGCGAGTGCTGAGCGCATGATGTGAGCGTCCCAAAGGTGGCCCGCATCATTTAATATGTCATAGGTCGTCCGCAGATGCCCTACCAAATTCGCCATTGACATTTGCAATTTAACCGCGTCCGAGTACATAGACATCGCTGCGTTTTTGGACCTGCTTGTTTTACTGTTCACACAATTTGCGAGACGACGCAGATTCTTCTCGATGACTTGACGCAACTCTGACGTTTCAAATAAATTCGATATGGATATCTCTCGATTACGTGTTCCAAGGCCCTCGCGCAGGTCTATCAATTTTAATGAGAAACCTTTGTATATTTTATGCAGCCCGTTTTTGTACGCTTCGACAATGAGCCCCTCGCATTCGTCTAACTCTTCCGCACCATTCAGAATGGACTTGATAGATGGAACCAAAGACTCACGGTGTTCTGTATCTGAAGCGCTAAAAGAAGTTCGGTTAGCAGACGCCCTTCTGGTTGATCTCTGGGAGCTCCGTTTGCGAATAGACATTCGAACGCCAAGACAGAGCTGGTTCAGGGACGCCCTGGCGCGCACCGCGCTCGCGTCGGTCTGAGCGCGCAACCGCGCTTCCAGCTCAGTGTACGCTCGACAATTACTCAACAACTGCTGATTAGCTTCATAGACACGTTCGTCAAAATAGTGCAACAGAACTTTAGGAGTCTGATTACCAACTGCTACAAGTCGATGGAAGTTGTCACTTAACACCATCCGCAAGCGATCCCCCCGCTTTCTTTCCCACGCTATCGCGTCACGCTTAAACTTCCCTATTTCCTGAACACGCTGATAAATAAGCTGGTTAATATTTTCTAGCTCTTCATCGCGAGATTCAACCGTGAGCGGTGATTTTGGGGGGTTATCGGTTTCGACGTCATTGTAACTTGTTATGATGCAGTTGATGGTTGTTTGATTCTGTTCGATCGAACTTTGGAGGTTCTCTGCGAGGACGCGTACGCTGGCGTCTATTTCGGCGTTTACTTTTGCCGCGTGTTTGCTTATTTCTTGCAGGATTGTTTGGTGGTCTTGCTCCTGTTGTTCGAGGTAGTTGGTGAGGATGGGGCCCGCGTGGCGGGGCACCCATGAGGCAGGCATGATGGCGACTGCTGCTCTGTCATCAAGACATCCGCTGGCCGCCAATATTTTTTTTCCGCTGCAGATACACGCATAAACTATTGGTAAGTTATTTGTAGATTCCATGATAAATACAATAATAAAACTTTATAATATTGTAAAAATGTAGTGAAAATTGAATGAACATGACATGTTGTCAGTGTTAGAAAGTGGCAATGTTGGTGTCAATCGGCAATATTCGATACAAAAAAAATGGATAAAAAGAATTAAAAATATATCATGGTAGCATTTTGTTTTCAAAAAGGGCTGACATAGAATAAGAACTAAAAGCATAGAAGGAGCCTTAAAACGCAAGCGTCAAATCTATACCTTTTTTTTTTTTTTTTTTTTTTGACAGGGTGGAAAATGCGTTACGCATGCCCCCCACCATGGGAGTGGCGGGGGGGTATGTGGGACTCACCCCTATGCGCCCCCCCTCTCAGAGCGAGAGGGGGGAGGAGCGTTACCCACTAAAAACCACCCTGGCGTACCCTCATGCCGGTTAGGCAAGACGCCGTGGTACCGCCGAAGCACTGCCCACGACGCCTTCCGGCAGCTCAAATCTATACCTGCCCCGAAAATTTTAATATGAATGTTTAATAAGTTAAAAATAAAAGAGTATAGAGAAACGTTCTTGCTAAAACTAGGCGTACACAACAAAGTCAACTCGTGTAAACTGGTCTCCAACGACACCAACTGGACACCATGGTTGTGGATTATATATATGCAAGTATGCGACAGCAACAGTGTACGACCATGATAATATTTTAGCTTATAGAACTGTCTCTTTTTGGCACACTGAATACCAATAAGACTGCATATCAGCTATTTGTATGTTGCGTTTTATTTTATCGCTCCTTCTTTGCCTTTAGTTCTTATTCTATGAGGGCTGAGTTACTATGCGACTAAGCACTAAGTAAACCCTGGTTTAAAAGATGTTGGTAAACGAAACATTGTTAGTGCAATGTGGGGTTATGAATTTCCGCTTCCCGTAGGCATTTTAATATTTACAAGACTTGAGCCATGTTATTTGCCCGAAGATGGCTGCAGGGTTTTAGCAAGAAATCTCATGTTCAGTTCACAGGCTAATGAGAAACCCAATGTTTGGTGGGCAGGATGTTGCTATTTGTGTTCAACCGGCAGTAGGGTTGCCCTTAAAAAAGTCCAAAATATACTATTAATTTCGTAAAATTGTAATTTTACATGGTTTTTACTAATTTTGTAAATGTATAATAAATAAGTAAAACAGCCGGCACATGCTGAGTTCAAGACCGTTTCGGAAAAACTGTCCAATTTTCTGTCCAAAGTTATATTTTATTTTTACTAATTAGTGTTTTGTTGCGAATAAAAGTATTTTCTTCTAGTTCCCCGGAAACCGAACAAATCGCTAAATATCCCGCCGGCCGGTCGTATCCAGAAAATTCCGGATATACGACTCGACAACCCTATATCGAGTGTAAGAATGTTAGTACAAGTAAATATTGCCTGCAGCCTATCTCTGAGTGCCTTCCTTTCATCTGTTACTGGTTAGAGGGAAAGGCACTGACATTATTCATCCCGGATTAATCCTGTAAGTTTTGCAGTATTTTCCACTCTAATAGCAAATGTTCACTCGCATGTACATTTTAAAGTAAAGAGCTTTTTAACGGACGGAAAAAAAGAAGGATTATCTTGCAATGTTTGGTCAGTCTTGCAGGGAAGATTTGACCCACTTCCCGGGGACCAATTGAGCTGAAATTTGGTATACCTACGTAACTTCGATGACTATTGTTATCATCGAGCTGGTCTGATGATAGAGGCGGAAGATGGTGACAGGATCTCTGCTATGATTTACCCACCCACCACCACCGTGACCCACCGTAAGTATTTAAGTATTCCTGAACTTTTGTTTGAAAAAATGACCTTCTGCTGGAGTTTCTTGGCGCTTCTTCTCCGCAATGATGGTCTTATCTGAAGCGCTAGTAAATTCACTTCATATTACCGACGTGTAAAAGAGCCCCATGGGGGCCTATTTACTGAATAAACATTTTGATTTTGTTTTTTTTTTTGACCGTGTTGAGACTTGGTCTTAGCAGATAATGACTTTGCTTGCGAAACAAGTACAGAAATGCACGGCTAAAATCTCCCTTTTTCTCCCGTTTTGTTTATGGTTTCAGGGTCACATTTCTTTTAATGAATCATTAGCATTCCTTTGCTTCGTAGTAGTTGGGTAAACTTTCACGTTTATTACCTAACCTCCCGAGTCCCCAGGTTTGTCGCTTGAGGACAAAATATCGAACATAAAAGGCGCCCTATAGTTAGTGAGATAAGGTTGTAATTACAATGGTTAAATAGGTTTTCGGTCTAATGAGGTTTCCATCTCGCCGACAGAACGGACAAAGCCACTGGTTTCTCTTCATTGTGTCTTAATTAGGGGTTTAGAGTGTCATTTGAATAACAGTCCTTGAGTATTTTATGAGCTGAATTTTGAAAAAAGCCTTGCGATAAATGTGATAATATTTCTCGTTTTACACAAGTAAGGTTTAAGTTGTGTTAAACCTAAAACCCGGGCAAAAGCAAGTCGGGCGATGCTCAGTGTAGGGTTCCGAAGCAAACAAACACAAAAAAACTATCTCAAAAGCAGTCTTTTTACTTACATAAATAACAAAATCATCTTTTGCTGGTATAAACACTTTAGTCGCCTGTATCTCAAGTACCAATCAAGTCTAATTGGCAGTGATTGTTTTCCTTTAAAATTTGCTGTAGATGGGAGGGGGAGAACTGGCACAACTACACGTTCAGAGTCCCTGTCCGGTCCCTGGAAGCTAAAACCAGGCTAAATGTTTTTTTATGAACTATCCAATGATACCTCACCCGATGTAATATAAAAAATAATTGACCTTTGCTTTACATGTATGGAAGGTACCGTAAACCCATACAACTTTACTATAGTCCTAGTCTGCAACAATAGTCCAATTTTCATCCTTGCATTAAGTATTCATGTAATACTGGTAAACTTCTTGGCCTGATTGTGCAAAACGTGGTTACAGAGTTATCAACTTCTCTTTGTGTTGTTGGTAATTCTGTACATTGCCTACCCGACTCTGGGAATAAGGGCGTGATGTTATGTATGTATTAATATTTTTGATGGAACCTCAACTTCAAAGGTTTTATAACCCCGCCTCGAGTCCAGGTAAGACAGGGCAAAGCCAAGTTTTATTAAAAAGAAAGAAAGCAAGATGTGTTCGTCAAATAACTCTCCCAGCAACCCAAATAGACTAGGTATCCTTAAACCCAAAGATAGTAATAATAATCCATTAATCTATACTAATTATATATTATCTTAAGTACCCGAGACCGACGTGCATGCATGACTCGATGTTTGAATGTGGAAGAAGCGAAAGAGCTTTGTCAGGATCGTAGCAGGTGGAAAGAAGTGGTCTCTGCCTACCCCTCTGGGAAACAGGCGTGATTTATGTATGTATAAATGTTACTCTCAACAAGTAATTAATAATCATAATTTAGTTATTGTAATATTTCTAGAGTAAGCTTTCTAAGTTCAAAACCAATTCGGTTATGCCAAACCGTGCAATACAGTACCTGTTCAAAAACTCCGAGGCAAAAACGGATGTTCCAGTAAGAAAAAACATATGGTTCCCAGAAAAAACCTATCGCCTATAATCTGTTACGGTCATTGAAAAAAAAGCTTATCTGTCAAGTGGCAACAACAACGTGGGGTATACAAACTATTTTCTACTCTATGTAGTGCTGGCAGAGTTAAAAAGTAAATGGTATGGTTATCTCTGGCTGGGTGCAAAAGCGCGCGAAAGCGGCGTCCGTTGCGGTACCGTTGTGAGCGTTGACTTTCAAATCTGGAATGCGTAATCCTGGCGACTCTCCCGCCAACAGCTAGCGATTTATTTGGTTATGTCAAATTTATTGATTAGATATCGATCTTTAATGGCCGTAGTAATAATAGTGGATTGTTTATCAAGGCATTAAAAGAGGCTATAATGATACGAGATGTTATGCCCGAGCAAAACTCGAGTGACATTTTGGCATTTTAGTTAAGAGATCTAATTGATTTAATATCTGCCCTTACCGAGATTTGAACCCGGGACTAATTAATTAATAAAAAAAAAAAACTGTCTGTATTTAGATTTGTGTTTCATTGTATTAGTGACTGGTTGCAAACATAACATACACATACATAACATCACGCCTTCGTTCCCAGAGTGGGGTAGGCAGAGCTACAGAAATACTAACAACTCTAAAAAGACTTGCTGATAATTCTGTTACCACATTTTGCACACTCAGGCCAAGAAGTTTACTAGTGTATTAGTGACGGGTTGCAAGCGCAAACATGTGTGGTTGCCGGGTTAGAATAGTGCCACTCCATGTCTTCCCGTGGATGTCGTAAGAGGCGACTAAGGGAATAAAGGCTTGTAGTACTGTTAGGCGATGGGCTTGCAACCTGTCACTGATACACTGGTAAACATCTTAGCCTGATTAGTGATTGTGCAAAATGTGGTTACGGAATTATCAACAAGTCTTTTAGAGTTGTTGGTATTTCTGTAGCTCTGCCTACCCCGCTGTGGGAATGAAGGCGTGATGTTATCTATGTAGGTATATATGTATGTTTATCAATTTATCATAGTAGACAATCATGTTTTTTTCCATTTTATCCTTAGTAATGATTGCCGTCAAGATGAAATTTCCCACTTTAAATAACCAAACGTTCTGTCAACGTCAACTGTGGTCCACGGGGCATTCTTCAAATACTTATTTAAAATTACTCAAATATCTGATTAATGAACCATATTGTGATTATTTTGGACATGAACTTTTTCATCTTACAGTAGCAGAGGGTTTTCATAAATAAGCATGTATATCGACATCTAATTTATCGATATCAAATCCTTAGAACGTCCCCCGTGTTAGCACACTATGTGATGGAGCACTTAAAACGACACGTTGGTCTAGTTCGGAGTGAACTTGCCTCCAAAGCCAGCGGTCCCGGGTTCAAATCCCGGTAAGGGCAGATATTTGTGTGATGAGCATGAGTATTTGTTCCTGAGTCTTGGATGTTTTATATGTATTTAACTATTTATTTCTCTATCTAAGTATGTTTATCGTTGTCTAGTACCCATAGTACAAGCCTAGAGCTTAGTTTGGGACTAGATCAATTTGTGTGACACTGTCCCGTGATATATTTATTTTATTTAAAAAAGTTGAAAGTATAACGCTCCTTGTCTATACAAATTGGAGTCAATATCGACTACTTGGCCCATACGCGGCTGTTTTCAGTAACAATTAAAATTTAAACTTAGAACACAGTCGTTCCGTACAAACATCCTCTACAGTTACCACGAGCGCTCTCTCCTCCCAACAGAAAGTAGATAGTATGACACATTTTCGATTCTCGATTTACCTACCCGCAAATACAAGTTGGTTTCAGTGTTGCCACCGTTACAACCATAAAGTTTAGCGTTTCCTGCAAACGTGACTGGGCGGCGGTTAAAATAGATCCATACTTGGAAATTATGGTAATCTTTTGATGGGTGCGGTGTTTGAGTGTATGGTACTAACAATGATTTAGAACAGAATACGCTACGGTACAGTATGGGATTTATGTAATGGCGATTGTTAACTATTTATTACCAATGAAAAAAAAACTTCACCTTGTAACGTAGTAGTAATTTCATTGTATGGTAGCAACAAAACTTATGAATTAAATGTGAATCTATTGTAAAAAAGTTTGCAACCCATAATGTCAGGCCTTCATTCCCAGAGTGTAGGCAGAGCTACAGAATTACTAACAACTCTAAAAAACTTGTTGATAATTCTGTAAGCATATTTTGCACAATCAGGCTAAGATGTTTACCAGTGTATTAGTGACAGGTTGCAAGCCCATCGCCTAACAAGCCTTTATTCCTTTAGTCGCCTCTTACGACATCCACGGAAGACATGGAGTGGCACTATTCTAAACCGGCTACCACACGGTTTTTTTTTATATATTCTAATACACCATTCATTCATATACTATAATATTATAAATGTGAAAGTAACTCTGTCTGTTTGATTCTTGTTTCGCTTTCACGGATAATCCGCTGAACCGATTTAGATAAAATTTGGTATGGAGATAGTTTGACTCTGGGGGAAGGACCTAATAGCGTACTTTTTATCCCGAAAAATTATATGCCTTTGACGATATCATATCATTTTTTTTTTAACTAGGCCGCCGTTACTTTCAAGTAAATCAGAGCTAACGTTCGTTGACCATAGGGTATCAAGTCAAAGGCAATATGGGTTTACCCAGAGGCCCTGGTAAATTGTTTACAGGAACCATAAAATGAACATTCTAGCAACCACTTTAAACATAAAGAATACAATGAAACTCTCTGTGTAACAATTCCTGCCAGTTCCTGTTTAAAAAAAAACAGTCAATTGACACCTTTTTGGACAATACTCTTTGAAAGAAGAAATTCAGCTTTGCTCTAAAAATATGTTGCTTCTTACAAGGTTGCGTATTTTAGGGTTCTGTAGTCAAACTAAAACCTTATAGTTTCGCCATGTCCGTCCGCTCGCAGCCTAGCGCAGAGACTCTTAGTACCAGAAAGCTGTAATTTGGCATGAATATGCATATTAGTCACGCCAACAAAGTGGTACAATAGAATGTAAAATACTTTTTTTTTCTTTATTTCATACCTTTTAGTGATCATAATAATACTGTTATGTCGTCCACGTATAGTTATTCCTATAATATTTGAGGAGTTCCCTCGATTTCTCCAAGATCCCATCATCAGATCTTGACGTGCTAAAAATGGGACCATCTAGAAAGTGTACACAATTGAAAAAAAAAAATTCAAATCGGTCCAGCGGTTCCTGTGTAATACTTAAAATATCCTGACGAATTTTGAGATTGGTTAAAGAAGGCGGCTAACTGCACAGTAAGTGTAGACATTTTGAATTTGATGTACGAGGGCTGCACTGAAAGTTTCGGGAATCTAATACTTAGAAACATATTTTTGACACATATCATACCTTTTTATAATCTCTAAAGTTTCATTATTTTAACACACTGGCCACATAGAAAAATAAAGCGATGGTTCGGTTTCAATTGTTTTTTGAAGTCGTCGAGTCGCTGCTGAAAATCGAATTGCCCGTGAAAATTTAAGAGCTATAATTTATTACGACTTTAAAAGTGGATTATCACAAAAACAATGTGGAGACCGGATGATTGTTGCTTTTAGTAATGAAGCGACTTCAAAGACGACAATATACAGGTGGTATGCAGAATTTCAACGTGGCCGTCTATCCCTCACGGACGACGTGCGTGAAGGTCGACCAAAATCGGCAGTCACGCATGAAAACGTCGATGCTGTGCGTCAGCTGATAAAGGAAGACCGACATGTGTCATCACACACATCACAAATAATTTTACAGAAGCAATTAGGCGTGCGAAAGTTGTTTTCCCGTTGGATCCCTCACTTATTGTCTGAGGAGCAGAAACCGACTGGTGTTCACCACCTCACTGGTGAGGCACCAATTGCCTCAGAACTTTGAATAAATTCAACGGAGGAAGCTCAAATGCAGTTTTTAGCATTGTATCCGGTGACGAGTGTTGGATATATGCATATGAGCCTGAAAATAAAAACCAATCTCGAGTATGGGTCTACGAAGATGAGCTCAAGCCGACAGAAAGTTATTCGTTCTCGCAGCACGGCCAAAAAGATGGTGGCTACGTTTGTCTCCAAATCGGGTCACGTGGCTACTATTCCTCTTGAAGATCGTACGGTCAATGCCGATTGGTACACCACTATTTATTTGCCGAGTATCTTTGCTGACTCCGAAAAAAAAACCCTAGTCGCCGCATTATCCTTCACCACGACAATGCCAGCCCTCACACCGCTCGGAAAACAACTGAGTACCTGGGGGGTTATCATGATCATGACATAACAATGCAGTTCTGTTTCCGCTCAGAGAAAAGGACAGAGCTATATAACTGTCATAGCTCTGTCCTTTTCTCTGAGCGTAAACAGAACTGCATTATTATGCCATGATAACCCCCCTGGACGGTGAAAAAGTCGAATTACTGGACCATCCTCCATACAGCCCCGACTTAAGCCCTAATTACTTTTTCACATTCCCCAAAATTAAGGATAAGTTGCGTGGTCAGCGGTTTCAGACGCCGGAAGCAGCAGTGGAGGCTTTTAAAATGGCCATTTTGTCGACCCCTACTTCAGATTTCAATAAGTGCTTTAATGACTGGTTTGATCGCATGGAAAAGTGCATAAAATATAAAGGAGAATACTTTGAAAAACAATAAAAATACTTTTATTCAATTTAACTGCATATTTTTTTCTATTCCCGAAACTTTCAGTTTGACCCTCGTAGTTACCAATAGAGTATAGAATGATTCGACTATTACGTTGCAGATAGCCACCTACTTTGCTATTACGTACGTAGTATAAAAGCCGGACAAGAGCATGTCGCACCATGCTCAGTATAGGGTTCCGATTGTTCCGAAGCCGTTAAGTACTACAAACATAAAAATCAACAAGTAATAACTAATTTTCTATTTAAAGTCAATTGGTGCCAAAAGATGATTTTAACAGGTGTAAACACTTTAATCGCCTGTATCTCAAGAACCAATGATGTCTACTTAGTCGTGATAGTTTTCCTTTAAAATTGTTTACATGTTCCTTCATTTAAGTTTTTTTTCAGATTTTTTGTAAGTATTTGTAGTTTTAGCTGTAGGGGGGGGGGGAGACTTGAGTCTAACGCGCTTTAAAGCTTTATATTTCATAAACGGATTACTTAATCGAAAAACTGTTTTTACAAAGCCATAAAATTTGAAAGGCCTATCCAACGATACTCCACACTATAGCGTAGACGAGAAAAAAAAATGCATCCCCACGTCACGTTACGTGTAGGGTAGGTAGGTAGGTACCCTAAAAAAATTTTTTTTTACTTTTTATTGTACCTCTTTGTTAACGTAACTAATATGCATATTCATGCCAAATTGCAGCTTTCTAGTACTAATAAATAGCCTTTGCGCTAGGCTGCGCTAGTTTGACTACGGAACCCTAAAAACGGGTCATACGGGACAATTTGCGCTTTTGAAACTCTAAACTGTGTTATGCTGTTATCACCCGGTTGTACGTCACTATCAGCGAGTACTGATAAGAGTAGGTACCCATGGACCGGAAGTTTTTGCACGTGGCGACAACCGTCAACATGCTAGAAGCACGAGATGCATAGAATAATAAAAGGCATAGAAGGAGCCATAAAACAAAAGCGTCAGGGGGGCGATTTTTAAATATCACCAAAAAAATATTTGCGATGCTAAAATCGCGTAGCTGTCAAAAATAATTCATACAAATTTAGCTCCGGGTGTTAACGTTTCTTACCCCCTAAATCTAATCGGATTTCCTCGATTACACAATTACATACACATGTCTTTATTTTCTTTATTCTTATTTTGATTTTGTTGCATCTTTATTGAGAAAAAGTTAGTCCGTATTTTAAATAATAAAGTCAAGTCTACATGTTAACTTCAGTCCTGGGATGCCCAAGACACAGGCTCAGCCTAGTTTGGGATCCACCGCAAATTAGACTTAAGGAATATGTAATCTTTTGGACAATAAATTATTCTTATTCTTATTTTTAAATACAGGGTGTCCCAAAACTGACACGTCACAGTGACACTGGAGGTAGGTCAGCTCAAGAGGAGTCCAACCAACCTAACATGACCCCAGTAAAAGTGGCACGGTTTTTGACTTATTGTCGAATCAAAGGCACTAATAATGTTAGAAACGGTCAAAATTCATGAAAAACTTTGATTCGACAATAAGTCAAAAACCGTGCCACATCTCCAACTATCTGATTATAGCCAATGGCTGATTGCTGGACATTATATCCTGAAAAAAAAAAAGAAAAAAAAAAAAAAAAAGTTAGGTTGGTTGGACTACTCTTGAGCTGACCTACCTCCAGTGTCACTGTGACGTGTCAGTTTTGGGACACCCTGTATAGTGTACATATTATGAAAATGTAGGTTTTTTTTTTATGTTAAAGAGAAGGCACACGAGCGCTCAGGCCACCTGATGGTAAGTGGAATCTGAGACCCAATGTAAATGCCTCTATGCTAATAATTTCACCGGGTTTCTTATCCCCACACCGGAACACAACAACGCGAACACTGTTGCTTGGCGGGTGGTTAATGGATAAGATGGTGGTAGCAATCCGGACGGACCCTGCACAGGGTCCTACCACCACTAACCTGCCTGTGCGGTCTGTTTCCGCTTTTGTTTTTTTTTTTAAATTTTATCCTATAATTTTTTTTTTGAAAAGGAAAACGTACAAACTTAGATTTTCATAATATCTACAACATGTTCAAAAATCGTAAAAATTGGACAACGGTCAAGGGGAGAAAAACGTTATCGCATTTTGTATGGTCATTATTTGCTTCACAGTCCTCTTAATGCAGCGATTTAATCAACGACCCCCCCTTTTCGGATTTGTAATCATAACGCCTTTACAAAATCAAATTCAAAAGAGGGGCCGGCTCATATATTGATTCGCTGCATAAATCGAGTTTAAAGTTGCTCATTTTTCGTCGATGAGATTCAATTAGTTCTATAATCATTTCAATATACCGGCCAAAAGCATGTCGGACCATGCTCAGTGTAGGTTTCCGAAGCCGTTAAGTACTACTAACATAAAAATTAAAAAGTAATAACTAATTTTCTATTTAAAGACAATCGGTGCTGTCTTACGATTTTAGCAGGTATAAACACTTTAATCACCTGTATCTCAAGTACCAACGATGTCTACTTAGTCGTGATAGTTTTCCTTTAAAATTGGTTATATGTTCTTTCATTTAAGATTTTTTTCTGATTTTTTAGTATTTGTAGTTTTGGCTGTAGGGGGGGGGGGACGACACTTGAGGGTAGACGAGAAAAAAAAATGCATCCCCACGTTACGTGTAGGGGAGGTACCCTAAAAAAAAATTTTTTTTACTTTTTATTGTATCACTTTGTTAACGTAACTAATATGCATATTCACGCCAAATTGCAGCTTTCTAGTACTAATAGCCTTTGCGCTAGGCTGCGGACGGACGGACGGATGGACGGACATGGCGAAACTATAAGGGTTCCTAGTTTGACTACGGAACCCTAAAAACCGGCCAAGAGCGAGTCGGACTCGCGTATTAAAGGTTCCGTATCATTATCTACACAACATTGACACTATGTATATAAGAAACCTTTTTTTAGTTTCACCTGTCCCGGTGTCTGTCTGTAACCACATCTTGCGAAAACGGCCCTTAAATATTTATTTAATTTTAATTTTACTTTATTTTAAATTAACCATACCTGTGTTGCCATTATTAAAAACGAGCAAAAATGTATGGGAGCTAACACCAACCGGTCACCATGGTCGCAGATAAGCCTATACCTACAATGTTCGCATACATAAATGTAGTATGTATATATGCAACAGTGTACAACCATGATAAGTATTTCAGCTTCTTTTTGGTTAGCTGGAACAGTCTCTTTTTGGCACACAATCCCAATGAGACTGTGCATATCAGCTATTTGTATGTTGCCTTTTATTTTATCGCTTTCTATACCTTTAGTTCTTATTGTATACGCTTTACAATTTGGAAACACGGTGTGCCTTTAAAATCGGGGCTTTAAACGCATCGATTCTATTTCTCAAAGAGAAATGTTCAACAAATGAAAAATACCAAGGAATTTCCCAATTTTTAGGGTTTCTTGTCCGAAGGGAGCCCAACGGAAAGTTCGTTTATGTATAAAGGTTCTATTAAACAATGTCAAGGACAAAACACGCCATAGACACTCAAGACTACGAGCATTCGTCGTTTCCGGTCCGAGATAAAAACAACGTGTCCATAACTACTTCCTCGAAGTTCTTCCGTCCAGATGTCAAGTTATTTTTGCACAATACCTATTGGACACATTTTGTTTTTGGTTTACCCCTCTAAACTAAGTTTTAGAATTAATAAGCAGCCGGACGGAACTTGCTGAAGGTCCCACCTCCACTAAAGATGAGAAATTGCGTAAGGCACTATTCCGATCTTCGCCTATGAAAACCAAAGAGGTTCAATGCATTTGCGGTCTTTGGATTGCAGTCCTAAGCCATGTTTAAAACTTTAGACTGGTAATTAAAATTGCAAAAGTTGAATGCGGTTTTACTTAACTTCAGTTGCAGAGCAAGAAGCACAATTTTGTGTCTTTTTCTAAATTAAAAGTTAGAGTCATCATCATCATCATCATATCAGCCGAAAGACGTCCACTGCTGGACATAGGCCTCCCCCAAGGCTCTCCACTTAGACCGGTCTTGTGCCTTCCGCATCCATCGCGATCCCGCTATCCTTACGAGGTCGTCGCTCCATCTTGTTGGAGGCCTACCAACAGCTCGTCTCCCGGTCCGTGGACGCAATTCGAGAACTTTCTGGCCCCATCGGCCATCAGTCCTGCGAGCAATGTGCCCCGCCCACTGCCACTTAAGTTTCGCTATTCTTCGGGCTATGTCGGTAACCTTAGTTCTACTGCGGATATCATCATTTCTGATTCTATCCCGCAGAGAAACACCGAGCATAGCTCTCTCCAAAGCCCTCCGAGTGTCTCTGAGCTTTCTTATGAGGCCCATCGCTAGCGCCCACGTCTCAGATCCGTAAGTCATCACCGGTAACACACACTGGTCAAAGACTAAGGTCTAAGGCTGGTAAAAGTTAGAGTAAGACAGCAAATTTATTGCTAGTCGAAACCTGGCTTTAAGAAGATTGTGAACCGAAGCTTACTTAGCGTAGGTGTTAAAAAAAAACAACCACACCTATTTAGCTCCAACAACCCATTAAATTGAATCCGATCACAATTTTTTAGTACGTTGTACGATACTTCACCAAATGATACTTTTGAATGCAAATGCTAGACTTGTTACTGAAAATACTAAAATCGCTATATGTATGCCTACAATATTTGAGGAGTTCCCTCGATTTCTCTAAGATTCCATCATCAGATCCTGATTTGGTGACAACGAGACCACCTAACAAATAAATTGAAAAAATCAAAACCGGTTTACAATTGACGGTGTAATCGAGTGACAAATACACAAAAAAACAACAATAATTCGAATTGAGAACCTCGTCCTTTTTAGGGTTCCGGAGCCGAATGGCAAAAACGGAACCCTTATAATTTCGTCATGTCCGTCTGTCCGTCTGTCCGTCTGTCCGTCCGTCCGTCCGTCTGTCCGTCTGTATGTCACAGCCATTTTACTCATAACCTATTGGCACTATATAAATGAAATTTGGAGGATAGATGTATTCTATGAACCGCTATACAATAATGTAGTAAAATTGAAAAAGGAATATATTTAGGGGTGGCACTCCATACATGTAACTAGGGGACGAAAAAAATATTTTTGAGTTACATCAGCGTGTGGGGTATTTTTAGATAGGGCTTCCAAAATGATACCGAGGTTTTTAAGTGACTTTTTTACGTAAGTGAACAGTTGGCGAGATATACGCTTCTAAAGTCGTAAAAATTCTGTCCGGGTGGGTAGCTTTTGAACTGTTAAATAGAACATTCTAATAAAAATTACAGTAGTAGAACATACGAAATACTTCCAACCAAAGTGTTTTGAACACGATACGCTGTGTAGTTTTTGAGATTTAAAAAAATTCACTGTGCGTGGTCCGACATGCACTTGGCCGGTTTTTTTTTGAAGTCAGTTAAAACTAAGTTTGCACGTTTCGTTGGTTTTTTTAATTTGCTTCTTTTCCCGAAAATATTTTCTTTTAGGTTCACAATTCTCTTAATTATCACAGAGGTCACGGATTCCACTTTACCAATATCACGATAACATGTCAAGAACAATTAGGTTTACCCCGATTAGAATTACCTCCTTGGCAATAAATGCGTTAGAACGACCACCATCGCAACGCTCTAGTAATAATAGCTAAGTCCATTTCGCTAATACGTTGCTTAAGTTATGCCGAGAGCGTCCGACGTTTTTTGCCAAATAACTGTGGCTGTAAGTAAGAATAATAACCGAATAATTATGAAATGTGAATAGATAGCCAATAACTATTCTGCGGATTCAAAGAAGGCGGCTAACTGCATAGTAATAATTTAAGCATATTAAATTTAATGTGGTTAACTATAGAGTATAGAGTGCTTCGACTACTAAATTGCACTTAGCCGCCTTCTATGGTAAGTATAGATAAAAATCCAGACAAAATGGCGGCCTGTAGTTTAAACAGCTGATCTCTAAAACTGTCCAATTGATAGATTTTCATGAAACCTAGCTAAGAACTCTAGCTTACTATCAGTGGGCAGACCGAGCACGCTGCCACGGGACAATTTTTGACATAGGGTCGGAACTATTCCATATTCTAACGTTTAAAGGAAGAAAGTTCACAATGGAGTGTTGGCCCCTACTCTGATGTATGGTAGTGAATGTTGATTCTGGCAGGATAAGCATGAAAGTCGTATAAATGCAGTAGAAATGCGCTCTTTGCGTAGTATGTGTGGTGTGAAACTGTTTGATAGACTAAGAAATGAAAACATCAGAGAGAAGTGTGGTCTGAAAGAAGATGTAGTGACTAAGATTAAAAAGTGCATACTTCGATGGTTCGGTCAAATGACCGAAATGGAAAGGATGGATGAAAAACGATTGACGAAAGAAATATACCTACAGTGTGAACGCGAGTGGAAGGGTCGGAAGGGGGCGCCCTAGGCGTACTTTTTTGAATCAAATCGGGGAAATACTGGAAAAGGGCCGAATCTTAAGTACTTACCCGAAACCGACGTGCATGCATGACTCGATGTATGAATGTGGAAGAAGCGGAAGAGCTTTGTCAGGATCGTAGCAGGTGGAAAGAAGTGGTCTCTGCCTACCCCTCTGGGAAACAGGCGTGATTTATGTATATAAGTATCGCACCTTCGGTAGGACTAGGGCACAATTTCCCCTTTAGTAACATTGTACATTGTGCCTTTGTTCTACCGGACAAGGGCACAATTTCCCCTTCAGTAACATTGTACATTGTGCCTTTGTTCTACCGGACAAGGGCACAATTTCCCCTTTAGTAACATTGTACATTGTGCCTTTGTTCTACCGGACAAGAGCACAATTTCCCCTTTAGTAACATTGTACATTGTGCCTTTGTTCTACCGGACAAGAGCACAATTTCCCTATTCGTCACATTGTACATTGTGCCCTTGTTCTACCTAAGGTGCGGTATGTAGGTATAGTAAAGAACCAAGATTTTTAAATAAAAGTGTTTAGTATGATTTAAGTCCTTTTAATACTTAGCAACTTAATCCCCGGATGGCTGTCATTTCAATAATTTCATAAGTAATAATTTTTGACACTAGTTCCCGTTTGAAGTCATTTGACACTAAGTCCCGTGGCAGGGAGCTCGGCCCACAGCTTTCTTTTACTGTTTAGGAACTATAATGCTACGGAGTGAAACATAGATAAGAAAGTAAACTTATCACTACATAGTATAAAACAAAGTCGCTTTTTCTGTCCCTATATCCCTATGTATGCTTAAATCTTTAAAACTACGCAACGGATTTTGATGCGGTTTTTTTTAATAGATAGAGTGATTGAAGAGGAAGGTTTATATGTATAATACTTTAATCCGGAGCGAAGCGAGGGCGGGTCGCTAGTAACTTATAAATAACACGCCCGAAAATAAAATTTAAAGTGAACAGGGTTTTATTAGGGTTTTTTTTAATACTTTTAGGGTTCCGTACCTCACAAGGGTAATAACTTTGCTGTCCGTCCGTCTGTATGTATCTCAAGAGCTTTTGTCTCGGGAACGCATGGAGGTATAGAGTTGAAATTAAAACTATATACTCAGGTGTACAGCTGTGAAAAAAAACACACTTCGACTTTCATAATATGTAAAAAACATATTCCTTTTTCTACACTCTCAAAGGACAGAAACATTACAGACAGAAAATTTACTTTACGTACCTACTTCCCATAAACCTAGAATCCTGCAATTTGAGATACCGGCGATGGAATACCTACTAAAATCATCTAAGACGGCACCAATTGAGTTTAAATTGAAAATTAGTTATTACTTGTTGATTTTTATGTTTGTAGTACTTAGCGGCTTCGGAACCCTACACTGAGCATGGTCCGACATGCTCTTGCGTTAGTCCGACTCGCACTTCACCGGCTTTTTTGAGCACTTTTTTAAGTAGTATCACCCACCCACATACACATAGACATTTGCATTCTAAAGACGATTTTAAGACTAAAATGCGTTGCAAATTAAGGTAGAATGCCTCTATGCTATCTCACCGGTTGGTTCTATTATCTATTCTGTGCTGGTTGACATATCCCCACACCGGAACACAATGCGAATGCTGCTTGGCGGTACGTTAAATCCATCTTATGGTGTTGATGTGTACGATTTACGAATTCTCAAAAACTCGAAAAAAAATGATATTTCTGTAACCACATTTTGCACAATCAGGCAAAGAGGTTTACTAGTGTACTCGTATTAATGTCAGATTGCAAGCCCACCGCCTAACAGTCGTGTCAGCCGTTATTGCCTTAGTCACCTTATACGACATCCACGGGAAGACATGGAGTGGCACTATCCAAAACCAGCACACACGGTCAAAAAAATATGTTGAAAAAAAAACTTCTATTGGGAGCCCATTTATGATTCCAATTTTTTTGTTAGTAAATCTGCCGAAATAACACAATTAAATAAACAAAATCAACCTGCTATCTATTACGATTCAAAACATTTAGCTACCTATTCAAAGTTGGACAGACGGACGGACGGACAGCGTAGGCATATTAATAGGGTTCCGTTGGGCTCCCTTTCGGTACGGAAACCGTAAAAAACATAAATGTCAATAAAATTGGAAACCAGACAAAATTTCGATCATCTTTAGAACTAATCTACCTAACTCTTGAAAGAAATATGCCTGGTCTGCGTCAATTGAAATTGGCAGACATGTAAACAAAACGAAACGAACCAATTGACATGATTATCTACTCGTTAATCACGTAGGTATCTTTAAAGCGAGGTGAAGTCTTCGCAATTATTATTACTTTTATTATTCCTTACGAATATTTAAGGTTATGTGTCAAACAATACAAAGTTGCCACAGACTATGTAAGGTTTGGGTTGAACATTATTCCAACGCGTTTGATCGTTTTTCCCCCAAACCTAGCAAATAACCACCTCGACATTTCTTAAGCGAGCGATACTGATCTCGGTTGAGGTGCCCGCCTCAAAATATCTACCTCGAAGTAAACGTCAAGTTTTCATCAAGCCTTGAAACTAACAAGGTCAGTTTATATTTTTAAAGCAACCCTAAAACTATGCAACAAGAGACACGTTATAAATATTTTTTTTATCATCAATACAAAAAAAAATGGTGTGAGTTATTATTTTACTGTGTGATATTCTTAGTTCACAATATGTTCACATTTAACCCGCCCGCGCTAATACCTAATTGTTAGGTATACCTACTTACTGGAGCACCGAAAGACATTCCTCTTAACACAACCATATGATTTGGCAGGAATTCACAGGAATTACATTTACTTACTGTTAGTTTCGTCTAAATTATTATAACTTTAGCTCTTACGTCATTAAGTTAAGAGACAAGGTGTCAGCTGATCGCTAGCAAAAACCAAATTGTATTATTACGTATGAGCTTAGGTTGTTTAGTGGTTTAGTCAATATGTATCTTTTTTTCTTAAGTTAGAGTTTAGTTTCGGATGGCATTTAGACAACGTTATCGTTTAACTTTGAATTATACATGTGTGTGTACGGGATTCGATTGATGGGTTTAATCTAAAATAAACTCTAAGTTTTTGTGATAAAATTGTAATTGCATTGTTAAGTGTTTGCTAATGTGAGTTGAAACAGGATTCGTTTCCCATATGATTTTTGTATGACATTCCATTTCAGTCATCTTGATAATAGTTTAAACTGTATGTGCAAAACAATAAGGGTGAGAGTTGTTTGTGCAAGCATCGAGATAGCCGATCTAGTTAGGTGGTGGGGCCAAACGGGTGGGCCCTGGCGCAGGCTTATTGCCAGCCTTAAAATAAAATTACTACTAAATTATTTAAAATGTAACAGTTCCTTTTTTTAGAAATCAACATGTGAGACGTAAATTAGTCAAGAAAGATAGAAAAATTAAATTCAAGAACTACCCTTACATACTTAATGTTGATATATACATATATTTAGTATATGTAAGTTTAAGTATGTTTATTTATGTATAATTACATATTTTTCTATCTATTTATGTAAGTATTTGATTAGTTTTATGTATTAGTTTTGTTTTTATTCTATGGTTCTTTTTTTTGGTTTTATAGTCTTTTTGGTTAGTTTTTGTTTTTTGGGTGCTCTAAATAAATTTGTACACCTGTTTACTCGATGCACAACCTTTCACTTCTCTCAATCTCTCAAGGGTTAGCTGGAAGAGATCCCTTAAAGGGATAAGTTCGCCTTTGTACATCTTTTTATTTTTATTTTTTGTATTGTTTTGGTTTTTCTTTTGTACAATAAAGTGTTTACATACATACATACATACATACTGCAGCATTACCGCTGCAAAGTTAAACCTTTTTTGCATAGTCGTATTGTTATCTCCTTGTTCCGGTACGTGATGTTATTCTTTGGTCGCTTGTCATAAAAATTTTAAGTTCAAAAACTTTCGAATTTTTCCTGACGTTCTCCGCTCGCTTGTTCTCGGTCATTATGAATTCGGAGCTGACATGTTGATAATCACATAAAGATTATTTTTTTGAAGAAAAGTTTTGATCAGTGAAGGCTCTCTAGTGTATCGCCTGCAAGACGCCTCAGTCTTCAACCTTTTTTTGGCCAACTTTGAGCCTTGTATTGCCTCACGAAGGCACCGCAGTACCGGTTTATTCCCCGGGTAAGTTACGCTTCGTCTGTGTTCGTTTTCCCAAGATTCCGTTCCCCTCGTTTGGTTCTCGTAGATTTATTAGTCCATTCTTTCCAGTTCCTACCGCCTACCCCATTTGGCACCAGTGCTATTACGCACCAACCAGACTCCAGTCCTTCCACCTACCCTAACCGGCACCACGGCGTGGAGAGGTTGACTCCGCACCACCACCGCTCAGCCCGCACCAGACTACACCCGGCGCGCGTGCATTTTTCCTTTTTAATTTTTATTATCTGTATAAGTTGTTTTAACCGATAGTCTCTGTACACAAACGTCACCCCAGAAACCGTGAGTATACCATTGTCACATTTCGTAGTGTTGCTTTAGCGACGTCTCTAGAGTAGCATTCCAGTATTTGTTGACTGGTATTTTAGTCACCATCTCACACCCTTCATTCAACCCAGTAACCCCCTAAATTCAAAAAAGGCCCGCGCGCCTGATCGAACAACATTTATAATGTTCTTTTTCGGTTTGTAATTTGGTCATCGATAGTTGTATTTGTGAACACATAACCGGCTCGCTTTCCTCTTTTACGGTGTGTGTATTTCTCATTTGTGTATTTCGACTTAGGATTTAATTAAAATAAATCTTTGTCTTTAAAACGTTGTTCGGCATTTTTAATTCCACAAATTCTACGTATTGAACACCGGTATACTCCGTGTGTTCGGTAGTACGATCATTTAAAAGCTTTTTTTAAATAGTCGTGCTACAAATGGCGCCCGAAGTAAGTGTAGTTCATTTATTTTGAAATTTAATTGTATTTTTTTTTTCATCATCTTAACTATACCTTTTTTTTTCTTTCCCACCAAAAAAGAGGACCCCGTGTTTTATTCACCTGTGTTTAGTAGTTAGAACTGTACAAGGTGAGTGTTTTTTTTTTTCTTTCCCTGTGTGTATATTTCTGTGTTTGTTTTCTGTGTTTGTCCCTAGACAGGTTTCTAGGTTCCGTCTGTCTTCATTCGTTATTTTTTTCCTGTTAGCGATGGAGCGCGGCGACGAACCCTGTACGGACATGGAGACTCCACAGCGGAATACACCACCTAGTCCACCCGTCAGGCTTCCGGAACAGTTTTTCGACACCGAGCTTGAACAGTCGTCGACACCTCTTCCCGCGTTACCACAGCGTCCGTGTTTCAAGCAGGAGTCTTTGTCCAAGTGGAACGTGGTCTTTTCGGGCGAAGGTTGCGTTAGGGAATTTTTCCTGCGCATAGACGAGGAGGTCGAAGCACGCGCGGTAACCTACGAGTACGTCGTTCGGCGTTTCCATGAACTTCTATCGGGTAGCGCGTTGAAATATTTTAGGTCCGTGAAGTATCCAGGTCTTACTTTTGACCATTTAAAAGGCGCTTTCTTGCGAACGTTCGACGTGATAGATTACGACTTTAAGGTCGAACGCGAATTGCGTACCCTTCAACAGTCCCCCACTCAGTCCGCGAGGGATTTCATTATTGCTGCACGTGATCTCAACGCGAAGCTTCGCAGACCGATTTCAGAGACCGATTTGTTTACCATCGTGAAGTATGGCATGCACTCCAGGTATCACCCTTGTTTGGCAACAAACCTGATCGTGGACCTGGATGCATTGTTGCATATAACCGCGAACTTCGAGGCATTCTTGCCACAGACTAGCGTTTGTGCCGCATCTACCTCTGCACAGGGAACGATTCCGCCGCTGTGTCTTAAGTGCGACTCATCCGGGCACCAATACCGTGGTTGTCCGAATTTCCCGGGGCTTGTTTGTTTCAATTGCAAGCGTCCTGGCGTTGTCACCCGCGACTGTACGACATGTAACCCATCTCTTAAAAAAAACTAGTGGAGGGTGATACGGTAAGATCTAACGTATCACCTGTTGTCATTTCAAATACGCTCGACAATCGTCTTTTTGTCGAGATCGTTATCAATTCGTGTAGGGTGAAGGCGTTATTAGATAGCGGCGCTCAGGTGTCCTTGGTTGACTTTTCAGTTCTTGAGAATCTCAAGTTGTCTTATAGTCCTGATCATAGACCTGTCGTAAATTCAGTTAACAGTTCTCCGATTGAGATTCTTGGTAGTGTTGACCTGCCTATATTTTTTAGAGGTGCTT
This sequence comes from Acleris holmiana, assembly GCA_949316455.1. Taxonomy (NCBI): domain Eukaryota; kingdom Metazoa; phylum Arthropoda; class Insecta; order Lepidoptera; family Tortricidae; genus Acleris; species Acleris holmiana. The sequence goes on along the minus strand of OX438790.1, from coordinate 4,864,989 downwards.
GGGTCCAACATCCAGCTTTGGTTAGCAGAAATCTACCCACTCAGTTAATTTTAGGTATTGAATTTTGGGAGTCATTCGGTCTCACAGCTGTTTTAGCGAAAGCATTTGAAGGAGAACATTCCGGTACCTTTTTTATGCCGCCGAGTGAATCTCGCGGTCATGCCAATGTCCACATCAGTGAGGTTCGTTATGTACATCCTCGTTCGGTTTTAACCCCAGTACAAGAAGCTAAACTACAGGTTGTAATCAACGAATTCGATGAAATTTCATCTGATAAAATCGGCCTTGGATGTACGTCTTGGTTGTCCCATAAGATCGTTACTGAGGGACCTCCGATCCGTCAGAGATATTATCCTCTTTCACCTGTCAAACTTAAGATTTTAAACGAGGAGATTGATAAGATGTTAGAGGTCGGTGTTATTCGTCCGTCTAGGTCACCCTGGGCGAGTCCAGTGGTCATGGTTACCAAAAAGGATGGCTCTGTTAGATTCTGCGTTGATAGTCGTAAACTCAATAATGTCACCGTTCGTGATTCATATCCGTTGCCTCGTATTCAAGATATTTTGGACAACTTACGTGGCGCTAAATATTTGACCTCGCTTGATTTTCGTAGTGCTTTTTGGCAGATACCTTTGGCCGATAAAGCGAGTTGTGAGAAAACTGCTTTCATAGTTCCACAACGAGGGTTATTCGAGTTTACACGTATGCCGTTCGGGTTAACTAACGCCGCGTCGGAGATGCAAAGATTAACGGATTTAATCGTTAATTTCGAATTCACCTCAGATTCTGATAACTTTGTTTTCGGGTATGTCGATGATCTTATATTGGTTTCGAAGGATTTTGAGAGTCATTTACGTCTCATTCGTAAGGTTCGTGATAGGCTCAAGGAAGCTGGTTTAACCGTCAGTTTAAAAAAGTGTGAGTTTTGTAAACCAGAGCTCAAATACCTTGGATATATAGTAAACGAGAGAGGTTTACAAACTGACCCGAAGAAACTTGACGCTATAAACGAATTTCCTTTACCTACTAACGCGAAGGCTTTGAGAGGATTTATCGGCATGGCGTCTTATTATCGTCGTTTCATTAAGAACTTTTCGTCGATAATAGCTCCTTTGACGGCTCTTATCGGCAAGAGAAAAGGAAAAGACCCTATTGACTGGAACAGCGAAGCAGATTCAGCTTTTAACTCGCTGAAGAAGGCGCTCATGGAATCCCCGGTTATGTCTTGTCCTGATTTCAGCCTCCCGTTCGTTCTTCAGACAGACGCTTCCAGCTCTGGACTTGGATCTGTTTTATTCCAGGAGATTGAGGGTGTAGAGCATCCTATCGCCTATTATTCGCGTCTATTCTCCAAAGCCGAGAGGAATTATAGTACAACCGAGAGAGAACTCCTCGCGGTTCTCGATTCAATTAAACATTTCCGAGGTTACCTCGATGGTGTTAATTTCACGATTATTACGGACCATATCGCTTTAAAGTGGCTTCTTACGCTCGATAATCCATCTGGTCGTTTAGCTCGTTGGGCTACGGTTATTTCACAATTTAATTTTAAAATCGTCCACAGAAAAGGTGTTTTAAACGTTGTTCCGGACGCTCTTTCGCGTGCTCAAGTCGGTTTGATATCATTTAATCGTGGCAGTAGTCCTACTACGGATCCATGGTATGAACGGATTTATAATGGTGTCCAACATTCCCCTCAGATGTTTCCCGCCTATTGTATTCGTGACGGTGTTTTACTTCGGAAAATGTCCATTGATAATCCATTAAGAAGTAATCCTTGGCGCATCGTTTTACCATCTGTTAAGGTTAGAGAAGCTGTTCTTGAGTTGCATAATGGATTTCCTAATGTTCATCCAGGTGTCATGAAGACCTATTCGAAAGCAAGGGAATTATATTATTGGCCTTCGATGTATCGTACCATCACTTCCATTTTAGCTGAATGTCAGACTTGCAAGGCTTATAAGATAGCAAACTGTACTCCGCATGGTCTTAGGCTTTACCCTAGGTCAGTAAACGCTCCGTTAGATTTACTTTCGATCGATTTGATAGGTCCTTTGCCACCCGCTTATTATGGTTTCCGTTACATTTTGACGATGGTCGACGTGTTCACTAAATACGTTTGGCTTGTCCCGCTTAAGGTCGTTAACGCTGGTAATATCGCCAGAGCTCTTGAGTCCGAAGTTTTTTTGCGCTACGGTACTCCTTTGAATGTTTTGTGCGATAATGCAACAGTTTTTCGTAGCTCCGAGTTTTCTACGTTTCTTTCTGGTTACCATATCCCCGGTCCAATATTTACTCCGTATTATTCTCCTCAGGCTAACGTCGTTGAAAGATATAATCAGAGTGTGATTACCACTCTAAGTATTCTCGTGGAAAATAATAACCGCAGTTGGGCAAAGGTGCTTTCAAAAGTTGCCTTGTACCTTAACTCATGTGTCAACCTTGCTACGTCGTATACTCCCAACTTCTTAATGTATGGACGCGAGGTCGTTTCAGTACGCGAGCGTAACAATATCCAGACTGTGGACCCAGGCTTGGTGCACAGTCGGGATGAACGCGCAACGTGTCTCGAGACGCTCCAAGAAGTCTATGCCAAAGTTTCGGATGCACTTGTTTTAGGGTTCCAGCGGAATGCTAGGAATTTTAATCGGAATAGAATTCAACCTCTGTATAGATCCGGCGACATCGTTTGGCGGAGGAATTTCGCTCGGTCAGGTCAGGACGAGTTTCGTGGAGGGAAATTCGCTCCACGGTTTGTCAAGTGTAGGGTTGTTAGCGTCGTATCTCCTCAAGTGTTAGAGTTGGCCGACGTTGATTCTCGGCATGTCGGTGTATACCATGTCAAGGACGTGTTAAAGTAGGAAGTAGTTAAAAAGTTTTTTTTAATAGGTCGTGGATGGTTCCATGCTCTGCATGTTCATATCCATTTCGTTTTTATGTTCCCTTATATTTTTTTTTTTCTTTTCATTTCTCTAAATTTTAAAAGGTCTTTGTCACCACGATGCACCTAACATTGGTAATTTTTGGTCATTTATTTTGGTCTTTTTGTTTTGGTCACCTTCTTTTTGGTTTTTTCTAAATTTTAAAAGGTCTTTGTCACCACGATTAACTTTGGTCATTTTGGTCATATCTTTTGGTCATTATCGTTTTGGTCTTTTCCAGAAATATTAGTGTACTCGTTTTTTCTTTGAGTGTACTAATTTTTTTGGTCTGATCCAAAATATGTTTGGTCACCCCTTTTTTTTGGTCTGGTCCAAAATATTGGTGTACTCGTTTTTTTCTTTGGTCACCCTTTTTTTTGGTCTGGTCCAAAATATTGGTGTACTCGTTTTTTTTCTTATCGTTTTGGTCTTTTCCAAGAATATTTGTGTACTCGTTTTTTCTTTGAGTATACTAATTTTTTTGGTCTGATCCAAAATATGTTTGGTCACCCTTTTTTTGGTCTGGTCCAAAATATTGGTGTACTCGTTTTTCCTTGGATGACTGTACCTAGTTTTTCCAGTACGAGTGTAAGTACCTCATTTTTTCCTAGTACGTAGTAACTTCCGTACTATGTTCGCGGCGTTTTGCGTTCCAATTTTCAATTTGGTCGGCCGTATGTGCTTCATTTGTTTGTTTTGCATACTACGCATTTCGCGCGGTTTTGCTTGCGGAATTATTTATCGTCAGACGTTCTGTCCGTTTCGACTTATATTGGTCTTATCTGACGTTTCGATTCGGTTTTTAACCGGAACCTTGTTCCTTGGGGTTCCGTACTTTCACGGTATGTTCGAGGTTTGTAGTTTGTCGTCGTTTTTTTGTCGATGGTGAGCTGCTTCCTCTCACTCTGTTCTCCGAACACTTTTTTTTCTGCGAGCTAGCGAAATCATTGTTTTCTTGGTAGTGGTGCCGTTGTCGCCTTCTGCTAGCTCATTAGGCGATTTACGCTTGCGGACTAGTTTCGTTGGCTGTGTAGTGCGTAGCATTTTGCGTATTTTTTTGATTTAAAATCTGTATATAGAGATAATTATCTGCGCTTTATGTTACGGTTTAGTTACGTTGGTGGTCTTGAGTCCGGTTGTCCGTACGTTTCCTCCCTGTTCGGACAATTGGTGATCCCTCGGCCGTTCCTGTTGGGTTGTGGTCTTGACACCAGTCGGCGCTTCGCCTTTTTCTGCGTTCGCCTGTACGTTTTGGTTTAATCCCGCGGTTTTTTGGTATTTTTACGTTGTAGTCACGGTGTTCGAGGTCATTGACCTTGAATGTTTGATAACGTTTACCGCTATCTTGGTTCCCGGATTTGTTTTTTTTGTCAGATTGACAAAAACTGTAGTTTAAGCTACAGGTGTACCTTTCGGTGACTGACTCCTTTTTACTTCCTACCTTGTTAGGGTTGTCACTTCTTAGATTGTGTAGGGTTATCACTTCTTAGATCATTTAGGGTTGTCACTTCTTAGATTGCTAGGGTTGTCGCACACCATTTAATTTACTGTATGGTTGTAATTTTTATTTATTTTTTCTTCTCCTTTGTCTAGAAGGGGGATGATTGCAGCATTACCGCTGCAAAGTTAAACCTTTTTTGCATAGTCGTATTGTTATCTCCTTGTTCCGGTACGTGATGTTATTCTTTGGTCGCTTGTCATAAAAATTTTAAGTTCAAAAACTTTCGAATTTTTCCTGACGTTCTCCGCTCGCTTGTTCTCGGTCATTATGAATTCGGAGCTGACATGTTGATAATCACATAAAGATTATTTTTTTGAAGAAAAGTTTTGATCAGTGAAGGCTCTCTAGTGTATCGCCTGCAAGACGCCTCAGTCTTCAACCTTTTTTTGGCCAACTTTGAGCCTTGTATTGCCTCACGAAGGCACCGCAGTACCGGTTTATTCCCCGGGTAAGTTACGCTTCGTCTGTGTTCGTTTTCCCAAGATTCCGTTCCCCTCGTTTGGTTCTCGTAGATTTATTAGTCCATTCTTTCCAGTTCCTACCGCCTACCCCATTTGGCACCAGTGCTATTACGCACCAACCAGACTCCAGTCCTTCCACCTACCCTAACCGGCACCACGGCGTGGAGAGGTTGACTCCGCACCACCACCGCTCAGCCCGCACCAGACTACACCCGGCGCGCGTGCATTTTTCCTTTTTAATTTTTATTATCTGTATAAGTTGTTTTAACCGATAGTCTCTGTACACAAACGTCACCCCAGAAACCGTGAGTATACCATTGTCACATTTCGTAGTGTTGCTTTAGCGACGTCTCTAGAGTAGCATTCCAGTATTTGTTGACTGGTATTTTAGTCACCATCTCACACCCTTCATTCAACCCAGTAACCCCCTAAATTCAAAAAAGGCCCGCGCGCCTGATCGAACAACATTTATAATGTTCTTTTTCGGTTTGTAATTTGGTCATCGATAGTTGTATTTGTGAACACATAACCGGCTCGCTTTCCTCTTTTACGGTGTGTGTATTTCTCATTTGTGTATTTCGACTTAGGATTTAATTAAAATAAATCTTTGTCTTTAAAACGTTGTTCGGCATTTTTAATTCCACAAATTCTACGTATTGAACACCGGTATACTCCGTGTGTTCGGTAGTACGATCATTTAAAAGCTTTTTTTAAATAGTCGTGCTACAATACATACTGTAACAATGATAACAATTCAAAAATATTAATTAATTAACTAAATACCAGTAACTAAGTGAACAAACAAACGAAACTTACAAAGATACTTAAAGAACAACTATAAAAAGAACACCCTCTTTCTAACAGAGGCCCTACTTTGAAAATCGAAGTTCGAAGTAACGTTAGCTCCATTCCTGTCACTCGTGATTCGAGATTAAATCGAGAGAAAGAGATGGAGCTAACGTAACTTCGAACTTCGATTTTCAAAGTAGGGTCTCAGTTCGGCCCGCGGCATGGTCCCTATGACACTTGTTACATTACCTCTCTGGATAGCTAGCCCAATCCTTTGAGAGAGGTAAGCACCACATCTGGGATCTCCCTTACATTATATTTTAACCAATTTATTTGGCCAAGAACTAGAAGTAGATGTACACTGAAATGTTCTTTAGATGATTAGAGTGATAGATGCCAAACTGACGTTACTACGATAGAAGTGCCTTAACCTTAAAATCTTTACCTTATGATCTACGAGTTTGAGAGTTTGAATCTATTTTTAAGATTTGATTTTATTTTCATAGCATTATTTCGTCTTTGGAAAGTATGATAATTTTGCTTAAATAGATTAAAAAGTTGCATTTCGTCATAAAGTGATATCTGTCATTCTAATCATCTAAGGGTGTTTTTTATCATTTTTATCATTTTTTAAATCAGAAAGTCACGTGTCAACCTTCATGATTTCCTTAACAAGATCTAATATTGTTTAAACATTTTATTGCAGGTAAATAAAAGTATTATTTATTTTATTAAAAAGTAGGTATTTAATTTGGTTTTACATATCATTTAAATGAAACTAAGGAATGACAATACAATAGGCTTATCTACTCCGATGGCCATTTAAATACGATAAAGGAATAATTAAATAAACGCAAAAGCAAATAAATATTAAGGAAAAGTAAACCTTCATAAAAGTCATAAAACATAAAACTGAACACTGAGAGTTTCTTTTTATAAACTCTGAAAATTCACTTGGACAATAATTTTAACTGAATGTTAGTGCCTTTATGGCTGGTATCTTTACAATTTGTACTCAACTTGGTTAAAACTACATTCATATAGAAACTTCTAATAATTATAATGTTTATGAACAAAATACCATCCCTAAAATACGTTACAAAAACTACTATCCCTGCTTTCTTTTCAAAACTACCATAATGGTATAATTTTAATACCACGGCGTTCTCCTAGAATACAAGGGTGGCAGCCCGCAGGACGAAAAACCGAGGCACAGGAATTCAAAATTCTTTCTGCCAGTCGCTCACTAACCGCGGTTCGGAGCGGACCTCGGCGCTGCGCGCTTGATTCTTAAATCAGCTGTGCTGTGAGAGAGAATAAAAGACTGATAAATATGGACTTGTTGTTGTGAAGTGCGAACTATAAAGTGTACCAAAATGTGGGGTGAAAGCAGTAAGGCCTGTGAAAACAATTGCCAGTGCTCTGGGTAAGTAAAAAAAGTTGAATTAGAAAAAGTGTCTTCCCTATTTCCGCCCGGCTTGTGTTGAAATGTTCTATATTCGATATTAGTTGAATTTTATCTAGTCCTTTTCACTGTAACAGGTCTTCATGTTATGTTTATTGTTCTCTTAAATCACGTAATTTAGTTTAAATTTGTACAGTTGGTGTCATGATTGGCTAGGTTTTTTGACAGGTGTTTTTTTCTATTATAACGACGTTATAATGAATACTGTCAATGAAACTTCCAATAACCATACAAGAAGTATTTCGTTTTATGTTTAAAGTCCGGCCTAGCACATTTACATTGATGAAATAGGTACTAAATAACAAGAGAATGAAATGAAACTCCGGTTTTTAAGTTCTTAAGGTTAATTAAAATAAATAAGCACCTACTACCTAACTATTAAACTGCATTATTTAGGTTGCATGGTGCGTGACCTTAACCTGACCAATAAGTCCAAACTAAAAAAAGTTAAGCACCTAACTAAGTACCTACCTATCTGTGAAGTAGATCAGATCAGATCTAAACGATATTTTTATTTGTTATTTTATGTTCATTAGCGTGAATTGGTCAAAACAGCTTTAGTTGGTCATGCTTATCAGCGTGCTCTACTTTTTATTTAATGAACAGACACTGTTGGTTAGTTTATAAAACAGTGCAATTGATAAAACATACAAAGTACTTACTTACCTATTATTCATATGACCACACACAGCTGTAATTTCATTCATGATAAAATTAGTAATTGACATAGATTAATTTCGTCAAACGTGTTACCGTAAATACGTAATAATTTATCGTTATAATATAACATTAACAACAACATCAAGCCTCTCCCACTTTTAGTTTTGCCTTAATATCTTGGTTTTTTTTAATACTTTTATAAAGATATCACACGATATAGGTTATGTTAATTCCCGCCAAGGAGCTATACCCTTCTTGCTCATTTTCAATGGGTTATCACAAGTGCGAGGGAGGCAGCAATATAAACATACCGGATGACGTGTATGAAGATAAATTCGAATAACGAATTTACATACTGTGCCGACATGGCATGGCATAACTGACTTAAACGTTATAAATAGGTATTTTTGCGCTTATAACTAACTTAGTTAAGAAAGTATGAAGGTATAGGGAGAAACCTATACGATTGAAAATATGTAGTTATGTATTTTACTAATTAATAGCTTGCTTGATTTAAGTGCATTGACCTTGTAGGGTGTTTTTGGAAATGAAGTAAGTTCCCATGGCAGTCGCAGAATAGGTCGGTATGTAACTACTTACATCTATGACTAGTATGACTACCTATAGGTAATCAATTTATTTATTTATTTATTGATAAAAGCGTTTACATGACCTTACAGTATAACCAATGCGTCATTAAACTTAGACTACTTAACTATTAAATATAAATATCACAATAATAGAAAAATAAACAAATTATAATGGAACTGTTGATGACCTAGCATCCGTCGCCTCACAGAATCTCAAGCATTCTCTACACACTGCCGCCCATCGCCACGCAAACAAGTCGCACTCAGGTGCCGATGCCAGGAGCGCATTTAGCTGTGAGAGAGCGCGGGGCAGCGGCGAGTTCCTGCACGACACGGTACGCGCCGGCGGCACGGCCAACAGCTCGCGCCGTCGCGGTCTGAGGGCTATCCTCTGGACATCCGGGACAAACAGTCGCAAGAGACGCTCTACTATTTCGGGGCAGTCCGACTCACCACGCAAGGCTCGACATGCCGTGACCATAAGTTGGTAATTCCTCCTGACCTCCAAGGAGTTGTACCCAAGGGAGCCGAGAGGATACTTCGTTGGGTACAGATGCGGGTAGAATCCGAATATTTTTTTATAGAGAAACCTTAAAAAAGCTTTTTGTACCTTCTCAAGAAGCAAGACGTACGCCGATTCGTAAGGATTCCATACGATCGACGAAGTCTCCAGCTTACTCCTTACTAAGGCATTATACACAATTTTTATGGCCACCGGGTCATGAAAGTTACGGAGGTTTCGGATTACGAAACCCAGTCTTCGGAAGCAACTCATGGCAAGAGAAGAAATATGCTCGTGAAAGGTGAGCCGCATGTCAAACACTATGCCCAAATCCTTGACGGAGAAGACACGATTTATCGGCGCAGGCCCTAGCATATATTGAGCATATATGGGGGTACGAGAGCGGGTAAATGTACACACACAACACTTGGCGGGATTAAAATGCAGTTTGTTCTCCCTGCTCCACCGAAACACCATGTCGATGTCCCCTTGTAACGTCTCGCAATCAGCTCTTTGCTCTACTCCATATATCAACTTCAGGTCATCAGCATACAAGAGACACTGAGCTGATCGAAGAACCGATTTGAGATCGTTGACCATGATACTGAATAGGAAGGGCCCTAAGATGGAGCCTTGACTGACGCCAGACCGGGTATGATAAGGAGTCGAGACAAAACAACCATGTCGGACGAACTGCTGCCGATCGCGCAGATAGCTGGCAAAAAAAATTAGCAACTTGGGTGAGAAACCAATCTTATCAAGTTTCCTAAGCAGCACGTCGTTATCCACGCGATCGAAAGCCTTCGCGAAATCGAAATAGAGGACATCGACTTGAATACCTCCATCAAGATGCTCCGCAATGTTATCGGTTAGTATCAACAGATTCGTGTTGACTGAACGACTAGGCCGAAAGCCATGCTGTGCGTCACACAAAAAAGGCCGGACTTGTGAAGATAGAGCCCGGTGAAGTATGTCCTCAAACAGCTTGCCAAGGGTGGGAAGAACAGCCACGGGTCTATAATTCTCGACGACGGAAGTGTCACTCGCCTTAGGAATCGGTCTCACTCTCGACACCTTCCAACTTCGAGGATATGATCCAGAGGAGAGTGCCAGGTTAAAAATATATTGTATCGGGATCTTTAAGAACTCCATACAACCCTTTACAATATACACTGGCAAATTATCAGGCCCAACGGAGCTATTGGCCTTTAGACGCTTTATCCCAGCTTCAACCTCGTGTAATGTAATTGATTTGATATCAATACAGTTGCCACTACAAGTAGGCTTTGGATCAGCATTTCCTAACAAGTTTGGGTCAAGAAGTGGAATGTCAGGTAGAAAAACTTCTCCGAAATAGTTTGCAAACGCACTAGCCACCTCTCTACCGACGAATTGTTCGCCTTTAAACTTAAAGGCGAACTTATCAATATCTAGGTGAGCGGTTACATTGTGTTACTTTAACATTAGTAAGCACGATTCTTACTTGACGTTCTTGGTAAACTGGTGCCGAAAAGTTTTGATAAGAAACCTACAATTACGTCAGGTTTTCATTCGTAAGTACCAAACAACCGCATCGCACCAAAAAGTTATTAAGTTTAGAAAAGGACAGATGTAATAGGTTACCCTTTCTTAAGGCTCTAGGTACCTACTAAGTAAGAACCTAATTAGGTGACCCTATCTACCTATCTTTAGATGGAAACCTGATAAAGAAGCTAGGCCTTGGTTCTTTTTTTCGCCACAGCGAAAAAAAGTTACGTCACCGCCATTTTGCCTCACCTTGAGCATAGACAAGTTCCTTGAACTTTTAAGATAGCGCACGTGGGAAAATGTCTAAAGAAATTAGTTTCCATTTCGTTTTAGAAAGGGAGAGTTTTATTAACTTTCATTATGCTTCGACAGTGCTTTAGTTTTATGAAACGGTAAATATATCTATCTTAGGTCTGTTAGGTATTTATTACCATAGTTTAAAGGATTCCTAGGTACCTACGTATACCCCCGCCACTGTAAAAGGTCCGTTTTGACAGCTGTCAATCAATACAAAATATTTTTTGAGGCACTTTGTGGCGTGTTTAATTGTTCTAGGTTATATTTTGCCATAAGCTAACAGCTGTCAAATCGGGTCTTTTACAGAGCGAAAGGAGTGTTAAAACAGGATAGAAGACGGTTCACTGTCGCTTAAGAAGACTTAAAATTTTGGTATGGTGAAAACAGCGCTAGGTTCTGTAAAAATGTAAGTTAGAAGTTACGTTTTGAATTTAGCTGTCAGGAATGGGTGCCCCAGCAGTAGCGGCGTTAGGGTAGGGCGCGGTTGGGCGACCGCCCAGGGCTCCAGACGTAAAGGGGCGCCTGCCGCTGGTTTATGTCTTTCTTCTTTTTCTTCGTATGGGTTTGAATAGCAATTGGGGTGGGGCCCGGCCCGGGCTTAGAAATCTCGCCCTGGGCGCTGGTAGTGCTAAAACCGGCACTGTGCCTCAGAGTTCATATAAAATTGCAAATGATTATCAATAAAAAAGTACGCGGGAAAAAAATAGTAGGTACCTTTTATGAATACAAATCGGTAGTAAAACAAACAAAGGAATAACAATTTTATGTGAGTCAATATTGGCCCGTCAGGAATTCTTTTTCGCAAGGATTAGGCTGCGATTTGAGTCTACAGTTTCAGTACAGGCTGGCGTCGAATGAGCCAAGATTGAGACGTGTAACTACCCTCTTAATCGGCGGATCTAATTAGGCTGATCGAGTTCGCCGAGCGAGAGCGTGCTAATAATATCACATCAAGTTTTGCCTGCGGTTTTCCTGGTAAATAACGGAAACGATTGTTTGTGGCGGTATAGGAAATACCTACCCGTATCTCAAAATAAAAGAACAGTTACCCATTCAAAATGAGAATTAATTATAGAAAGAAGACAGAAAACAATCTGACAGGAACAGCACGCGTGTGTTCTATTGGTGGATTTTTTCGGCGCACACCGCTCCGCTACCTCGCACAGCTCTGGTGGAAACGCAGCTTAACACGTAAAGCTAACAAATAAAACATATAAAAAGCGGCCAAGTGCGAGTCGGACTTGCCCATGAAAGGTTCCGTAGCAGCAAGACTATTTATGACGTTCAAACAAATTTTCGGTTTAGAATAAAAAGTGATATTAGGAACCTCAATATAATTTTTGAAGACCTATCCATAGATATCCCACACGTATGGGTTTGATGAAAAAAATAATGAGTTTCAGTTCTAAGTATAAGAAACCTCCAAAACTTATTGTTTTTTTTATATTTTTGTGTGAAAATCTTAATGCGGTTCACAGAATAAACTACTTACTTACCAAGTTTCAACAGTGTAGTTCTTATAGTTTTGGAAAAAAGTGGCTGTGATATACGGACGGACAGACAGACAGACAGACATGACGAATCCATAAGGGTTCCGCTTTTTGCCATTTGGCTACGGAACTAAATTTTTGACTATTGTTTGAGACATACCTACCATTTTATTAGGACTGTCTACCAATAACCGCGTCCAATCTCGGTGGATTTAGGTTACCTAGGTTCCTTTTGGCGGAGGCTCTTCGGAGCGCCTGACACCTTCGGTGATCGAATGCATAGGGAAGCCCACCGCGTCTGAGGGTGCGAGTGTAGTTTTTTTTTAAGTAGAAGGCACACGAGCACTCAGGCCACCTGATGTTAAGTGGAATCTAAGACCCATACACATTTGAATTCTCAAGACTAATCCGAAAACCTCAAATGCGTTGCCAACCCTAAGGACTAAGGTGGAATGCCTCTATGCTCGTAATGTCACCGGTTGTCTTATCCCCACACCGGAACACAATGCGAATGCTGCTTGGCTTGGTTAATGGATAAGATGGTGGTAGCGATCCGGACGGACCCTGCACAGGGTCCTACCACCACTAAAAGTAGTAGGTGAGAGTCCGTCATAAGCATTTAAGGGTGAGTATCCATTGTGCGAGGTAGCGGAGCGCTATGCGAAGAATAAATCCACCAATAGTAGAGCTGCGCTGAGTGAGGCTAGGAAAATGAAGTAATCCTATTGGTTAATTTCTGGCTCTCCCACGGATTTGCTACTTCGCTGTTTGCGAAGTTCGCACTGCTCGCACAGGGGGTGATTCTCTCAACACGGCGTTGCGTCGATCTCAAAGTTTCATCCCGCAAGCTGAAGAAGTGCCGTCGGAGCGTACAAAACACATTTTAACGCGTGCCTTCTTAATTAGCCAACTTTATACGACACTGAACTCGACTCACCTGCCAGCTGCCTAATTGAGAAGGAACTACTAAACCGATTTATTACCGAAATTTGGTATGGAAATAACTAAGGTCCCGGGGATTCATTTTATCCCGGAAAATTGATCAGTTCTCGAGGGAATAGCGATAAACGAGGTATTTGACATAATATAGACGACACTATCAAATTGTGATTTAATAGTGTCGTCTACATATACATAGGGGGAGGAGCGGAATAATACTAAGTCACCGCGTACGAAGTCGCGGGCGTCTTCTAGTCACAATAATTAATTTCATTATAGCTACTTTTTATTAAACACTAGTTCCCTGTACGCCGTGTTAGCCCCACAGTTTACTTGTTTTCCCATCAGTCAATTCCGATTACGAAATCTTACCGACAGACAGACCAACAAATAGCATTTAAATCAAAGTTTGTTAAATGCGTTACCCTCCATTTTGGCCTCGTAGCCGGCTTAGAAGGGACGGGAGATTTAACGTTAAAAAAAACTTCTAACCCTCGCGCTTTGGAAAAGAAAACAAAACCATAGACAAGTTTATGGCTGTGGTCCATGGTACGGGTCCACAATGAGCCCGTATGCACTACATCCACCCGTTAAAAAACGTTTGATTACTGGATTGTGTTTATGGAAAGTATTATAAGTTGTTTGATCGTGATTATTAATTGCATATTATATTATTATTGTCTGTTTTTTAACTCATGACGTAAACCGACAGAGGGTGTTGATTTATTCTTTTTGTATCTGTCTATGGGATGATAACTCCCAAATATGGACCGATTTGGACGCAGTTTTTGTGATTCCGTACTCAAAGGGTAAAAACGGGAACCTATTACTAAGACTTCGCTGTCTGTCCGTCCGTCTGTCTATCACCAGGCTGTATCTCAAGAACCGCGATAGCTAGACAGTTGAAATTTTCACAAATTATGTATTTCTGTTGTCGCTATAACAACCAATACTAAAAACAAAATAAAATAAATATTTAATGGTGGCTCCTATACTACAAACGTGTTTTTTGTAGTTTTCTGCTCGATATTAATAACGGCAACGGGTAGACACTCGAAATATTCAAGACCGACTTGCACTATTTTTTTAAAATAATAGATACCTACTTAGCGAGCTTTGCTGGGGTATTTCTTAGGTACATAGGTACATACATGCATAATATCACGCCCTTATTCAGGGAAAACATGGATAGTTTTTAGATAGGTTGTTTGAAAAACGGTTGAGATTGTATTAGCTCTGAAGGTGGGGCTCGTAATCATGTCTAAGTTGGGTATTTTTATCGATATAATAGTTAAAACTTATAATCTTACTGAACAACTAATATGAACGATCCACCCGATTAGCGTATTTTTTTTAGGCAAGTGATGCCATTTAACAACCAATAAAACACATAAGCATTTAAACTCGTAAGTCTCTTCTGTTTTGGTCGGGGGTTTAAAAAGACTTCAAAGACTGGTGATAGTAACTAGCTTATGCTCGTTTTCATCGTTTAAGTCTTTAACACTAAGTGATAGATAACATGTTGACTGTCACTTTACAACCTATTTGGAGGTTCCTTAAGCAACAGTGAAAACTTGAACTGTTTACAATTTTAACTGTTGGGTCTGTACGTAAAACAGGTTCCAATTTTTCAGTAAGAGCAAGACGCCCAAATTGGCCGATTTCCTGGCTAATGTTGCATAGAATTGCGCAATATCCTGTAAACATTCAAACGGACGAAGGAATCAAATATGTTAAACTATCACTTCCTTCGCAACCCCCAGGCACTGAGGCGTGCAGTTTTGCGCTTAAAAAAGCTAAGGTCAAAGGAACGTTACAGCCAGTTAGTTTATTGGCGGTATCAAAACGGCCTTGCGTAAGCATTATAAAATAAAGCATTATAATGCATCGAAGAGGCACTTTTTTTTATTAACGGATTCAAAAAATGGTTCTCAATTCGTCGGGATTTTTTTTCATGTGTGTTCTCCGATTTACACAAAGACAGGTGGACCGATTTGTTTTTTTTTTATTTGTTTGTGTATACTTTCTAGTTGGTCCCATTTCCAGCACGTCAAGATCTGATGATGGGATCTTGGAGCAATCGAGGAAACTTCTCAAAAATCATTGTAATGAGTATACGTGGACGACATAAGTATTATTATTATCACTAAAAGGTATGAAATAAAATAAATGTTTTTAAATACTAAGAACCGTCTTCAAAAATAAATAATTAACTTATTTTAAGATGATAGGTCAGTCCAACTGAAGTCGGCGTCCCACTATATGTTTAACCAAAAGCCGAATTCTGTTGGACTGACCTATCCGGATAATTAAGGCTAATAAAGTTCTCAAGACGTTCGCGTTCCCTAGAAAAATTCGAAGCAAAACCGAAATAAACCGGTACTAACCGGTATTTTAAACCGGTTCCGAGCCCTGTCACTAACTCCTAAACTACGCAACGAATTTTCATGCGGCTTTCAAGGCCAGTTAGACAATTTTTCACACAAGGTTTTAAATTATATATGTTCTGGGTTCGGTTTTAATTGTGACCTTTTCAAATTCTCACTACAAAATGAATCTTCATTAATCTTACCTATTTAGAATAGAATAGAATAGAATAGAAATAATTTTATTGACAATATTTGACACAATACATATACAACATGAAAAAATAAAACAACAAAACAAAAAAGAAGTAAGATACTTAGTATCAAATAGTGTCCAATAGGGTACCACTCAGCATGATGGCGCGGCGTGGCGAGCCACTACCCACGACGCTGGCTATTTGAGTGAAATTACGAATACCAGAGACATTACAAAAACATAACGATAAAAGAAAGAAAGAAGGAGAAAAAAACAAAAAGAAAATATATTAAAATCTAAGACCCATATAAGATCTATATTTAAGACCCATCCCACAAAAAGCTTTTAATAAAAAAAACTGTCCATCTCTTTTGGAGCTACAATGCGACAGACAGACCGACTTAACACTTTTTACGGTGCCTGGTTAATGACACAACCACAAGACACGTATCAAGATGTTATTAATACACACTGACCACACCGGGAGACGGCGGTTGCAAGCTGTGAAAACAAATGCAAAGAAATAGCATCATCGCATCGCGGCCTCTCTTGGCATGCCTTATATGCCTCTATGCATTTGTTCGTTGCCGCTCATGCCATCGCTGCCACGAGTGCCACGTATGCACAAGCCTATCGGTACATGGTTCCAACGGAAGATCAGCGCTGGTTTGAATGCTAGCATAACGCTGAGTTGGAACCATTTCGTAACAACACAGGTCTTTTGTTTCATGTCAAAAATTTTGTTACTTTTTGTTTGTCACGAATAAATGTTTTTATTTCTTTCTTTCTTTCTTAATACTCGACAGGCTGAGAGGTAAAATGTTGCCTGGAACTCTAATTCTACTCGTCGTTATGATAGCTCTTATTGGTTTAACAGTAATGGCGGCCGACTAAAAAAAAAAAACGAGTATAGACAATATAGAATAACCCATCAGCCATTTTAAGAAAGTAAAGATAGCTTTGGTACGAGGGAAAATGTAAAGGATGCGTTTTCCGGCGTTTACGCAACTAATTGTCTATCACCTCGGTTCTTGTCTATGGTCTACAACTGACACTGTACGTCGGCAGTTAGAAGACATGTGTTAATCTAACGTGTACGTTAACGGCGCGATACGGTGCGTGGGCGCAGGTCTACGCGACGGGAGGGAGCGGGATGTAGCTATAGGCACTTGTCAGTTATTTACTTCAGGATAATATGGACTTACAGTGCGGTCATAAGAATAGCACAATCTAGGTAAATTTCCGTAGCGTTGACATCTATTTAATTAAAAATCTATACCTTTGACAAATTAGTTTGTTTAGGTGGAATTGAATTATAATTGTGACAAGTAGAGCTAAATATTCTCAATACGTAGAAACCGCCACTCGTGCAGCACATTTAGGGCAAAAGTTGTTTCTAGTTTTAATCGGTCAGTTTGTTAGTCTGTTTGGTATAAATTTGACATACCAACAAATATGTATTTTTAAGGTTATATATTGTTTACCACAGAGCGTGTGCGACAACACTTATTCCCGCGCTCGTGACGTCACTCGGACCATAGACAAACCATTCGGTTGCACATGGTAGCGCTGTTTGACCTTTCCGCCGTCGGATTTTCTTGGTCATTGGCTTTTAATCTAGTTAATTAACGTAGTCATGTCGTTGCTCGATTTTATAATTTCGGCCCGTATTGTAGGTACCCAATGGGAGCCAACAGGACCTTATTATACTAAGGCTCGGACTGTAGGTATCGAAATAGGTAGACACATGAGAAATTTTCATAGAGTTGGTAGGTATGTATTAATTACTAAAGCGGCTATAACAACAAATAATAAAATTAAAATAATTCAGTAAATTATATTGTATTACACAAACTGAAAAAACCGATTTCAAAAAGGTTTTCTTTTAATACGTCGAAATCTTTTTTTTTAACTTTATACCAAAACACTGCATTACGCGACATCTATACTTCGCACCCAGAACTCTTTGCAACTATTCGGAATCCGATATCACCATCCGGCGAGTCATACCAATCAACATTGATCTTTACTTTTGACTGCTAACTACCTATCTAGAGTTCTGAATAGTTTGGTCTTTGAACTCTAGGCATAGTATATAGCTACTACCCCTGTTTTGACCCGGCGGCACCCCATAGTTCGTTCAACCCAACAGATGCCACCCTCGTAATTACGTTTATATGTACGCGTGGCGTTTAACGGTGGTCTAGTCGCCTGTGACGAAATATTAAAAAAAAGTTGGTTAAAATCCGCTAGTCGAAGGAAGTGAAACCATAAACCAGAGGACACCTTTATTTCCGATTAGTGTTTTGAAATCTCGGTTTTTAAGCATTATGTAGGTACGACAGTGTGCGCAGAAAGGAAATTTGCAGTTTCAATAATTTTTGGTTATATCTCTCTCACTATTAAAAAAAACAACAGCACATTTTAGTAATCTAATTTATTGTAAATTGTGTAACCTCTTTTTAACTAACTTGAAGGTTACAAATAGATATACATTAAAAACAAAAACCAATACATTGAACTCAACCATGAACACTTACAACTTCAGTAAAAAAAACTAACCATCCTTGTCTATTCCCGCTTTATTTTCTTCTAATCCAGTAACATTCCAGCCAGTCCCTTCAAACCGGCCGAGGCCATTACCTCTGGATTGTCTATGCTCCTTTTTTATGGAACGTGTTTTATATTGTATCTAAACTACACGAATCGAGACTCATTTCACTCGGATCGATATTTGATGCAATGAAGACAACAATGGTTGTACAAAACAAACGTGAAAATTAGACCTAGCGTTAGTAAAAATACAAGTTAATTTTGCGTGAACTTGACACCCTTTGCAAAAAGTACGCAGGTGGTATCCACCCTAATCAAAAAGCGCCATTTATTTACCCCAATGCCAAAGTAATTGTTCTAAATTTAAATTATCTCCAATACCTACTTTAGCGTTATCGAGTCGGCACCAAAAAATACCTTTTAACTTTTTTTCAGAAAATTTTCCGCTTTAAACTTTCGAAATTCGAACATAAGTAATTGGGAACAACAAAGCAATCCTTTGCACGCAATGTTGGCTAATGTGAAAATAAATCGTGTTATTTCACACAATGGTTGCAATATCACGATTTCCGTTGCATTTGCATGTTCTTAATTACGAATCCGAAGACATTGTTGCTTTTCAATTGCAGTAAGATAATTAGGATGAAAATGTATGCTCATCAAATAAATTAATATCAGTACTTTAAATTTAAGGTCTTTCAAATCTTCATTATTAGAGTTCTCATAATTTTATCACATGTCTCCGAGTCTCCGACTACAGGTTGTTTCGCTATAGTGGTATAGTTTTATTATCCATTATATTTTACATACAAGGATATTTTAGACGTCTATGGTCTATAGTTTGTTAATACAAAACATGCCCAGAGTTTGAACCTGCATGAGAAGTCGACGCCTTATGAAGTCAACAGTTAGAATGAGATTCTTATCAAAATGATATAAGTGCGGTCAAGATACGACGAACTTGTGTCTTTTTAGAACTACGGTGTGTCATAATAGGGTGCGTGCACGCATCCCGCTAACGCATAGGGTTGTCACAAATAAAAAAAATCGTAAGGTTTGAAGTTAGTAGACTTAGTTTTAAATGATTACATTAACAATGCTCATGTGTGACATGTCAGGGATCTTACTTTGATAGTCGAACTTTACTTTTCAACCTACATATTTACGTTAACTCTATCCCTTTCTCTCGATCTTGTCTTGAATGAAAGGCAAGGAGCAACCGAGTTTTGAATTTAGTGCTTCGTGGATCTCATCCAGTTGGACCTGTCATTCATTCGTAGCTAGTAGTTTAAACAAACAAATCGTCAAGAATCACAAGACTTCATTAAGAACCGCCGCAAAAACCTATATCAAAACTATATAATATTGATCTTACAGATTCGAACAGATATCTACAAGATACTAATTAAAAATTAATATAAGGTACTTAAAAGCAAAATTTACGACTAAGTTGTATAGGATTTAATATTATCCATAAAAGAGACTCGCTTGATTTAAACCGAGTTGTATAGTACTATTCATCAAAAACTATTATCAATAGTGTTTGCAGGTAGCAGGTAGGACTTTGTATTTTCAAAAGCATTTTGGCAGCCCTAAACCCAATCCTTTTTGAACAGTAATCACGTAATCTTCCATAATAGAGGCAGGGATTCCGAGTCGTGAGTCGGTGCTATAAAGAACCTTTTTTAAAAAAAGTTGGACCATAGAGAGAGTGGTCTATTATCGTGCCATAGACATCAACCAAGATAATATGAGAGATGTTCGAGCGGGGATGAATTTAAAGTGAAGTTAACAGGAAGAGAGTGGAAGGACCAAACAGCTCGTCTCAGGAACAGGTACAGGTGTAATTTGATAAAACAAAGTTAATTTAATTAATACAAGATACATTTTATATGTTCCAATTCAAATTGAATAACATATCTAACTTTGAAGTCGTGATTTGAAGCCAAATCGGCCACCGGCCACGAACAAAACCTATAAAAATAAGTACAAAATCACGCTCCAAGAAAAAACGATAGAACGGGCTCCATTCAGCCGTTATCTACTTGCTCTGTCCCACGCATACTGTATCTCTCTCTACCCGTCGTAAATTCCTGATGGTATGTCGTCAGGTTTATAAGGATATTGTTGCTATATCTTTCAATTGCCGATATCCCGGATATAACACAAATGGTTTTTCTTTGAGATTGCGAAGGATAATTTTTAAAAAGTACAGGCTTGTCGATGGTTTTTGTAAGCAGGCAATGCTTATATTATTATACGTGTTTTACAAAAGCCGGCAAGACCCTTTTGAAAGTATCAGATATTTTAATGTCAAGTTAAAAACAAAAAATCGCATAGCATAGTCATAGACAAAACTATCATTAACCATAGACAAAAACCTAACTGCCTACAGTACAGACAGTTAACTTAATTAACTTTTATTTTCTTCCGGTAACGTAACTACGGCCAATTAGAGTGTATTTACTTCCTTTTACAGTCACAAACAAGGAAAAAAAGCAATCTGAATTTTCTAACATGGTTTTATTTTATTTGGAACAGAGAAGACAAGCGAGCACACAAGTCACCTGATCTCATGATTGCCATCTTTCGACGTCAATCTCAAGTTTGCGAATGCGTCGCCAACCCTGAGGGCTTGGATGAATAGTCAATACTCCATTATTTATTGCTTCCATAATGCCTTTATGCTACTAAGTACCTACTGTATAGCTAAATCACTAAATTCACTTGCGGTTTGCATAAGAAGTATTTTAATAAAAATAGGTTTAAAAACTAAAAACAGTCTTCAAAAGGCAAGAAATAACTTCTTTTAAAATTATAGGTAATAAGGTCAGTCCAACTGGAATTCGGCTTTTTGTTAAAAATATAGTGGGACGCCGACTTCAGTTGGACTGATCTTTCAAATATATTTTATACCTTTTAGTGATCATAATAATACTGTTATGTCGTCCACGTATGTACATTTATTCCTATAATATTTGAAGAGTTCCCTAGATTTCTCATCATCAGATCTTGACGTGCTGGAAATGGGACCAACTAGAAATAATACCCAATTGAACAAAAACAAATTCAAATCGGTTCAGCGGTCTTTGTGTAATCAGGAAAATACGTAAATAAAATAAACAAACGCATTGGGAACCTCCTGAACTGAAATTTTAACTCACACACGTTTGTGCAGCATCAAATTTGTTCTCCATCCTGGTTTACAGCTTTACAACTGCACCTAGAGACCTTTCAAAAGTTCCAGCTTCTAGCGACCCTTCTAGTAATTCAATATCTTGTTTAATTAATAAGTTATCTACCGCGGAGAGGGCTCCGGACATTCTTGGTCATAAACAACAAACCTGCGTCACGTGGCTTTATGGTTAGTGACGTCACTTCCGATTACATCATAGGCATGTTGAACAGCAAAAAACTACAAGGTAGTAACTATTTTAAATTCTATTTTACATTTCTGTCACGAGTCAGTCATGATTTTGGATATTTTGTTGAAAAAAAAAACTTCGAGTTTCTAGTCATTTAGAATTTTAAAATGTTTGTATTTTAAGGTTTGTATTTCATATTCGCTTTAGCATGTCTTTTCTAGGTTTCGTAAGAGGTCTTATATTGCCTAACTTAGATGGTCACTTGGTGTTAAATCTTCTCCTAATTTTTGTATTCCACGCGTTTACTTGATAGATAACTTAACACATACCCACCACATTTGACACTTAACCACACAAACCTTTCTATTTACAGATTTCGAAATTCAAATCCCGTTTGCGTTTCAAACTCCAACGTCTGTAACGTACTTTTCTGACCATAGAGCAGTTCGAAATTTAAATTTGTAGGGCCTTCACGCCTGATTTTGTTTGAGTGATTTTACGCATGGGATGTTTAATTGATGCTTGATTAATGTGTTGCTTGGAACTTGAAATAAAAACTTTTTCTTATGATCCAACTAGTATTAACTAACCATCTTAAATAAAAGTTCAAAATAACTCGAATTTGTCTATGTAATAAGGTGGGAGAGGCATATAGGTATCTTCGATAATTTTAGTATTTATAGCGACCCGCCCTCGCACCGCTTCGGGTTAAAGTATTATATATAAACCTTCCTCTTAAATCACTGGATAAAAAGTAGCCTATGTTCATCACGGATAACGTCGGCTTCTAATGGTAAAATATTTTTTTCAAATCGGTCCAGTAGTTTCGGAGTCTATTCGAAACAAACAAATCTTTCCTCTTTATAATATTAGTATAGATTTATACCATTTCATAGACCACCCAAATTTAATTGTAATTCGGAAGCACTCTTTACCTAATTATTGAAATTATTTTCGTAATGGTACAACATTACAACAGCAGGAAAATTAAAAAAGTTCAGTGATGCTCAATACAGCGCTGGATAAACATAGCGATCCTCCGTTAATTTTGAACTCGCGCGGAACAGAGACGGATGGAGAGAGATAGCCGACGACCGTTGAGCCTGTTCCATAGAGCAGGTTGTTTTTTTCTAAGGCACTGATTTCTCTAGTCTTTCGTTCTTTTTTTAAACGTGTTTAGAAGTACGTAACGTATTCAAAGGCTTCGAGCTTTTAAAGGGATGATGCCGTGAACTGAAATACAAGTACTTTTTTGTTTGTGTTTTTATGGAGTCAAAAGAAAGAAAACCACGGCAAGAATCATTGCTGTAGGGAAAATGTTGTTCTGTTCGTATCTCTCCTGTTCAATTTAATATTTATTTTTAGCCGATGGCTTTAAATATTTTGTATGAATAAATAATTAAATAAATATCAGAGGACAATCTTACACAAATTGACCTAGTCCCAAACTAAGCTCTAGGCTTGTACTATTGGTACTAGATAACGATAAACATACTTATAGAGAAATACATACTTAAATACATAGAAAACATCCAAAACTCAGGAACAAATATTCGCGCTCATCACACCTTTATCTACCCTTACCGGGATTTGAACCCAGGCTTCGGAGGCAAGGTCACTCCCAACTAGGCCAACGTGCCGATGTCCATTTACTGTCTCAATGCAAATTATATTGTTTTATGTGCAAGGAAGAGTTAGTAACGTGAAGATAGATACACTGACAGCTTCTAATTCATGTTGCAAAGGACCCCGAAAAAGTTGTTAGGAAAATGTGGTTTCAGTCAATTTTCATGAAATTTAGATATGTTATAGACTTAAGTGTCCCGATCAAAAGTCCCTTCGGGTGCTACCACGGTTTCCGAAGCCATTCCCGAGATACGATCGAATTTATACCTACAGGCAGATCTATGTATTTTCCCGGCGTTGTGTTGTTTTAAACCTTAACCTCTGTTGTGATGATATGGAGAAGTTATCTATTGCATGTGTAATGTCAATGTCAGTGCAAAATGCACATATACCACACAAACACCACACCGACTAAATGTGGCAAGAAATAAAGAGAAATGGCATTACAATTAGGTAACCCACCACAATTAGGTGCCACATTTAGTCGGTGTGGTGTTTGTGTGGTATATGATCATATCATCACAACAGAGGTTAAGGTTTAAAACAACACAACGCCGGGAAAATACATAGATCTGCCTGTAGGTATAAATTCGATCGTATCTCGGGAACGGCTTCGGAAACCGTGGTAGCACCCGAAGGGACTTTTGATCAGGGCACTTAAGTCTATAACATATCTAAATTTCATGAAAATTGACTGAAACCACATTTTCCTAACAACTTTTTCGGGGTCCTTTAAATAACATCAATCACGCAATAATTTGAGTTTATTTTCGATAAATTTAAGTAAGGAATATGCGTTATGGTGGTAATTAACTAACATCACTTAAATAATGTTGTTTCCGTGCAGTAATAAAGCCAACTTAGCGTTAATTAAGTTCCTGGTAGTGTGAACAGATACACGCTCTGAACAAAGATGTTACATACGTATATACAATGTTTGTCTGTCGGTTTATTGCTTACATCCTGGCTGATAAAGCTAATCTAGAGGTCAACGGCTTGAGCTTTAAGCTTTGACGTTGGAATTAAGATGGCGGTTAACGTGTTTTGAATTATTAAGTTTACTAAACGATTGTACAATATAATATCCTTCTAATTGTAATATTTCATTACGTAAAATATATTTAAGTTTTCTATATGTTGTAGTAACGAAGTAATAAAATGATATACTTTACACATGCGTATACATACACTTTTTCTTTTATGGTTATTCTGACTTTGTCTATGACTTAGCTGTGCGTAGTTTTATGATTTCACTAAAATAGACGACACGTTGGCCTAGTTGGGAGTGACCCTGCGTCTGATGCCAGCGGTTCTGGTTTCAAATCCCGGTAAGGGCAGATATTTGTCTTGGATGTTTTCTAAGTATTTAAGTACTTCTCTAAATTTTATCGTTACAAGCCTAGAGCTTAGTTTGGGACAATTTGTGTGAGATTGTCCCCTGATATTTAATTATTTATTTATTTATTAAATACCGGAATAATATTGATATTTTTAATAACTTATATGAATGGTTTTTTATCAGTAAGCTGTAAAAAAACTAAATGTGTGTCTATGTAATCAAGTAGACGGTTTATTTAATTCCGCGCGCAAAATCCCTTATTTATCTGGCATCAAAACATTGTTAACGTCAGCTGTCCGAATTCAGATCTTTGGACAACCCTAATTCAGCATCCTGGGAACTGGCAACCCTGACCTGACCATAGAGAATAGAAACAATTTCGCGCCCAAATTTATTGTCTTACAACTTTAAAACACACTTCAAATCATTGAAATTTAACCTTAACTCTACGCAGTAAGAGCTATGGTATACGTATTACAAATTGTGATAACAGCGTGTAACTTGAAATCAGAAGGCGCTTTGTTAAAGCTGTTACACACATTAAAATGTGTCTTAATTCTTTGGGATATGGTAAGAAATCGTTTGGTGTTGTTTGTGTAAACTAGATAGACCCCTAAATTTGCACAATGCGGAAGCTTGAGAAATGATAAAAAATATAACAATAGACAATCTGATGATACAGATTCGCACGGGAAAAGAGGTCGTGACCCGGCTGAAGGGATGCCTTCTTTGCAAGCTGTTTGCAAGAGCTTTTTTATTGATTGACACATTGACATTTGATTGAAATTTTACCAATATAACGGTGTTTGTGAGATTTGCAACAAGTTTTTTATTACTATTTCGTTCGCGTAAAAAACTAAATTCTCCCTTTTGGAATGTGTGTGTGGTTGCCGGGTTAGAATAGTGGCACTCCATGTCTTCCCGTGGATGTCGTAAGAGGCGACTAAGGGAATAAGGGCTTGTAGTACTGTTAGGCGATGGGCTTGCATTCTGTCACTAATACACTTAGTAAACTTCTTGGCTTGATTGTGCGAAATGTGGTTACAGAATTATAAACAAGTAGAGTAGTAGTTGGTATTTCTGTAGCTCTGCCTACCCCACTCAGAGAAAGATTCATTCCATGAGGCATTCCATCTTAGTCCTTAGGGTTGGCAACGCATTTAAGGTGTTAGGATTTATAGTCTTGAGAATTCAAATGTCTATGGGTCTCAGATTCCACTTACCATCAGGTAGCCTGAGTGCTCGTGTGCCTTTCCTTAAATAATTAAAAAAAAAGAGTTTAGGTAGGAACCTACTTACATTTTGTGGACAAACGTTAGCATAACGTCGGTACAAGATATATAATTACACTTTAAATACAATTTCAAGTTAGTAGCTCTTGTTTTAAGCACACCGCCTTCATAAGTTAAATTCTAAAAAAAAAAACAAGAAAAAAGCTAAGTCACGAAAAAAAAAGTTAACTACAAAAAAAACGTGTGAACCAAAAACTTTCAACTAATGAATAAATATTATGTTTTGCTAAACTATACTACCTGTTAGAAAGTGAAAATAAGGGATCCTTTGTCTATGCCCGGTTCGAAAGGGGCTCGATTGTCACCTAGACAATTGTCTATGATAATAGAAACTAGTTTAGTATAACGTTTCGTTTATGCAATGCATTTTTTATAAGATGCAAATGCTTGCAAATGCAAAAAACTTTGCATTTTTTCTTTCGGTATTTTTTAACCATCTAAACTAAATACGCTTTGACAGTCTGAGATAAACTCTAACCTAAATTATTTTAGAATTTCAACCGTTAACGTTGTCATTATCAGATGATTTGAAGGTCAGAAGTATTTATAATACAATGCTGATAGGGAATAACGGAAAACATAATATGTACTATTGTTTTTATAATTATCGGCGTATGTATTTGTGTGTAACACGTTGCGGCTACCAAAGAAGGCAGCTAAGTGCAATGTATAGTAGCCGAAGCATTCTTAACTCTATTGGTAACTACATTAGATTTAAAATGCTTTAACTATGCAGTTAGCCGCCTTCTTTGGTTTAACGGCAGCACGTACAGTCTGCAGTTTAATATCAATCTAGCTGCAAGGTTTTTAGGGTTCCCTAGTCAATCTAGGATCCCTTACAGTTTCGACGTGTCTGTCCGTCCGTTTGTAGCCTCTTATTAGTAGAACGCTGTAATTTGGCATGCATATACATATTAGTCAGGCCAACAAAGTGGTAAAATAAAGTATTGGAAAAAAATATTTTTTAGTGTACCTCACACGTAATGTGTGTCGTCGGATAGGTCTTTTAAAGACATTTCGGGTTTGTGATTAAGGAATCCATTTATTATATATTAAGCTTTAAAGCGCTAATTTTTGAACATTATCACGACTAAGTAGACATCATTGGTTCTTGAGATACAGGCGATTAAAGTGTTTATACCTACTAAAATCATCTAAGACGGCACCAAATTAGTTTAAATAGAAAATTAGTTATCACTTGTTGATTTTTATGTTTGAGCGTGGAGCCACGGAGCGTGGTCCGACATGCTCTTGCCCAGTTTTGTATTAATGTAAGTACCCAGTGACACTCGCGACGTTAAGACGAATCAAACAAGACCTCGCTTGTGGAAATCGGCCCATCCATCTAGCCTCTCAAGGGAACATAAAGTCGGACATACATACAGGTGAACCACAACCCTCCTTTTGGGTTAGGCTATGTAGAGGTATAAAGAACACAAGAACAAAGTGCATTCCTATTAATAGAAGTGTTAAAATTATTGTTAATGGAGCCATTCTTAGCCTTATAGTTGAATAATGTACAGTTTAGGTAGATTTAGTAATTTAAGGTGCATTATTTAAAACAGCTATATAAAAAAATGCAGCCGGAAACTGCAACAGCCATCTGCCAGAGGACTTGTGTGCTTCGATCTTTTTATGGTTATAAACTCAATTTATAACTACTGTTTTGATGTTTTACATATCTTTATATTTATTAACCGACTTCATAAAAGGAGGAGGTTATACGTTCCACTGTATGTTTTTATTCATATATGTTCACCGATTACTCCGTCAATTGTGGACCGATTTTAATAATTATTTGTTGGTTTGATAGAGTATACTTCTGAGGTCGTCCCATTGTCACCAAATCTGAATGATGAGGGGATCAGTGAGGAATTGAGGGAACTCCTCAAATATTATAGGCAAACATACAGTATTATTAGCAGTGATCGGAATAGGTAGTGCAATTTCGCGAGACTTCGGTGCGTAAGTTTAGTATGGATATAGCTTGTAACCCCGGGATTACATTTGCAAAGTGTTAAAGTTTGTGTTTAATTCAGAAATGTTATTAAAATATGATTTAAGCGATTATTTAGCTTGCATAGAATATCGCATTGAGGAAATATGTAGACACTTGCAATGACAAAAAGTACAAAAGTATTTACAATCACATTTTTTTTTTGATTTTTCGCATGTTCTCATTTAATTTCAATTAAGGTCATGTCAAGAAAATATTCTGTGAAATAATACGAGTCCCGGAATCTGGGGTCTTATCCATATTAATTATAATGTTTAAGGTCATTCATCCGAAATTGCACTACATATTCCGATCACTGATTATTACGAACAAGTCTAGAATGCAAATGCATTCAGAAAGTATCACTTGTTGAATTGGAACTGACGATGAAAACCACAGATGAACCTAAAAGTTATTTTTTGCGTTTTTGAAGGCGGTTTTTTTTATATTCTGTGCGTGTTTGTAATTAAACTCCTCCTAAACGGCTGCACCAATTTTGATGATTTTCGTGCGTGTTCAAGTGAATTCGGGAATGGTTTAGATTTACATATTATTTTTTTAATTATTTTTAAGACATGACAACGTCAGTCGGGTCAGCTTGTGTGATTATAATTTATTAATTTCATTATAACTGGGAAAGGAAATGATTATGTTTTAATAGATTTATGTATGTAGGGAATTAAAGTTTTAACGTAGGTTTAGCGTAGTTGGTTTGGTAGTCGCCTACGAAACTACCAGTCCCAGGTTCGATTCTCGGTCAGGGCAAATATTTGTGTGATCGCGAGCATTGGTTTTTGGGTCTTGGATGTATAATATATATAATTGTTTTTTTAAGACTGCTGCAAACGCGCCCGGTGGGAATTAATCTCCACCGCCTATAAACACCAACTAAAGAGTTGTCGGTCCGTAGCTCACAATTCTTTTTCTTAAGATATTTCCCCTTGAAATGTGAAATAAATAGAGTAAAAAAACCAAAAGTATTTTGGGAAATCGCACAAATATAAACAAATCACGGTCTAGTAATAGAAGTATCTAATAAAACAGGTTTACCTCATTACAATATCTAAATATGTTAAACTATTCATAAATATATGAACCTCTGATTTTTCTCACGGTGATAGGTATACCTACTTGCTCTTTAGTGGCTTCCCAGAAACATATGTGATACCTACTTCCTTGTTTGATGTCCAATTACTCGAGATATACCTATCATTATCTTTGGACACTTTATCAACTGAATTGACTACCTTTTTGTCAACATTCAACATTCTTTTTGGTGTGTTGAAATAAATCCCTCTTGCCTTTTTGTCAACATTTGTTAGAATTTAAACTTCCGATAAACGCCCGGCAAGAACCATAATTTTGCTATTTTATTGGTTTTATTATTTGCATGTTTCGCCATGTCCGTCCGTCCGCAGCCTAGCGCAGAGACTCTTAGTACTAGAAAGCTGTAATTTGGCATGGATATACATATTAGTCACGGCAACGAAGTGGTAAAATAAAATCTTAAAAAAAGGGTGCCTCCCCTACACGTGATGTGGGGATGTATTTTTTTCTAGTCTGGGGTAGACATCGTGTGTGTCGCAGGGTGTCGTTGGATAGGTCTTTCAAAAATATGACGGGTTTGTGAAAACCATTTTTTGATTAAGGGATCTGTTTATGAAATATCCGTTTTTAAAGCGCTAATATTAAATTTGTTAGAGTCAAGTGTCCAACACTTAAATGGAAGCGCATATAACGAATTTAAAAGGAAAACTGACGATTAACGGCTGAACCCTATATTCAAACCGCGGACAGCCTTACTTCGGATTAAAATTTGACACATTTTGTATGGGCAAATGACAAATTTCAACCCGAAGTAAGCCTTTCTATCCGCGGTTTGAATATAGGGTTCGGCCGTAAGTAGACATCATTGGTTCTTGAGATACAGGCGATTAAAGTGTTTATATCTACTAAAATCAACTAAGACGGCACCAAATGACTTTAAATATAAATATTTTATTACTGATTTAGTTTTTATCCCGTGTGGTTGCCGGGTTAGAATAGTGCCACTCCATGTCTTCCCGTGGATGTCGTAAGAAGCGACTAAGGGAATAAGGGCTTGTGGTACTGTTAGGCGATGGGCTTGCAACCTGTCACTAATACACTGGTAAACATCTTAGCCTACTTCTGCAAAATGTGGTTACAGAATTATCAACAAGTCTGTTTAGAGTTGTTGGTATTTCTGTAGCCTACCCCACTCTGGGAACTAAGGCGTGATGTTATGTTTGTAGTAGTTAACGGCTTCGGAACCCTACACTGAGCATGGTCCGACATAAACCAATACAGGTAGGCAAACTTACAGTTTACGGTTTTTAGGTAAAAAAACTATCTGTATTCATTTCTGCCGTTGCTGTTAAGCTAACACTTAGCTGTACGCACGTGACCTTAGTCTAAACGCCACTATAGACAAAACAAACGAACTAATTCCAATTTCAAACTGTTAACTCAACCGGCCACTGTTCTAAGTTTAAAACTAAACGTTTCAGCAGTGACGTCACTAACGGTTTTGAGAGAGATCCGTCACTCTCGTATCCAAGTGAAGAGAGCGGGACCGCTATACACCTCGAACCCCCAACGTAGAGTTGACATAAGATTGAGATTTAAGAAGTTTGTACTGTATTAGAGTAAGTTAAAGTATTTTTTCGATTGAATGCGTGTTGTTAATTTTAGATTAAGTTTATCAAGTGTTCATTAAATACTTGGCGGTTAGACTGAATGGATACAATAACAATTTGTCACATGTGCTTGTTGATTTTTTTAATTTTAAAGTATACCGTTACCGTTAGCTACGATTGCATTTAAAATAAATGTACGCATTACAGAACTAAGACAATGATGTCATAGTCTATCTAAACTGGAACAGTTTGTTTGGCGTTTGTTTTATCTCTTAAATATAGGTCGCGCTTGTCTTAGTTCTTAATATTTATACTTATAAATTTTAAATACCTAACGTTTTGTTACGCAAATTAAAAGAACCATTAAGTGGTGTGCGGTTTCCGCCATTTGGTTTTTCTTCCTATGCGCTATGCTATGTTTTTTTAAGTGCACCAAAAATATTCGGATACTAGCAACTTAGCAACGTGAAATATTCTTGGCTACCGTATGTTTTTAGGTTACCGTAGTCAAATTTACCCTTATAGTTTCGCTATGTCCGTCCGTCCGTCCGCAGCCTAGCTCAGAGACTCGTTAGTACTATGTAGAAAAGCTGTAACTTGGCATGAATATACATATTAATCTCGCCAAAAAAGTGGTGAAATTAAATCATGGAATTTAATGTTTTAAAATACATCCCCACGTCACGTGGGTATGTATTTTAATTTCTTGTCTACCCTATAGTGTGGGGTTGGATTGGTCTTTAAAAAACATTAAGAGTTTGTGCAAACAGTTTTTCGATTACTTAAGTGATCCGTTTATACAACATTAAGCTCAAAAGCGCTATTTTTTGTTAGAGTCAAGTGCCCCCCCCCCCCCACTACAGCCAAAACTCTGAAAAAAAAAACTTAAATAGACCATAAACCATATAACGAATTTTAAAAGAAAACTATCACGACTAAGAAGGTTCTTGAGATACAGGCGATTAAAGTGTTTATACCTACTAAAATCATCTAAGACGGCAAAATTTACTTTAAATAGAAGATTAGTTATTTATTTATTTATTTATTTAATCTTTATTGCACAAAAAAGAATACACTTAATATGCAAAAGGCGAACTTAATGCCGTAAGGCATTCTCTACCAGTTAACCTTTAGGCAAAGCAGAGATTAGTTATTACTTGTTCATGTTTATGTTTGTAGTACTTAACGGCTTCGGAACCCTACACTGAGCATGGTTCGACATGCTCTTGCCCGGGTTTTTTTAAAGGGCTTAGGTACGTGAAGTTATTTGGATACCAGCTTGTCTAACAAGTCAATACTCCTTGGTGTTGCAAATGCTGTTTATCAAGTTTTATGAAAATCTAATTTTGACAATCTTTGGTTCGTCGTATTTGCATAAAATAACAGACTAGAGCGAACAGCTCTATGGTCTGTTGATGGACTGCGCCCCAACAAGTTGCTCAACTGATAACCGGATGCTCAAGTGACCCATTTCGTTCAATTGATATTTGGGCCAAGGAAGCATAGACAAGATAAATCGAGATGACAAATCATTTGATTGATCACAACGTAAACTCAATTAGGCTAGAGCGGCTAGACAGAGAGCTTAATTAAATAGGCAAGTCGTTTGTTAACATTATTTTATTATGGTAAAGTATACCTACTCGTGTTCAGAAGTTGTTTTTTACTGTAGGCTAAGGTCTTCTAACCGACCTTCCACGCGACCCTGTCTTGGGCAAGCATAGAGTACTGAATTTAAATTAAGATTACTTAAGTGCGAGCTCATGAAGCCAAATTCCTTAATATTACATTCAGCAGCCTTATTAAGGCATTAGTCAAAGAGTCTCAAGAGCATCCTGTTTCTGGACGATTGCCAAAATGGCGGCGCATTCTGACAGCTATTGAAAAAGGCGGCAAAAATGTAAAAGGTTTTTTATCGGGCATGAGTTATGGTCGTTTTTGCGCAGTTCTAATTATTGTTAATGAAGTCGCTTATCTCTGGAAATGAGTGGTTTTAAAGTTCACTATCATTTCGGATTATCGCTTGCTAAATAAGCTAAAGATGTGCCAATAATTAATAAGCATTTAATGTTTTGACTTAGTTACGCTATTTCGAATTAAATATTTGTATATGAGTATAAAATGAAAGCATAATGATATACTTTTCCTAAGAATATCACAAATCAAGATGTTTCTAAACGTAAGTTCAGTTTTGTTTAGCAAGTCATGTACCCAATTGCTTTTCTACCGGATGCGGCTTCAACGCCTTTATCCCGCTTCCGGTCAGCTCTGGACAATGAGAACGTATTTATCTTGTTTATTTGTTCTTGTATCTGTAGTTTGTTGTTGTTGCAATATTTGGTAATTTTAATTGGAAAGCATTAGTATTATTTTATTTAGCTTCCCTACGTCAAAAATATATTTTTGAGTACCCTACGTTAAAAACGCATGTTTAAAATAACATTGATTTACATCTGCCCACTTGTATACCGAGGTATACAAGTGGGCAGCGCGACCGATGACACCTGACGTTTCCAAGAAACGGGCGAGTGGCCTCTCCAACCATAGACAAACCATCCAGAATCCCGAACAAAATCCAAATTGGTTCCAAACCGGTACAAACTTAAGTTTTCTGTCAACTGTAGCGCTGTTGACTCCAAAAGCGGAGATTTCTAAGCAGCTTCATATTTCATCACTTACTTTGCTAAGTTTGTGGTGATGTATTTTTAAAACGCGCCGCACACGTGTTCGGTTTTTTATGGTGCGCAGTTCAAGGGCAGTGATTAGACGTTTTTTGCCGCCTGAGATATAGGTTTATCTGTGGCCCAAAATGTCTGGTTACTGTTATTTTGTAAATATAACATGCGTTAAATGAAAGACGCCTGAAATATCTTCGTTAATCTAATTAGTGTTTGAATTAATTACACACAATTTAATTTAGGCAAAATTGTAGCAAAAGTTACTACCCAGAGTTTGTATTTCATACAGTGATGGAGAACCTAATTTAACTTCTTTGAGCACCGCAAACGTTTTCAACTCTGTAGGGTACGTATGTGATTGAACGCATTTGACAATTTCTATTTCTGCCAGCATCGAAACTCAACAATTCTGCCACCCTGGTGTGTAGGTACCTACACTTATATCATCAGCTTCAACGCATTTCGCGTTTATGCTGTTTGTTTGGTATATATAGACCTCCCAGACACAGCCCTCACGCAGCGCAGCGTTCGAACATATGGCGTACGCATTCAAACATGACATTTTGCATGTTTAGTGAAATATTGGCTTACACCCGTCATTGTCTAATTGGAAACCATATAACAGTAACCGTCAGGGGAAATGTATAAAATTATAGATAAACCGTTTGCATACGCGTATACAGGGGTTCTGTTCTACTTGGTAAACCATAGAGCTTTTGACTGTCAAGTAAATGAGAGCCATTTTGTTTTATACAGCATAGAGGAACAGATATTGTTAAAAAAACCAACATCGGTTTTGCTCGGATAGCTTCGTGTTTATTTTTCTCAGTTAGCTTCAGTACTCAGCGGTAAGCTGATTGGAAAACTAATCTATTAATATTAATACGCACTTATTCACTACATGTGTAATTTAAGTCTCTAAAAAAAGTTTCTGTCAAAAATTACGTTTTTAGGACAAGCTTTTGTTGCCGACTGTACTTTTTTTTACGCAAAGTCATTTACTCCTTATTACGTTAAGTTTAGCGGAGACCCTGTCGCCACCTTCAGACTCCATCATCACACCAGCTCGATGTTGTCATATTATTGTATTGTCATCGGCATTACGTAGGCGTTCCAAATTTCAGCTCAATCGGTCCAGTGAAGTGGTTCAAATCTTAGTTGCAAGGTTTGACCTGATCATACAGTCATACCTACATACCTACATTGCAAGTTAATAAATAGGTTGCAAAAAATAATAGACGCAACGACATTTAATATCAAACAAGTACTTGGATAGCTATACAATTACAGCCAAAATTTGAACCTGTTGTTTGTTTCCTACATAAGTTATCGGGCTTTTAACGGTATATTATTATTTATATTAGCGTTCCATTAAGTCCATAGGTACATTGCATTGCCATAAACAAGTATTGTGTTACAACTTACAACGACGACACGATAAAGCACCTTTTAAAAACAAAGTTGAATGAATCTTCATTCAATGACGAGCGGAAGTCGTGGGCGACCACAGGATTCAAGCTTCACTTCCAACCCCTTTGTAACTTGACCAAGATCTTGTCTGTGGTCGTCGTTTGACATCTGTCATTGATAACTACCGCAATATCCCGTAAAATTTACTGTTTACAAAACCAATTGCTATTTGAACATTATTTTTGTTCGTTTTGTATTCGCGTTCTCTTTTATGCTTTATTATTTAGGCTAAATTATTATGATTATCTTTTGTTCATTAAAACTAACAAATGCTTGTGGCTAACAAAATAATTAATAAATGTTATCAAAAAAAAGAAACATTCAACAACCAACGCTTTGAGGACAATATTATATTTCGTAAGTTTTGTAACAAATCGTTACAGTAATAATTAATACTGTGATGGGAACCGCAATTAACCTACTTGTTTTAGCTATTTGATATATGTTACACAAAATTATAAATACGTCGTACTTACTGATTTTACGACGGCTGTTAATAGATTTAAAATCAGTCTCTAAATTACGTACGAAATTGACTCCATATAGAGTTATTGGCGCCAAATGCGGTACACGCTGGTAAGGGGACCACACCGTCGCCGGCACTTATAAAATTGTAATGCAACAGATACTTCGATACTTCATAATGCACCCCTTGAACAATGGACAATGCCGCATCGATCGTTAACGGTCCCGGCTGTATGGGGATGGATGCCGTAGTAAAAAAAAAAGTTTCGGCATGATTGTTTATGGTTGCGTTCGGAAATCAGTTAAAACAAAGGGGTCATTTATAGGCCCACTATTGTACTTCGATTAAAAATATTCGGAAACTTCTAGGTACTTTACTTGTATAATAGGTATATTTTCTAATATTTACTAAACATTTGGCAAGTACTTTCATGCTTATTAATACAATTGATATGAATTACTTTAGCAATCATTCGGGCACAAACTAGGATAATAACAAGATAACGGTGTCAATAACCTAGTGTCGTCGGTCGCCATTGTTGTCACACGTCCAACCCTTTCATACAAATTGTATGAAAGTGAATCGGATGCGAGCAATGATCTAACTTGTATGTATGGCTCGCACGTGCGCTTCCGGATTTTTTTGTACACATTTAAAGTGAAATTGCGGTGTATGTACCGTTGAAAAAACGTTTTCATAGATTATAGAACCGTTATTTTTTTGTGTTGGTGTTTATTCTACTTAAAAAGTTTTTTGTATGCTAACAATTCTATTATCTATGGCAAACCAATAAATAAAAACAAGCATTGGTACTAAAAAAACCTTAATCGACTTTTCTCATAAAACAATCCAATTTTAATCTAAAACCAATATCAATAAATTTTTAATTTACGCGAAAACCATCTGCCGTAAGGTCATCGCACTGCAAAAAAAATAGGGCAGAGGCAGAACATAACGCCTTAGTCTCAAGACGCAAAGGTGCGAGTCGCAGCTGTTGCAATCCCAAGTAACGTTTGCTAGCGGAAAAATGTAGAATCTTAATCGTCACGTACTAATTCAGTTCAAGTATGAAGATGGTAGCGCCACCCGCACCGGTATTTGTAACTTTGCACAGCTGTTACAGCTGCGTTCGGATTAAAGATTCACTTGTTGCATTTACGCGGCATTACTTTGTTGATTGTTATGTCGGCAGATGTGGGCGCACGCGCCGTTTTACCTTTGACCTAACGGAAGTTGCAAGACTCTACCGTAGTGCATTGTTGTGAGAAATCTTGGATGTCAGTTCGGAAGTTTTTATAGTTCCCATAGGAACGGAATGAAGATACTAATTTATGTGCGAATTTGGGGGATGCTGGCGTATTTTTTTTCTGCATTGTATTTAAAGTTGCTTAATATAATAATATATTGCAATGTAGTTCTTTGGTTTTGTAAATTAATGTAGTTTACCAGTTTTATTAAAACATTGATCACCTGATATGTTTGTATCCAGTCATGGAAGTAACTTGGAATAGCATATTCTTGTTTCACATGGTTAAAATCCAAACTACAAATGTCAAAACTAAAATAAAAATAAAAAAAATCTAAGATAACCTACTCCTTTTTTGATCCCTGTTAAACAGGATTAAGTTGAGAACACAACATGATTTTTTATAACATCAATCATATCATAGTTTCTCGTTATTAGAAATCCGTTGGTTAAGTAACAGCTGATAATTCGAATAAGGAAGGAAGGAAAAGACGTTACAATCAACGCAATGAAGTCAACTATTTACAGCAACAGTCAACAATGCAAACATAATTGGGTCAAAGGTCTTTTCAGAATCTTACAGTACTCTATTGTTAAAATCTTTAAAATAAATTGGCTTTAAGATAAATAACGTTACGGTAAAGTCCCTTAGAAAAAATATTTGTACGGTGTCTTGGCGCGTGCGGGGGTGGCGCATCTGCTAACTTAACAATGAGAAACAAGTGTTTCCGAACGCAGCTGTAGCTGCGGCTGTATTATCAGTAATCTGTGCCTGATCTTGATAAACGAAGGTATATTTTATCTGTTTTAAATATTTTGAACTTCCTAAAAAAGTTAAGATGAGTTTAGTGTGACTAATGAGATAAGTAATTTATAATTATTGTAACTGTAGTTATTATAATCAATAATCAAATAAAAAATAAAGTATGGGTAAGGCTTAGGGACCGTTGCCCATTTAGCCAAAACGTAGGGCGTAAAAGGTTGCGTGTGAATTATGTTTGATTTAAATTATTTGTATTTTATGTTTTTGTGTCTTAAGGTGTGTACCCTTCCGCACCTGGGGGTGATTCTCTTAACACAGCGCTGCGTCACCTTTAAGAACGACGCAACGCTGTGTTGAGAGAATCACCCCCGATGGTTCCAACGGAAGACCAGCGCTGACAAATGCCAGCATTATGCTGAGTTGGGACCATTTCGTGTCAACATTTTTCTTATGCGTATTCTTCTGTTCTTTGTTTTTGTTTGTCATGAAAACATTTCTACATATTGGAATTGTTGTTTTGTGTACATTTACACGATCTATCTGACATAAATATTACAAAAGTCTGAAGGCCCTGTTGAACCTTCGTCAGCCTACCCAAAAATAATGCAAAAACGGCTTACTTCTTGGCGTTTATTTATTAGTTTAGTACGAGTTTAAGTAACGAACTCTACTACGAAATGTAAAATATCTTCACGTAAAGAAAGTAAATAGTACATTTTGATACAAGTGCGGAAAGTATGTCATTTTACACGAGTCCCGAAGTGTCTTGGCCCGAGCTGCAAGCGAGGGACAAGACTCGGGACGAGTTAAAATGAGAGTGCCGCACGTGTATCAAACGACGTTTTTTAATACATTTGCGAAAAAATATCAATGAAACAAATGGAATCGGTAAATAAAACTATTACAAGAGACAATTTTACTTTTAATTGACATAGACTTTATGATAATGGCAACGGTTGTGACCATTCAGCCAAATACAAAAAAGTCACAGTAATTTAATTACCTATTTTTTAAAATCAAAAAGTATAATTCTCTATTAACCAGCGGTAATGCATAAAGGTGGATTCACATTACGCCGTACTGGGCTGGGCCCGGTTTCGGCATGGTGTAATGTGAATTCACCTTAATACGCAACTATCTAATCATTCGTAATACTAATTCAGATTCAGCCATCTTGATGAGAGCTATTTTTTTAATATTACCTAATAAATATTATTTAATTTAAATATTTTAAATTATATTACCTATGTATAGTCTCAATGCTAAATGACGTATTCAAAAAGTGGTTGAACATGCAAACTCTTTGGTTGGATGCACGGCTTGGAAGTTGAAACAAAATTATATTTAAAAAAAATGGAAAACTATAACGCACTAGTGCGGAATATCCAACTTTCCGCACGATATACAGCTACGAAAAGTACCACTTTTTGAGCAACTGTGTTAAAAAGAATATTTTATAAGTTCCTTACTTTTTCCGTCAGACAGTTGCTAGTCAGTGCGCGTGAAGGGGTGCGCGTGCGGTACCACTGGTCGGAGTAACGGTTTTTCTATCGATTTTTCACCCCAATTTTATATTTGATTGGGGTTTGTTTTGATTCCGTGCTTTGATTATAATCGAGTTGCAAAAAATGTAATCCATTCGGATTCCGTTTTTAGGATTCCGTATATTAGTCAAACTAGGAACAGGAACCCTTATAGTTTCGCCATGTCTGTCCGTCCTGAGCCTAGCGCAGATACCCTTAGTACTAGACTCAAGTGCCCCCCCCCCCCCTCCCTACAGCCAAAACTACAAATACTAAAAATCAGAAAAAAAACTTAAATGAATGACCATATAACGAACTTTAAAGGAAAACTCTCACGACTAATAAGACATCATTGGTTCTTGAGATACAGGCGATTAAAGTGTTTATTACCTACAAAAATCATCTAAGACGGCACCAATTGACTTTAAATAGAAAATTAGTTATTACTTGATGATTTTTCTACACTGAGCACGGCCCGACATGCTCGTGCCCGGTTTTCTATAAAAATTAATAAAATAGATGAACCTGGGCCTAAAAGTAGCATACTTAAGTAATTTTCATTTAAAGTTCTTGAATTGCTCGACTGATTTCTGTACATCGAAGATATGATAGATTCACACGCTCATCATGTCAGCAAACCAAAATAAACAAATACGTTAAGAAATCAATACCCATCCGACATTTAACATACAAAACAAACCAAACTTATCTCTACGACCGTTTTAATAAGCCTCAAAGTCATACGATACCAAATGTCCGCTCGTTGTGTAAAAACGACGTAAGTGAAGTCAGTTAAAAAGCGTATACGCCGTTTTGGATTCGTTATTCAAATCAAAGTTCGTTATGTCTTTTGTTGGCGTATCAAGTGCATACATTCATACAATCAAGTGCATACATATAATGCGTGTGTGTGACGGTTTCATTGCATTTGTGGTGAGGTGAGCCAGTTCTTCTTGAGTTCGAAACTTGTCTGAGAGCTGTCTCTGGGGTCTTTTATAATTCCACCTTTTACTACAAAACAAGGGCTACGTTTGAAAGCTTATAAAAAGGTTACTTCTCCGTACTTTTTCTGTGTTCTTGGTATGCTATGACTATTATCCCAGAAAAAACAGGTCTGGATGTTGCAAATGCTTTTCTCGCCTTAAATAACAACTTACAAAAAAAAAGAAGATAAGAGTGGTTTATTCAGTAAGTAGGCCTCACGGGTACTTTTACACGTCAAAACTCTACTGGCGCCTCAATGAGACCACTGCTGAGAAGAAGCGCCACAAAAAACTCAACAGTCAGTTTTTTTTTGTTAATATTTCTTATGACAATGATAGAACTTAACCTAGCATTATATAAAATAATAAATTTGCCTTATTATCTCTTAAATATAACGACAAAAACCGTTTGCTATCGCGTTTGCGACCTATTTATTAATTTTGTATCCTCGAAAATTACCGCAAATGTGTTAAGAACAGTCATAAATTATTTTAACGGTTAACGGCATATTTTGAAACCACATCTGGTATTCTATATTTAGAATTGGCGGCAGGAAGGATATCGGCTCAAATGTACCACAAATTTATGTTATTTTTCAACCTTTTTTCTTATCACCTGCACGGAGATTCCGTTCCGTTACGCAAAAGAAAAAAAATATTTATTTTAACTTAATTTCAAACAGGCTTCATTCATGTATCCTGCAATAAATATCATAACTAACTACCTTAATCTTCATTCTTGCTAACGAATTTAAGTCGTAAATAGTTTTTTCGTTAATAAATACTATAGCAATGTCGATATTTTCTAATTAGCCTTTCTTAACGTCCGTTACCGCTATTTATATAACGGCAAATTCGTTAAGAATCCGCAAACCCCTCTTACCGTTGACTTAAAAAAAAAAACACCCTTAATTTCGTGATAAGAAAACGGTAATGCACCGAATGCATCTATTGTTGGGGTCGAGGGGGCTCTAAAGGGCTTGGTGATAGGAGGAGCGGGTAGCGTAGCGCAGCGGGCAGCGGGGAGCTTTGTAAGATCGTTATAAAAATATGTACCTATATACCTGTACCTAGGTAGGCAGTACCTTTTGATTAAGCCACGCGACAAAACAAGGAAAATGGTTAATTACGGGAAGTAATGTAAATGGTGGCCATAGTTAAGCGTAGTTAACCATACAAACAACAAAAGTGAGAAAAGTTCCGTTGTGAGACGAAAATTATCCCGGAACAACGGAAAATTTCATTGAGTGAGTTAGCGTGGCCAACTTTTTAGTCCTTACCCATTCACATAATATGATTTAAAATCAATACCTTCATTTTGTATAACACAGTCACTCGTCAAAAGTAAATTAAATGTCTTCATTCAAAGAATAAGACTTTATAGGTACTTTCTACTTTCGTTTTCTAAATCGCTCCGACGCACACTATAGCTGAGCTTAAAAGTCGTTCCAACGTACAGAAATCTTGCTCCAACCGTCCGTGACCCCACTGATAATGTTCCTGTCACATATACTGTATTAACCATTGTTAGTTAATCAGTAATGTAACGGCTTAGCAATTTTACGTTTTTTACCTCAATCGTTTTTCTAATTTTATAGAAAACTATTAATGTTACGTCTGCTCATGTTTTTTTTAGTTTTAAATGTAAGTTTATCAAAATAAATAAAAGGTACGATCTGGCTTCTGAAGAATTGAAAGTGGACCCAAGTAGCATTATTACGTTATTACGAAACAAGAAGATTCCGTTGATAAAATCACAACCGTTATTCATAAATAATTCAGAACGCCCCAACCCTAAAATAAGTTATCTTGTTAAATATTGATCGCGTAACCGATTTGTTGAATTATCTATTGTTAAAAATGTACATAATTCATTCATCTACTTTAGAAACCCAATTACTTAAACGTCTTCTAATAAATTTGTTTTGTTAGTGTTCGTTGTATTTAAATCTTGTCAAAACAAAACGACAGTTACTCATTTATTTTATTGCACAATGAAACAAAACAAAACGCCTCAACGTGTTTCCGAACGAAAAGCGATTGACAGATCAATTAAAAAAAAAACAAAGCGCGCGAACTACACACCTGATTCATTGTTACGACCTACCTCGAATTTCATATTAAAATTGGCTTTTAGATCAATTAAACTGTGAATTGTAGTGAAAAATCGAGTGCTAAAGGTATTTTCGGGCTTTCGCATGAGAAATTGACCTTAAAAATTGTCCTAAAAACATTTCTCATAACCTTAAAAAGTTACGTTCTTTGTTAACTTCGATGGGAAATAAAACACAATGAAGTGCATAGGACAGTAGGGAAGGGTTTAAAGGTATTTTAGAACTGGTTTCTCGATTTATTTACGACCCCTGATAGGTAATATTGATGGTAAAGGGATCCTTACGATGGGTTTGAGGGTTGAAATGATTGTAGTCTTTATTTTGTTAAATTTATTGGTCGATTTCAGTGGATTTTGAACTTTATTTTTTATCGTGTGAAGTTTTTTACGTTTTCTTTTTAATTTTGTGTTGGTGTGTAGGTTTATTGACTTTTTTATTATGATGTAAGTAAAATAATTATAATGATGAAATGCATTGCTTATCCCATTAAGAAAATTGAATTGAATTTCTTTTAATATTCATTCTATGCCTTGTGTGGTATGTTTATTGAAAATGTGAGTTGCGCATGCCATGTTTCAAAATATACTAACTGTCCCTTGTTATCACTATAGAATTAAATGACTGTGTTTTGTTATAAACAACTACTTTTTGCGTGCGACTCTGCGTAGAAGTCTTTTATCGCTATTCCTGCGGGAATTATCCAGTTTTAGGGGAAAAAAGATGCTATTCCAGACCATAATCTATGTCCGTGCTAAATTTCATCCAGAACCATTCCGCCGTTCTAGTGTGATAGAGTAACAAACTTACATCCACCCAAACTTTCGCATTTGTAATAATATGAAGATCAGCCAAGGAGTGTGTCAATCTTGCAAATCACTTATCACTTATAACTAAAACAAAGAATTACCTAGTTTTAATTTAATTATGTTTTTCAACTACGTGTAAACTTATGACGAAGATACATTAAAACCTGTTTAGTTCTTCCTTCTTTCTGGAGGGCTTTAATTCTAACTGGCAATGAGTAATTTGAAAGCTAGTTACTGAGGTGAGCTAGAGTTTTTATTTAAGAAATCATGATAAAAGGCCTTTTGAAATTAATTTAACCTTTTGAGTAACCTGGGTTCTTGCTTGAAACCTAAATGGCATCCTATAGTTATTCCGATAAGGTTCCAATTACTAAAATAAGTATTGTGTCTTACAAGTAAATCCTGTTTTCTAACACTCAGTTTGGGGGCAAGTGATGTGGCAATTTTGATAATCTAAATCTATAAAAAAATATGTTGATTTACTCACTCTAACATATTAAAAGATCAGATTCATACTTAACAGATTTCTGCTAGAGTGTATCTATAGGTTTCACATCTTACCATCAGCCCCTATATCACCATCTTGACATTGACACGTGACAGGTGACAATTCGGTGTACATTGCAAAGTTAACAAGCTGATACATCACTGGGTTTGATATAAAAAACGTCATGTACATTGAAATGTTACCTGTCTCATTGTCGGTATGGTGAAATGGTGGGCAGGTCGCTTGCAACAGGCAATTGCATCCATTATAGGATTATGCTACTATATTATAAATGTGAAAATTTGGATGGAGGTTTGTTACTCAATCACGCCAGAACGACTGAACCAATCTAGTAAAAATTTGGCACTTAGATACGTAATGTATGTAAACATTTTATTGTATTTTTTTATGTTAATGAGACAAGCACTCAGGCCACCTGATGGTAAGTGGAATCTGAGACCCATAGACATTTGAATTCTCAAGACTAATCTTAAGACCTCAACTGCTTTGCCAACCCTGAGGACTAAGATGGAATGCCTCTATGTTAGTAATTTCACCAGTTGTCTTATCCCCACACCGGAACACAACAATGCGAATGCTGCTCGGCAGGTGGTGAATGGATGGATGGTTAAGGTGGTAGTAGCGACCCAGATGGACCCTGCACAGGGTCCTACCACCACTAACCACCAAAAACCCAAACAATACAATGTATAGTAATAAAAAGAGGTGCAAAAGCGAACTTATCCCTTTAAGGGATCTCTTCCAGCTAACCCTTGAGAGGTTGAGAAAAGTGAAAGGTCATTATAGTCTGGGATAGTACATAGGCTACTTTTTATCTCGAAAAATTCGACGGTTCCTCCGGAAATGGCGATAAACG
Organism: Acleris holmiana; assembly: GCA_949316455.1. Classification (NCBI taxonomy): domain Eukaryota; kingdom Metazoa; phylum Arthropoda; class Insecta; order Lepidoptera; family Tortricidae; genus Acleris; species Acleris holmiana. The sequence continues at coordinate 4,821,044 of OX438790.1, read as the reverse complement.
ACTTTTACAAACGAGTCGCGGGAAACAAATAATAAAAATAACCGCTATGTATCTATGTCTTTTATTATACACTAGCTGTGGCCAGTGATGAGCTCAATATAATCGACTAACGATTACATACATACATACCATCACGCCTTCATTCCCAGAGTGGGGTAGGCGGAGCTACAGAAATACCAATAACCATAAAAATTTGACGACATGCTAGCCTCGTTGGAAGTGACCCTGCCTTTGAAGCTAGGGGTCCTGGGTTCAAATCCCAGTAAGGGCAGATGTTTGTGTGATGAGCACGAGTATTTGTTCCTGAGCCTTGGATGTTTTCTATGTATTTAAGTATATATTTCTCTATATAAGTATGTTTATGGTTGTCTAGTACCCATAGTACAAGCCTAGAGCTTAGTTTGGGACTAGGTCAATTTGTGTGATATTGTCCTGTGATATTATTATTTTTATTATTATTAATACTTGTTTATAATTCTGTTACCACATTTTGCACAATCAGGCAAAGAAGTTTACTAGAGTATTGGTGACAGGTTGCAAGCCCCTCGCCTAACAATACTACAAGCCCTTATTTCCTTTTTCACTATCACTTTAATTTAGTCTTGCAATAACTCATATCGACCCTCTCCTTATTCCAGATTGATAACGGAGAACTTCACTATCAACTCTGGCAACAGTGCGACCAAGCGACGGCGAGATGAGGCACTGCTCACAAACTTCAAGTTTAAAATGACCCCCCACACACTCAACCTATCGCCCAAATCTCCGTCACCCCCTAAACGGAGAGTCCTTGGTCTTCTACAGTCCCCGCTACCACTACAAGAATCTTCAATATCACTGAACGATCTCGAAAACGTAGCAAGCAAATTCCAAGATATATCTAACCGTTTATCACCTAAGTTATCACCGTACCAGTCACCGCTGTCTTACAAATGTGATTCAAAGAATACATATACGAAAGCAACTCCGAGGAAAGTGCTTGGTGAGCTCAACAAACAGTCACCGTTCAGGTCACCAAGCAGTCCTATACCGACACCAAAACGAAGAGTTCTCGGTGAGATTCCGAATTCACCGTTAACTTCACCAGCGGTGACAACATTTGATAGTGTGCAATCTCCATTCAAATTTGATGGTAAATTTAACGATCCTGGGACTAGTCAGAGGTCATTCCGGAAGATCAGCAAGATATTTGAAGAGCGGAGTAAATTCAAAATGGCGAATAAAGAGAATATTGAAAAGTTTGAAGAGGAGACCCGCGATGCTGAGTTCCAGTATGGAAGGGAAAACTGGACAGCCACCAAGGTGAGGCTTCTATTTAGTAACTTTGCTTTTGACGACACGTTGGCCTAGATGTGAGTGCTGCCTCTGAAGCCAGCGGTCCTGGGTTCAAATCCAGGATCTTGATAAAACTAACCTAACCTAACCCTATAGGGTTGAACACGATGGTCCTGAAATAAATCCAGAATTATTTACGGAAAAAAAAAGCTGGTTTGTAAATGATATGTTTGTGAAATGAATCATTTGTGAAACGTTTTGGTTATGAAATGATAGGATCCCGTCTCTGGAGCTCGACTACCTTTTGCAAAATAAATCACTCTGCTGTCTAGTTTTGTGTTTCTGTAGTTGTGTGAAAAAAAAACTGGCCAAGTGCGAGTAGGGCTCGAAGCAATAAAAGGGCATAAAATTACGTTAGTTGTATGGGAGCCCTGCTTACTCGTAAATTTAAAATATGTTTTTAGTATTTGTTGTTATAAACAACTGAAACATCATCTGTGAAAATTTCTAATGTCTAGCTTCATTCATGAGAGATACAGCCTGGTGATAGACAGACAGTGGAATCTTAGTATTACATACATAAAATCACGCCTGTTTCCCAGAGAGGTAGGCAGAGACCACTTCTTTCCACCTGCTACGATCCTGACAAATCTCTTTCGCTTCTTCCACATTCATACATCGAGTCATGCATGCACGTCGGTTTCGGGTACTTAGGATTCGGCCCTTTTGCAGAATTTCTCCGATTTGATTCGAAAAATTACACCTAGGGCGGCCCTTTCCTACCCTCCCACTCACTTTCGTTCGACTTTGTACATCCCTTATATTTTTGTCTATTTATAACTAACTACCTACGACTCCATCTGCGCAGAAATCCAATAGAAAGAGATGACCCATGATATTAAAATTATTAACTATTATGAATACGCAATATACGCTGATTAGGGACTTCATTTGACTTGGACGCTTTGCAAATTAAGACAAGACTTCATAATTTCTTATGTCTCAATACTTACTTACTTCTCTACTTTTAAAATTTCAGTTGGATTTCACTGACGTTCTTCAATCCACGTACAAGATGGAGGACCGTACATTCAAAACTGATTCGTTCGTGCCTGAAAAGGAGGAACTGGATCCCGAATTCGAAACGCTACACGACTTGGAAGAGGAATTCGACAGCGACAACTTCGACCATTGCTCGAAATACGAAATTATATCGACAGATAGCCCTGATATTATATCTAGAGGACGAACTTCATCAACGAGGAAAGTTACATCGAGGAATTTTGTCTTCGGAGCACCGTTGGCAGACTCCGAACCGTCAACATCATTCAACCGTCCAGCCAACAGAGCTCTAAACTTCGAAGACAGCATGTTCGAGTTCCCTTCTCCGGCAATAAAGAAAAGTGCAAGCTCTGGTTCTGTTAAAAAATCCCTAAAATTCAACGAAACTCCAACCAAAGATAGCAGTCCGAGCTTAAAGCGGATCTTTACATCTGAAAGCACGACATCAATGGAGAGCGGCTTCGTCTCAGAATTCGACGAGCAATTCCTAGACATGGAAGAGTCCAATTCACCCAAAATGGCCAATTTCAATGATCTACTTTCCGGACAAATTAAGAATGACGTTTGTACTGGGAAGCTCCTGCCTCTGTACAGGAGTAAGAGCTTCAATCCCGCCCAGTCCAAGGCTAGAGTGTCTTTGTTGTCGATTTTGGAGTCCCCACATGCGGAGAAAAGGAGTCAAAAGAGGTCAGAGTCTCCGGAAGTGTCCACGGAGAATAAGAGGCGGAAATGTGAGGAGGAGACGAGGAGGCCGGTGCTGCAGAGGGCGTTCTCTGAAAACAACGCGTCCATCATGTCTGCTTTGGATAGATGTGAGTATAATTAGTTTTGGATTTTTGATGTGTATCTTTAGTTTTAGACCCTGTGCAGGGTCCATCCGGATCGCTAGCACCATCTTATCCATTAACCACCCGCCAAGCAATAGTGTTCCATTGATGTGTTCCGGTGTGGGGATAAGACAACCGGTGAAATTACTAGCATAGAGGTATTTCATCTTGGTCCTCAGGGTTGGCAACGCATTTGAGGTCTTAAGATTAGTCTTGAGAATTCAAATGTTTAAGGGTCTCAGATTCCATTTACCATCAGGTGGCCTGAGTGCCTTCTCCTTTAACATAAAAAAAAACTAATTTCTTCCTGCCCGTGTGTTTGCCAGGTTAGAGTAGTGCCACTCCATGTTTTCCCGTGGACGTCGTAAGAGGCGACTAAGGCAATAAGGGCTTGTAGTACTGTTAGGCGATGGGCTTGCAACCTGTCACTAATGGACAGGTATATTAGGGTTTTTTTTATGATATGCAGAAGGCACTTGAGCACCTGATGGTAAGTGGAATCTAACACCCATAGACATTTGAATTCTTAAGACTACAATCGTAAAACCTCAAACGCGTTCCCAACCCTGAGGAATAAGATGGAATGCCTCTATGCTAGTAATTTCACCGGCTGTCTTATACCCACACCGGAACACAACAATGCGAACACAGTTGGTTAATGGACATACATCGTTATCGCGGGAGCAAATACGATTTGACAGTACTCAAAGATTATGACAAATAGGCAATAACAGAAGCGACACTCGCATAGTGGCGCGTCTCTATGGGAAAGGTACGACTAGGTGCCTTAAAAAATACAAAGTTGATAATTTTAAATACTGAGTATCATCATCCTCAATTTAAAAAGTAAAAAACAAGTTCTAAAACCTTTTATGAATCATCTAGTATCAATGTCATTAAGCTAAGCAGTACCAGTTACAGCATCAGGATTTAAAGATCGAAGGTATCGTAATTCTGCATGGTCACGCGGTCTCAATACGTGTATGTTAAATCGATTGCAAGATTTGAAGCTAACAGCAACTAACAAACAAATATTCGCGGTGAAGCTAAATGAAACCGTTTAAAAAAATATGAACACATTGCTGGCTTATTATGAAATTTTCTTTGACCAACTATGTCTATCCAGAGAAAACGTCGTGTAAGATATGAAGAACTTCTTAAGAGGTTTAGAATGCGTAGGCATAATATACCTTTTTTACTAAACAAGCAATCTGTTATATGTTGTATAACAGATTTGTTTTTGCTCCCGCGATTTCGATCTATGTTAATGGATAGTAGCCACTAAAATAAAATAAAATAAGTAAATTTATTTAGTAAAGTGTATATGTTACCCCGTGTGGTTATTCCGGGTTAGAATAGTGCCACTCCATGTCTTCCCGTGGATGTCGTAAAAGGCGACTAAGGGAATAAGGGCTTCTAGTATTGTTAGGCGATGGGCTTACAACCTGTCACTAATATACTAGTAAATATCTCAGCCTACTTGTGCAAAATGTGGTTACAGAATTATTAACATGTCTTTTTAGAGTTGTTGGTATTTCTGTAGCTCTGCCTACCCCACTCTGCGAATGAAGGCGTGATGTTATGTATGTATGTATGTATTTAGTAAAGTGTATATGTTGGTTGCAGCGGAGGTGATCCCGGACCTGATCGGGGACTTCAGCCAGCCGTTCGCGTTGCCGCTCACGCGCGGCAGCCACTCCGACCTGAAGAGCATCTCGTGCCACACGCTCGCCGCGCTGCTGCGCGGGCAGCTCCCCGACGTCACCGACTACCAGGTACCATAAATACCATAATACCATTCTACTGGGTGATTTTGGGGTCATGATCCGGAATGGCCAAAAGTGAATAAGATGGTCATACTGAACAACTTTTCCGATGGGACCAACCACAAAATCGCCAAAAAAAAAACCAGCTGTTCCATACATTAACTCTCAATTAATTCACCGTTAATGTATGAAACAGCTGTTTTTTTTTTGGCTACTTTGCGGTTGGTCCCATCGGAAAGGTTGTTCAATATGGGTAGCAGAAAAGTGTTTCGATGAAATGTTAGACACCCCTGTGCCCAATATCATCTAGATCCGTTCAGTCGTTTTGGCGTGATTGCTACGACCATCTTATCCATTAACCACATACCAGGCAACAGTGTTCGCATTGTTGTGTCCCAGGGTGGGGATTAGACAACCGGTGAAATTACTAACATAGAGGCATTCCATCTTAGTCCTCAGGTTTGGCAACGCATTTGAGGTCTTAGGATTATAGTCTTGAGAATTCAAATGTCTATAGCTCTCAGATTCCACTTACCATCAGGTGGCCTGAGTGCTCGTGTGCCTTCTCCTTAACATGAAAACAAAAACTATTTAATTATATAGTCCAGAAATTAACCAATATTAACCCCCCAGGTGATCGACTGCCGTTACCCCTACGAGTTCGAGGGGGGCCACATCGGGGGAGCCCAGAACCTGTTCACCCCGGAGCAGATCCTCGCGCTGGTGCAGGGGCCTCGCTCCCCGCGCAGACAGGTGCTGGTGTTCCACTGCGAGTTCTCCCTGCAGAGAGGACCTAAGCTGTAAGTGTTTTATCTACGCACATATCATTAGTACTCTAAAATGCGTTCAGAAACCGTAAGAAATGACCTGCATTATTACAACCAATTGTACTATGAGAAGTTTCTTGTCTGTGATAGTAGGTATGTACTTTAATGTTATTATTACAGTAAATATTTTCGTACGGTTATAAATTTAAATTTGGAACAGCTGTCAAAACTCAAGAGGGTCTCTATTTTGACGACACGTTGGCCCAGTTGGGAGTGACCCTGCCTCCGAAGCCAGCGGTCCTGGGTTCAAATCCCGGTAAGGACAGATATTTGTGTGATGTGCGCAAATATTTGTTTCTGAGAGAGAGAGTTTTCTATGTATTTATGTATGTATTTCTCTATATATATAAGTATGTTTATCGTTGTCTAGTACCCATAGTACGAACTTAGTTTGGGACTAAGTCAATTTGTGGAGATTGTCCCTAATATTTATTTATTTATTTATTTTAGTATTCATAGATATTAAAACAGTTATCGATACTAAACGTCAATTCAGTTGGTTTTTTTGATATAAACCGCACGGAATTTGATCTCGAGTGACATGAAAATATGGACTCCATTCGTTTGTCCTATGATTTAAAAAAACATTATTGTTGTCATTTGTTTGTTGGTTTTTTGCTGTTAAAAAGGAAGGATTGTGAAAAGTTGTGTGTGTGTGTGTGTGTGTAGATAAAGTAGTGTATGCAACTGTACATAATTAGGTCTTAAAACACTTGTGTGATCCTATTATGAAACGAGCGTCCACTCTCGTATTTTAAGGCCTCTCATTATGCATCAAGCAACAGTGTTCGCATTGTTGTGTTCCGATGTGGGGATAAGACGACCGGTGAAATTACTAACATAGAGGCATTCCACCTTAGTCCTCAGGGTTGGCAACGCATTTGAGGTCTTAGGATTATAGCATTGAGAATTCAAATGTCTATGGGTCTCGGATTCCACTTACCATCAGGTGGCCTGAGTGCTCGTGTGCCTTCTCCTTAACATAAAAAAAAACATTGCACCACTTTTATATTGTGAACGAAACTTGAGAGTTGTTGATAATTCTGTAACCACATTTTGCACAAACAGGCTAAGATGTTAACCAGTGTATTAGAGACAGGTCGCACGCCCATCGCCTAACAATACTACAAGCCCCCATTCCCTTAGTCGCTTCTTACGACAATAATAAATATTATTAATGAATATTATTTTGTTTATTACAGCTCTCGCTTTCTCCGCTCGTCCGACCGCGAGAAAAACAAGGAGAACTATCCATCCCTCCATTTCCCGGAAGTGTACCTCCTCCATGAAGGTTACCGGACGTTCTATCAGCGGTACCCGGATCTCTGCTCCCCGGCCGGATACACCGCCATGTTGGATCCCAACCACCGAGACCAATTGAGGCAACACCGATCGGTTCAGCAGCCCTCGTCTTCTACGCACCATAGGCGAAACCGATTGCTGTTTTAGTCTTTCGGTCTACTCAAAAAGACCAAGCCTTGGTCTACGTAGTATAAAAAGGTCTGAGGTAACCGTAGCGGCCATTTAAAGTTTGGTCTACTGGAAAGACCAATGGTCTACTGGAAAGACCGATGGTCTACTGAGTAGACCTTGTTCATAAACGTGTCAAATGCGTCTAAAGGTTCATTCCTAATGCTCTTGACTAGTTTTTATGTGGTTTCTCGGTAGAAATCGGAAATTTTGAAAAGGCTTGCTTAGAAAAAAAGATATCATTCTTAATATAAAAGGTAAAGACATACTGTTGATATAGATTGTCGATTATTACCTTGTGTATCCAGTAAATGTAGTTAATATAGGAAATATGACTTAAAACTGGGTAAACTTAGGTGTTACTACAATTAGATATAAATAAATCACCTTTTGGATGCATCTTTGTTTCTAGTAGCGAAATTATCACTAAAAATATTCAGAAATGAATATGCCTTCCATCTTAGCCCTCAGGGTTGGCATTTACCGTCTTGACATTTCGTGAACCCCCTATTTTACCATCTTTGTACAGGTAACATTTTAGTGTACATTGCGTAGCTTATATGTTACCCAGTGATGTATCTGCGTGTTAACTTTGCAATGTATACCGAATTGTTAATCTATGCTTACGCTCACATACATAGATGTTTCCTGGGAGTGATTGAACTATATTTCTTGTTTGTTTCTGGGGGTTACTATGACATAGCTAGGCAGGTCATTTTAGAGCTATATAACTACCAGCTCGGTCCTTTACGCTCACGGTAAAATGAACATAGCTAGGTCATAATAACCCCCCTGTAGAGCACTGAGTGGTTTATTGCTGTCACATATTCAGACCAATATGTGGCTGAGTATCAAGACTGCTTGCTTATGAGATAGCTTATATGCAAATTAAAACTGAATTCACGCGCTTTCCTATATTGTCGAAGTATTGGTTAAAAAGTGTCATTTCTCAAAATATGTAGGCGTAAAAATTGTTGAATTATTACAATTTAATTTAATATTTCTGTGCTGGGTCCGTCGGGATTACCACCATCTTATCCATTAGCCAACCGCCAAGCAACAGTGTTTTCATTGTTGTGTTCCGGTGCGGGATAAGAACCGGTGAAATTACTAGCGTAGACGCATTCCACCTACTCCTCAGGGTTGGCAACGCATTTCAGGTCTTAGGATTGCAGTCTTGAGAATTCAAATGTTAATGGGTCTCAGATTCCACTTTCCATCAGGTGGCATGACAAGGATACAATACGTCATTGCGATAAGTGTAAAGTCGAATGCTCTTTCCCTCTCACTATTATAATTAGATATAGGTTTTGTAGCAAAAACGATAATTAACTAAGGACTTCCCTCCGATATTAAATTGATCGATAACTGTTTCTAATATTTACTAGCATAGAGGCATTCCATCTTAGTCCTCAGGGTTGGCAACGCATTTGAGGTCTTAGGATTATAGTGTTGAGAATTCAAATGTCTATGGGTCTCAGATTCCACTTGCCATCAGGTGGCCTGAGTGCTCGTGTGCCTTCTCCTTAACATAAAAAAAAAAAAAAAATTCAAAGTGACATTTCATAGTAGATGGGTTCGCCGGATAAAATAGAAACTACTAACTAAAATGCTGATCACTGCCCATCGATGTTTTATAATGATAGGTACAGTCGGAGTCACGAATATGTTTACACTTTCCTTCCATCTCACTTTCATTCACTGAGACAATTTCATCACTTCATAGTATAAAACAAAGTCGCTTTTTCTGTCCCTATATCCCTATGTATGCTTAAATCTTTAAAACTACGCAACGGATTTTGATGCGGTTTTTTTAATAGATAGAGTGATTGAAGAGGAAGGTTTATATGTATAATACTTTAATCCGAAGCGAAGCGAGGGCGGGTCGCTAGTATATTATATAGGAAATTGTCTCAGTGAATGAAAGTGACAAGGTACTAAAGTGTTAAAATATTTGTGACCTCGACTGTACCTAATATTGAATTTAACTAATTGATGATCATACTTTTACAGATATTATAATTCAAATAAACATCAATTTTAATAAATGATATTTATTATAACGAGTTTTATACGCAAAAACTTGACTCAAACAAAGGCCTACGAGTATTTAGGTAAACTGTATCAAAATCAAAATCAAACTACGTTATAATGTAACTGTCACAAGGAGTTACAATTTATCGATAGCTAAATATCGTTTGGAAATCACTAGGACAATTTTATTCGTGCCATAGAAGCTTCTACGTCTGATTACAATACTGTGGTTCGATTAACGAGTGCGGTTTCTGCATCACGCTACAATAATGGCGACCGAGTCCTAAACGATTCTGAAACACGTCAAACGCAATATCGTTATAACGCAGTAGAATAGAGGCCCTGATCTTAGTATACTCTCTTATAAGCTACAGTGCTCTACAATTATAAAAGTATATTGTTTTCAATTGACGAAGTCCCGCCATTCTAATTGTTACATACATTTGCCGACGTACAGTCAGTCATGACACGTCCCTATGCCACTAACAAGTCATGTACACATGTTAGACGCGATGGCTGTGTGGATATGCTTTCGACTGTATTTCCCTTTCAGTTCCAACCTAATACATTTTCATGACTAGGTTTGAGACTTCTTTTAGAAACGCGTTTGAATAGACCAAGAATGAATTGAAAGACAGACTGTTAGTATACTGCCATTCTTAATAAAAATACAGATGCGCAATTTGATAGTCAATGCAAATTCAACCCCTTACCTTAAGAAATAAGGTCACTAATACATACGCGGTTCTAAGGACAGTAAACTTTTTTTTGTCGGGTGTTAAAATTTTGTTCGTGGGTTGAAAACACTAGCGACATAGTGTTAAGTGTAAATAGAAAGAAAATGCCATATTATTGTTAAAAAACTAAGTTTTTAGTACAAAAATAGGCTATAAAAAGTATATCCCACCTTTAATTAATGTCATAGGATAAGATTTCATTTGACTATGCAATATAGGTTAATTTAGGATTTTAACACATTTAAACACCTGTATTAATACTATTTAAATATTGGACTTTTTTCACTAGATTTTTTTCCAATAGAAGTTTACATTATTTTCCGTAATGGGTGGTTTGCCTTACAAAAAAAAATCTAAGTGATCCTAAGTCCTTTTTATCAAGAATTATTCTTTATTCCGGAACTGGTGCGAAACAGGAGTGGATTGTTATTGTGTTTTCGTAGGTTGTCTATTGGTATCTCAAAGGCTTATATTGCTTGTCTAGATAATCTATCTACGCTTGTAACTATAAGTATAATGTCTATAACTATTAAAGAGATAAAAACTCCCAAAATGGAGATCTCTGAGAGTTGATATCTCTTAAACGGTCCAACTGATTTTGATAAACCTTAGCTAGGATCCAACCCGATTAAAAAAGCGTTCAAATCAGTCCATTCGTTTGGGAGATACGATGCCACAAAACTCTTTATTTTTGCCGGTTGTTATAAAGAATATTACTTGAATATTTCATTTATGTTATAACCTCATTCCTTTTTCCTATCCCTGCCTATCCTAGGTGTAAAGCTTTAAGAAAAAGTGCCGTTTCTAGACCCAAGATTTTAAAACTGTACATAAATAGTCTTTAAGTACAATGCTATTAGTGTTTTTGATATGAGCTAGTTATAATTTGTTTGCTATAATTATATTTTCGTATAATTTTAACCTGTGTGACTAAATAAACATTTCTACTTATTGTGTATGTTTAAATCTTTTAGACATGGGCATAAAATTATGGGTATTATAAATGTCGCAAACAAAATTTATATGATAAAAATTGTTTTTCAAGGCAATATTATTATTACGCTTTCTATTTTAATTTAACAGAAGATTATATTATGCATTAAAAAATAAGAGATTATGATTCACAAGATATAATATTGGACGTCGAAATAAATTGTTATTGTTTAATTTGGCTTGAAGTGTAGCGCTGTCTATGACTTTGTTCCAAGTTATAAAACCGTTTCTTATAAAAATTGTTTAAATACTTATATGATGCCTGTTCCCATAATTTTTATATTTTGAAATAAAGCATTTATTTCGACTTGGTCCCAATATTTTAAACATTTGTGAGGTACGCTTACTAGGTTTTTTATAACGTGTACATAGATTGTTTATAATTTTAGTTTTAATTTAATTATATGAAATAAACTTATGTTAATACGTTGATAGTTTCAAAAAGTCGACTTTAGATTCTTGTTTAGAACTGATGTTAAAAACCGTGTAATGTTTTAAAGTATATTTTCTGTTTCGACTAAAATAAATAAATAATGTTTAGGCATTTCTTATAAACTGTCTTTTATCTGTCCACAAAAGTTTTTCACATAAATTATGTTCACTAAAAAGTTTTGATAGCTTTTATAAGTGCTATTTTAATCAAATGACTTTGTTGTGCAAATGGCAAGTAACATCTAATATAAAGAGAATATATTACAATATTGTTGATCAACAAAATGCTAAAAACATGGGCCTAATTATCATTACAAATTGTGCAACAAAGTATCTAAAACAATAAGAAGACTTATAAATGAAACGTTTTTAATGTTTTCACACTTACCCTTTTAACCTGTTCTTATTCATCCTTAACCTTTTCACTGTCAAGCTTTAACCTTTTTATATTTTATTAAAATAGTTATCTTTAAATACGCGTAAGGTTGATATTACACTAGCTTCGTATTTACGGTCAAAAGGTTTAATAATGTGCAGAAAAGTGTGATTATTATATTGTTTATTAGATCAAGTAAACTTGTTTTAATAACGTTGTGTCATTATCATTATACAACGTTATTAAAACAAGTTTCGGCTACATTTTAACTTTTATCAAAATAATGACTCTAGAACTGTCAGTTTACTTAATCGAATAAAAGGGTTATCAAAAAAGTTCCAAGCAATGAAAGAGACAGTGTTATGACTACTATAGCTCTTATCCCTTTCACTGGATGAAACTCCTAGGATTTTAAAGCTTAGCCTTTGTATTTCAGGAAGGTAAAATAGAAAACATTAAAAAGTCCTTGTGACTAGTGGGTCAGTTGGCAGTCAGTTTGTCATAATTTTTAGGAGAAAAATTAGGAGAGATTATTTTGTTTAGATTGCATGCGACTTTAAAGAACGGAATATTTAATAAATTGTGGGTAGGATTATAAGTTTTAATAAATTATAAAAATATAATTTTGGTATTTTTTTTTTATATGAACCGTTAGTTACACACCAAAAGTGAACCAAATAATCACATACTGGGTCGATCTATGAGTGATATAAGATCCCTGTGATATCGCAATCTACGCTAATATAAAGAGAAGATTTGTATTTTTGTTTGTTTATGAAACTACTGGACTGATTTCGATAATTCATACGCCATTTTATCTTATTAAGCGGACGGAGTCGCGTGCAAAAGTAAGGTAACTTAAAGTTTACAATAAAACACTTTTTAAAAAACACGAAATATCATTTTTATTTACATAAAACACGTAAATACGACATCTATTTTGGTAAAAGGTTAAAAAATATTTGACTAGATATGTAGGTCCTAGTCCAAAGTCAAGGTTTTGACTAGTAAGTAGGTACTACATGATATATTTACATATTACAAAAATGTACTACCTACTTATGTATTCTATTTTTTTATTGGAAAACAGCATAAATGTTACAAAAAAATGTGGCTAATTAAATTGAGCCAATACAGTCTTCACTTAAGATAGTACTGTTACGTACGTGGGGGTAGGTAACTGATAGAATTGCACGAACACACCGATAATTAAGAGCAGACTTTAATTAACACACTCGCTTAATCGTTACAAACAATTATTTATTTATTTATTTAATCTTCTTTGCACAATACAAATAAATGTAAAAAGTACAAATGGCGGACTTAATGCCTAAAGGCATTCTCTACCAGTCAACCACATGCACAATTAACACACAATAAACTTAGATGATCGCTCGGGTCGCTCTAGTTCGCTCTGTTCGCTCTCCAAGCCAAGTAAGGAATGAATCGCCGCACGCGCGCCTCACCTTTTTATACACCCAATCGCCGAACGTTCCAGATTGCCTTCTCGAATGGCCGATGGGCCTTGACCCGCCGGGGACGTTCGAGAATGGAAGGTTCTACTCATTGCGGCCTTGTATTACAATAGCGACGGCCTTGGCCTTAAACTCGATTGAACTAGTTAACAATAGGCATGTCCTTGAGCTGGCGCGTCGATTCTAATTTACCTACCTAACCATACCTACTCGTAACAGTATAATATAAATGCTCAAAGGAGACAAAGTCGTGATAAGCAGAAGATTACTTAATAATAAAATAACATTTATGAAAGGAAGGAGCAAAATTGGAAGAAAAAAAATACAAAAACACAACTAGCTACAGTTAGCTGTTTTCACTACATAAATAAATTGTCCCCCGTGTGGTTGCCGGGTTAGAATAGTGCCACTCCATGTCGTGAGAGGCGACTAAGGGAATAAGGGCTTGTAGTACTGTTAGGCGATGGGCTCGCAACCTATCACTAATACACTGGTGAGGATCTTAGCCTGGCTGCAAAATGTAGTTACAGAATCATCAACGAGTTTAGAGTTGTTGGTATTCTGTAGCTCTGCCTACCCCACTCTGGGAATGAAGGCGTGATGTTATGTATGTATGTACCACTTCGATTTTGACCTTCAGTATTGACGTATTTCAAAATTAATTAATTACCGCTAAATCACTTTAAATACATTTTGGTATGGAGGATATATCACATCTCACGATGTGAAAACGCAACAGACAAAAAAAAATAGTAGGTATGGATAAACCAAACCAAACATGGCTTTAGTAGTTTAGTAGTTTATTTTGAAATAATACTGAAGTTCAAAATCAAGTTGGTATGTATACAGTGTGTGACATCCATACGAACATATATTTTGACAACAGTTAATATGCATCCTAATTAACATAAAAACAAAACATAAAATGTATTGTTAACATAATGTTTTTTTTTTCATACTAACTAATTCGCCACGCAATGTATCGGTAACACAGCTAACAACTGACACCTACATTTGATTGCTTGTACCTAACTCGTTTGACTCTTTGCATTACATTGCTGCTCGAGAAAATTTTAAACATTAATAACTCTCCATTAGAAAAGGTAATTGTTATATTTTTTCGATAAAACCGTTCACAGCATCTAAAGCTATCGTTACTTACAATTTATGTTTTTATGGATTTCACACACTGTATAGTCTGACAAATGAAAGATGAGAATGAAAAATTCACTTACGCGGCAACACTATATGGCATTACCATAGGTTTTGACAATCAGTGTTGCCGCGTAAGTGAATTTTTCATTCTCATCATTCATTTGCCAGACTCTATAATCATTAGGAAATGCGACTCAATGGATTCTTAAACCACGATTTGCCACCAAAATCCTAACCCTATTTATAACAATACTGAAAAAATACAAACAGTTTTATCCAAAAATAGTAGTTTATGTTACTGATACATAATGAGGGGTCTTAAAACACTAGTGTTTTAAGATCTAAATAAGATCACACGAGTATTTTAAGGCCTAATTATGTACAGTTGCACACATTATTTTATCTAAACACATATTACAATACAAGTACTTTGAAATGGGTTCAGAATCCGTAGGCAATTTACTTGTGCTTTTTTCGACATATCTATAGTTGCCAAGCCAATAGTTTCGTATTGACTAAATAATTTGAATAGATTGAATGCCTATTGGGGTCTATTTTGTGGCGACCTAGCGACATCTAGTGACAACTTGTAACAAACAACTCGCTAGCGCCACCAGCGTCAGACAACGCAACTAAATCTGACAGTGCGCTACATCGCGCTAACGAAGTTTCTTCAGTCGGTTGACTTATATACCACTTCCAACTTCATCCAAACGGACTTCGGTCCCCAGGCATAACACCCGCCTGGAGAGAGATCTCTCTATTGTCCTCTCTATTACATTGGTGACCCACGACAATGGACATTTACGCAACCTGACGACCTTCAAGCACTATGACGCAGTCTCACAGCAAGCCAGACAACCCGCACTGTGCACCACTAGCATTCTGATATATCTCCATGCCTGGTGTCTACAGTGTGCACAATACTCTCATCCAACAACGCGACTCACTGCGTCCTGCTACGAGTACTTCACGGAGCAGGTACACGACTCACTGTGTACTCCCCTCCACTCCTCTTCTCCTGCTACGCTCGCCAACGCGGCTCTGAGCTCTACTGGAGACATCTACTACTGGCACTTGCAAGCGGCAATTTCAACGCACAGACTGCACGTCATCCATCACCATCAACCTCCGGTCTCAAAGGGGGGCTGGTGTGGCGACCTAGCGACATCTAGTGACAACTTGTAACAAACAACTCGCTAGCGCCACCAGCGTCAGACAACGCAACTAAATCTGACAGTGCGCTACATCGCGCTAACGAAGTTTCTTCAGTCGGTTGACTTATATACCACTTCCAACTTCATCCAAACGGACTTCGGTCCCCAGGCATAACACCCGCCTGGAGAGAGATCTCTCTATTGTCCTCTCTATCTACATTGGTGACCCCGACGTGATTAAAAAATGAATTAATTTGAATTGGGTTTGGAAGATGTTCCAAATTTGAAAGTCATAACTTTATCATATTTAATATCGTTATAAGAACATCATGTTACAGCCGCCACCACTCCCACCATGACCACACCACCGCAGATAACATAATTGAATGTTGTAATGCTGAAGGCATTATAGAAGACTTAGTTATGGTGATACATGTGTAGATAAAATAAAATTATTTTATGACTTGCGATAATAATGACATGACTAACAATTGTTATAGACCCATTTACCAGCATTTCTCAAAACTTGAGCCACTAAATATTTGTATGGAAAGTTCGTTTTGTGTTACCGATATACATACGTTGATCGTAACACAAAAGGAACTTTCCATCCAAATATTTTGGGACATATAAGATTATTATTTAATTATTGCATAGTTTGATGTTGTGTAACTACCTGCATTAAAAAAAATGGAGAGAGGTCTCCAGATTTGTCAAAAAATTAGCAAGAAACATCTCATTTCTCTTTCGCACTCTTAACCTCACTTTCCAAACATTCATTCGCTTTTTTCACCAAACCTTCATCAATAGAACTTCTTGACAACTGCCTAAGAATATTCTCGAATATCTTCGGCGCGCTTTTCGTATTAGGCAGTGAGATATCGGTCTGCGTGGTCACAGTCTCGCTTCTCTTTTCCACTTTAACCTCCACGGGAACATTTGTCTCTTTCAGATCTAAAGTCATTGTTTTTTTTCTTTGGTCCTTTTCTTCTTTTTCGGCCAGTACCTCTTGTATCTTATCTGTGTTGATTTCTTTTTCTTTTGAACGGCGTTCTATAGCCTTGCTCAATACATTGCCAAGGATATGAGCGCATTTAATAATATTCTGGGTCTCTCGAGGAGTGAGATGA
This sequence comes from Acleris holmiana, assembly GCA_949316455.1. Lineage (NCBI taxonomy): Eukaryota > Metazoa > Arthropoda > Insecta > Lepidoptera > Tortricidae > Acleris > Acleris holmiana. Next base: position 4,804,328 of record OX438790.1, on the reverse strand, counting down.
AGGCCCTCGCTCCTGATAATGGAGTTGAGGTTTGCCGTGTCTTCTGGTGATCTTTTTCGAGAGCTTTCTGATAAGTCTGGAACAAAGTAAATAAATATCAGAGGACAATCTCACATAAATTGATCTATAGTCCCAAAGTAAGGTCAGAGGCCCTAGACCAAACGAATAGAAACGCTAGTTAGCGGACGCATCTTGGCTAAGGCCTCTGGACCGCTGGCTTCAGAGGCAGGGTCACCCCCACTAGGCCAACGTGTCGTCAACAATGGTTTATCTATGTAGCTATAACATTTTTACGGGTTAAAAGTTTACAGTCCGTTCTGACTAATAGTTTGTTTGGCCACTTGTTTTTCCAGAGATACCCACATTCGAAGGAAAAAACATTTCATGACCTTAATAAATATCAAGGTCAAGGTCATCATCCATGTTAGTTTCAGGGTTGGCAGCACTCTTGCAGTCTTGTGATAGCAAACATCCATGAACCTTCAAGTTAGCTTACGACCTGTGTGTTTGTTTGCCTTCACATGCCAAAAGAAATACCTTAAAGCGGCAATTAGGCACAGTTAGTCGTTTGCCGTATGCGGTCAGCGCATTATTAATCTGCCTTTATTTTAATTTCATATTAGAACGAAATACGTTGGCTGCATGCGTCGAACGACTCAGTGTAGGTAATTACTGCTTAACTCACCTAGGTCAGTTAGGTATTTTTTCCGTCAGGAGAGGGGCACTGGTCCTAGTAGCTCATCATCGGCACCATCGCGATGTAGTTGTTACAGCTTATCTTGTACGTCTAGATCAAGGTCATTGACAGACAAGGTCAAGGTCAAGGTCATCAACACATGACCGTTACTTAACAAATGCAAGGTCAAGGTCATAAACCAAGGTCAAGGTCATCACTATTTCTACTCACCTAAGTCAGCCAGGTCAATGTTCTCCGTCCTGTACGGCGTGGGGCACTGGTCGTAGTAACTCTTCATCGGCACCGTTGCGATGGAGTTGTTGTAGTTCACCCAGAAGGTGTTCCACTCGCCGTGCTCCGAGCGCTTCTGCTCCTCGACCCTCGTGTCGTCGGAGGTGTCCAGCCAGTTGCTGACGCAGCTGTTACGAATAATAATGTTTTAACTTCTCTCGCTCTAAAATAGTTGTCATGTTTAGTCATGTAAAAGTGGATAATTATAGCTTAACGATAACGATAGATAATTAGATATGTACTTCTAAATTTTAAGATAGTGTTTGCAACTCAGGTGTCTCTGATCCGTTACAATTATATGTATATGTATATATAAATAATGTGTTTAAAATATAAATAATGAATGTAAATAAGCAAAGCAAAGTTTTGGTCCAGAGTGGGGTAGGCAGAGCAACAGAATACCAACAACTCTACTTGTTGATAATTCTGTAACGACATTTTGCAGTCAGGCTAAGATGTTTACTAGTGTATTAGTGACAGGTTGCAAGTCCATCGCCTAACAATACTACAAGCCTTTATTCCCTTAGTCGCCGCTCACGACATCCACGGAAAGACATGGAGGGGCACTATTATAGTACTTTTTCTTTTTAATTTCCCTATAAACAGCCTTCAGAGTGTTTAACTAGACTAAAAAGCCACAATGACACTCGAACTTCATCCACCCTCGCTTTCCTCGGGTGGATCGGCTTAGCTACTATAGTCCCTTGTTGAACAATCTACTATAATAGTCCTAATCTTTACACAATAGTAGTTTAATTGATTGTTGCCTAATAGCAGCTTCCACACTGTCGTGCAGAAAGTTATTTCAAATGTCATGGTGATTGGTGCAACTTAACCTTTTGGGTGCCAAAGTCGGCTAATCACTTTTAATTAATTTTAGTGGTGGTAGGACCCTGTGCAGGGTCCGTCCGGATCGCTACCACCATCTTATCCATTAACCATCCGCCAAGCATTACAGTGTTCGCATTGTTGTGTTCCGTCGTGGGGATAAGACAACGGGTGAAAATACTAGCATAGTGGCATTTCATCGTAGTGCCCAGGGTTGGCAATGCATTTGAGGTCTTAGGATTATAATCTTGAGAATTCAAATGTCCATGGGTCTCAGATTCCACTAAACATCAGGTGGCCTGAGCGTTCGTGTGCCTTCTCCTTATCATAAAAAAAAAAAAAAGACGCCGTCGGAAATTTGTGGCACTGACGCCAAACTTCATTGATCAAAGACTCTGTGGCGTCTGACACACGTCGAATTACTCCGCTGCTTGGCGGTCAAAAGGACTCTCACTATCACAGAATAGTACAGTCAAAGACTTAAATTTGTAGGTGTAAAGTCAATCTGACACTCTACAGCACTAAGGTTGAGTTTCCTCTAAGTTACAAATGACTTGCCATCTCTAAGGACATTGACAACTTCAAATGGGTGCCGTGTGGATGCCGGGTTACAATAGTGTCACGATGTCTTCCATGGAATAAGGGCTTGTAGTACTGTTAGGCGACGGGCTTGTAACCTGTCACGAATAGGGACACTAGTAAACTTCTTGGCCTGATTGTGTAAAATGAGTTTATAGAATAAACAAGTCTTTTTGTAGTTGTTGGTATTTCTGTAGCTCTGGCTACCCCACTCTGGGAATGAAGGCGTGATGTTATGTATGTATTTAGATTTAGTATACGTTACCTAGACATGTCCTGGCTGGCCTTGGCCGGTGGTGATTCTGAAGACTGCCCGGAGTACTCGGGGGACACTGAGGAGTAGTCCAAATCCGTGCTCACTCCGTGTCTGAAAAACAGTCCCAGAATGAGGTCAATGAGTTCAAACCAGGGCTCGGAAAATTCGGATAGATGAATGTTCGGAAAAACAATTCGGAATTTTAAGCTGTTCCTACAGCGGACGCCGATATCAGTGTCACTTTTAGCTTAGTCTGGATGCCGCAGACGCCGATTGGCGTCATCTTGACGAAGCGTCGGCATAATCGGGGCAATTGAAGCTAGTAATGAAGACTCACATGTAAGTGGCGCTGGAGTTTGTCTTGTATACGCTGTCTGTCTCGGTCCTGCTCTTGCTCTCGTTCCTGGCCACGAGTGGGAGCGAGACGCGCTTCTGTTTGGGGTTTGGAGTGGAGGTTGCGATCGCGTTGAATGGTTGGCCGTACTTGGAGTTCATGTCTTCGAAGTCTGATACCTGGAAAATCGTAAAACTAGTTAAAAACCGGGCAAGAGCATGTCGGACCATGCTCAGTGTAGGGTTCCGAAGCCGTCAAGTACTACAAACATAAAAAACCGGGCAAGAGCATGTCGGACCATGCTCAGTGTAGGGTTCCGAAGCCGTTAAGTACTTTAACGGCATTAACACAATAACTATTTATAAATAAAGAGCCGGTCAAGTGCTCCTCGGACTCGCGCAGCGAGGGTTCCATACAACCTTATAAGAATGTAAAATTGTATTGAGGGAACTTTGATTTGGAAAAATACTTAACTGAGATGTATTTCATACCTAAAATAGTAAATAAAGGAAAGGTAGTGAAATGTCTAGAACTGCGTGTAAACGAAAACTCGATAACCTTACTATCGAATATAAATACCTAAGTTATAATAATAGTAGATTGTTCAACAAGGGACTAAAACAAGCCATAATGACATCGCGAGCGAGCTTGCGAGCGAGGGTGGCTGTAGTTCGAGTGGCATTATGGTTGTTTAGTCTCGCGTTAAAAACTCTACTTTTCACTTTGAATGCGAGGAAAAAAACGACGTTCTAAACAATATTGTTTTTTAACAACGTACGCTCAATACAAGTTATGAACATCTATTCAAAATACAAATAGGAAAAAAAAGCTCCGCGGTTTTTTTGTAAAGTGATGTTTTAAATGCTTGCATATTTAGCCAACAGATTCAAACTTGGAAACCATTTTAAAAGTAATTGGACCGCGCATAATAAAAGAGTTCGGCCTTAATATGATTAAATAGATTCATATTCGTAATAATTAATCGTTTCACGAAATTAAATTTTTATATATTTGCACAGTTGTCATTTTAAGGTTATTTCGACACCCAAAAATATGGTCCATATACAATCACTGAAAATGGCGATAATCCTCCATTCACAAACACCGTGATTGGTTGTTTAGGGGTTTCCAAAGTAAATTAAAAAAAATATACTTTTATCCCTAGAGATTAATAAGGAGCTTTAGTCCCGATTCGCAGAGATATAAGTAGCATTTTAAGAGCATGAGAAGTGAAAAATATAAATAATTAGTTATGTAAGAAACATTTTGTCCCTAATGTATACTTATCCTGTTAAATTTCATGCCAACTTGATTGTTTGTCAACCATGAGTAAATGTATACGAAATCGAATTTAATGTTATAAAAATATAGGCGGTAGGTAGCCTGAGAGAGGGCACCCAGTTTTTAACCGACTTCAAAAAAGAAGGAGTTTCTCTATTCGTCTGATTTTTGATCGGATGGACTGATTTGAAAATTCGATATTTTGTTTGATTGGGTATACTTTCTAGTTGGTCCCATTTCCAGCACGTCAAGATCTGATGATGGGATCTTGGAGAAATCTAGGGAACTCCTCAAATGTTATATTAATAAATATACGTGGACGACATAACAGTATTATTATGACCATCATAAGCTATGAAATAAAATAAATGTTTTAAAAAACTATGAACCATCTTTAAAAAGCAAGAAATAACTTCTTTTAAATTAATAAGTAATAGGTCAGTCCAACTGAATTCGACGTCACATTCATTTTGAACGCCGAATTCAGTTGGACTTATCAATTTAAAACAAGTTATTTTTAGCTTTTAGCCTTAAAAAAGCTTGTAAAGTTTCGCAAAACGTAGTTGTTTGAAGTATGGACGCCTACTTTGTGTTTAAAGGCAATGTGTCTGATGCGCAATTCTGTTATGTACCAACGGTCGGCGCTCTCTCGATTATACACCGTGTTTTTTTTTATTTACGATAACTTTAAGGGCACGTTCTTCAAGTCAAATTAAGCTAATTTCCCGAAGACAGACATATGATAACTCGTACGGTTATAAAGATATTCAATTATTAAAATTAATCAGTTAATCACGTTAAACTAATGTAAAATATTATTGATACCTAACAATTTTCTTTAAATTACCTATTATGAGTAAAGAGTTTTCAATTGTTAGGTCGTGCACCTGTCAAGTGTTATCTTTACTTGTGTGTGTGTATGTCACGCTGACTTGACGTATTTGACACTAACTATGAGTTAACTCTAAAGACCCTTTTAGAATGATTGAAGACACAACATTTAATTACTTTGTTCTAAACATTTTTTTTTTTTGCAATATTTTAAAATCTAATGTACCACGTAGTTTCTATACGTGTACCTAACAATATGCCGAAGTTATCGTAAATCAAAAAAAACACGGAGTATAATAACATGTTTTTTTTTCTTACGTTCATTTTACAGTGCTATGAAAGAGAAGGATAACTGTATACGCGAAACATTTGGCGTGTTATTTTTTCATAACATATGAAGTTCAGACCTGTAAAAACACTCTACAAAATCGACGACAGGAATGAGTTCACAGCTGTTGTTCCATATTTAAAATATACCTTACAAACTATTACATTATTTTAGAAATAACTATGTTTAAGCCAAATCTTTGAATTAAAACATTACTTAAATAGAATGAGGATGCCGAATAAAACAATCTAAACCTTAAAAGAAGTATTAAAATTTAAACTAGTTTCGATTCTGTATAAAATTTTAATGAACAGGTCAAAACTTAGTGTATGCTTTAGTAACTTTTTAAGAGATTTGGTGGAAAGAAGTGGTCTCTGCCAGAGGGGAACCTCTGGGAAACAGGCGTGATTTAATGTTTGTAAGTATGTAACTTATTAGCTAATCAAAAAAATAGTAGATTGTTCAACAAGGGACTAAAACAAGCCATAATGACACGAGATGTTTAGCCACGCGAGCGAGCTTGCGAGCGAGGGTGGCTGTAGTTCGAGTGTCATTATTATGGTTGTTTAGTCTCGCGTTAAAAACTCTACTTTTCACTTTGAATGCGAGGAAAAAAAGGAAAAAAAAAGGAAATATTGATTTTTTAACAACGTACGCTCAATACAAGTTATGAACATCTATTCAAAATACAAATAGGAAAAAAAGTTCCGCGGTTTTTTTGTAAAGTGATGTTTTAAATGCTTGCATATTTAGCCAACAGATTCAAACTTGGAAACTATTTTAAAAGTAATTGGACCACGCATAATAAAAGAGTTCGGCCTTAATATGATTAAATAGATTCATATTCGTAATAATTAATCGTGTTTCACGAAATTAAATACTATTTTTTATATATTTGCACAGTTGTCATTTTGAGGTTATTTCGACACCCAAAAATATGGTCCATACACAATCACTGAAAATGGCGATAATCCTCCATTCACAAACGCCGTGATTGGTTGTTTAGTTGTTTCCAAAGTAAATTAAAAAAATATTCTTTAATCCATAGAGATTAATAAGGAGCTTTTGTCCCGATTCGCAGAGATTTAAGTAGCATTTTAAGAGCATGAGAAGTGAAAAATACATTATTAGGCCTAAGCAGGTAAAATATACGACATTAACATGTAAAAATAGATTGCGACTACGGATTTAATTACTGACTGCGAATCTAATGCTACGAAACATATTGTACCAGTCAAAGTCATAATTATTTAAATTTTCTCAGTGACTTATTATTTAGTTTGTTTACACTGCATTTGGGCGGTTACAAGACAGCGCTGGGATTCTACACGGTAATAACGATATCGTATTTGACCTGTTTCCGTATTGTCAACGTATTCATAACTCTTATGTCATTCACAATAATGGCGACTGTGACATAAACGATTCTAAAACACGACAAACACGATATCGTTATAACGCAGTTGAATAGAGGCCCAGGATTGTCTAAAATCTCGATTATTATTTACCGAATCAACCTGTATGTAACCATTTTGTGAAGCAGACATAAATGTTATCATTCACTCATTTGATCTATTCGTGCCAGCTCTTGAGAACCGACAATACCTACTCTTTCTCGTGAATGAAACTAGATGCAATATCACAGACAAAAAAGACGACTTAATTTTTTCATGTTAAAAATCATTGATTGCTTTGCACACTATCGTAACAAAGTGAAATATCTCGCCTCATACGAGTTCTGTTGAGATGAAATAAATGGTTTTGTAATCCTAGACCATTTCCTATGTCTTTCAAATAAAAATAAAATGGAAAAAATACGCCGAATAGAAAAAAACACATACTAAACGACATAATATCTTTGACCGCTTATCAAAAATGTCGTGTTTGTATAAGATACTTAAATCTTTTTTTAATTAAAGATAATGAGTTGATAAATAATTATAGCTAATAATGACATGAGGTAACATGGGCATATTTTGAAGTAATTTTAAGAATTTCCAAAAAATAAACGCATTTTTTGTCAAAATACAACTGGTTTTTGTGTTTGGCGTATTTTTTTTTATTATTTTTTTAATTGACACAGAAAATGCTCTAGGATTAAAACAGCGTTTATTTCGTCTCAATAGACCTCATATGAGGCGAGATACCGATAGGGTTAACAGCATGATTTTTGAAATAAAATCTTAAAAAAAAAAACATGACACCAATTTTATTTTTCGTTTATTAAATTGCCTCCGGTTTCATCCCTATTCGTTTGTGCACCTTTTATCTTCACGAGTAAGAGTAGGTATGGTCGATTCACAAGAGCTGGCGCTTGATCATGAACAAGTAATAACTAATTTTATATTTAAAGTCAGTTGGTGTCGTCTTAGATGATTTTAATAGGTACCTATAAACACTTTAATCGTCCGTAACCCATGAACCAATGATCTCTACTTAAGTAGTCCTGATAGTTTTCCTTTAAAATTCGTTATAAGCTATCATTTAAGTTTTTTTTCTGATTTTTAGTATTTGTAGTACATTTTATTGTACCACTTTGTTGGCGTGACTAATATGCATATTCATGCGAAATTTCAGCTTTCTAGTACTAAGAGTCTCTGCGCTGGGCTCCTAGTTTGACTACAGAGCCCTAAAAAATTGTGAAATTTTCAATTATTTGGATGACTTACCTGCGATAAGTCAAGTGACATGTCGTCCTCCAGCGAGGTCTCGCGGCTGGTGTCCTGTTCCTGCGCGCGCGGCGACGCCGACGCCGGCTTCTTGCTCCGCGGCGTCTCCAGCGACTGGCGACGTCGGTAGGACGCGGGCAGTGAGTTGGCTCGGTCGGGTCTGGGGAAAAGTTATTTGTGCAACCAGAGAGCAAAGTTTTTGCTGTGAGTTTTGATTTTGAATCCCAAGCAAGCGAATGATTCAAAGACACGAGATGCAAGTAACTTTTATACTACATTTTGTTAGTAAGTGTATTACTACCCTAATTAAAGGGCGTGAAGGCCGTTGATTAAACCTTCTCAAAAATCATGGTAGTAATATTGAATAGAATTTCATAACTGCCCCGTTATCAGGGCATTAATATCGTATGAAAATCCCTTATTACCCCGTTATGTTTTTTTTAATTCTAGATGACGTAGTCAATCAACCCACTTTGACACGCACGCAAGTTGGACCTTGTAAATCGGGGCGTATTCACCTTCTTTAACGTCTTTGGCGTTAAAATTCACAATACTTTTGCTACTGCGGCTCTACTTTGAAATCCGTAATTCGAACTTCGGATCGCCCTGTCACTTTTTGCAAACAAGCATCGAGCGAGAGCAATAGACACGAGCCCCTGTTTGATGGCGCGCTCGTTCTTCCTCGAAAGAATTCATTTGTTACTTTTGTATTTTATTTATTTTTAAGTGTAGTATAAAGCAGTATATAGCACTCGAGGGTCAGTACAGATTACTAAACTCGTGTGGTTTAACGCAAATGGACACTCGATTAGTAATCCGTGCCTTACTTCTTTTGGTGAATAAACTACTATGGTGTTGGCACATACAATTTTTCACTTCAGCAGCGAGAAAATATATGTCCTTGAGGTAAAAAAGACAACACGGTAAAAATAAACGACATCCCCCAGCCGCCCGCGCGCCGCACCACGGCGACCTTTGTATAGTGATCACAAATTTAAAAGTTACCTCGGCTCACGCTCGCAGCAAAATCGAATTTTGCTCACTGTCTTTAAATAGCAAAACCACCCTTTTTGAGGTGCTGGTTACGAGATGGAACTAAAGGATTCCCGTTTCGCAGTCAGCTTCCAATTGAGATAATTTTTCACATTTCGAAGCTAGCTACCAAACCAAGCTACAAGATGGGACTAAAGGTTACAACCCAAAGGTTACTCTTGTGTATTATAAACTTAAAATTAAACCCGACTAACCCCGACCCGACCTGACCCGATTAACTTCAATATTTACCCGGTTTTCTTTAAGGCGAGGAAATGGCAATCGAGCTAACAGGCCACCTGATCAAAGTGGGATCTGGAAACCATAGACATTTGCAACCACAAGACTTCAATCTCAGGACTGCAATCCAAAGATTGCAAATGCGTCACCGACCCTGCGAGGCTAAACAAGTTGCATGCGACAATCGTTAGCGATTATGTTTCGATAGACTAATGGATGGAATTGACTAGGCCACCGAGATAGTCACGTGGTATCTGAGTGGCTTACGTCAATTCCATACATTTTTCAATCGAAACATAATCGCTAACGATTGTTGAATGCAATTTGCCTAGCCCCACCGATAACCTTAATGGAATACCTCTATGCTAGTAATTTCACCGGCTGTCTTATCACCACACCGGAACACAAGACAACTATCCGAATGCTGCTTTTTTTGTTTTATGTTAAGGAGAAGGCACCCGAGCACTCAGGTCACCTGATGGTAAGTGGAATCTGAGACCCGTAGACATTTGAATTCTCAAGACTATAATCCTAAGACCTCAAATGCGTTGCCAACCCTGAGGACTAAGATGGAATGCCTCTATGCTAGTAATTTCACCGGTTGTCTTATCCCCACACCGGAACACAACGCGAATGCTGCTTGGCGGGTGGTTAATGGATAAGATGGTGGTAGCGATCCGGACGGACCCTGCACAGGGTCCTACCACCACTAAAACCTGGTGAAGGTCGTACATGCTTATAAACATAACATCACACCTTCATTCGCAGAGTGGGGTAGGCAGAGCTACAGAAATACCAACAACTCTAAAAAGACATGTTGATGTAAAGTGTCATTCTATGGAACTTGCTAACTATGTAAACAAGCCGCCATACTAAAATTGACATTAGATGTCAATTTCAATATATTGTTTGTTTACATAGTTAGCAAGTTCCATAGAATTACAGTATAGGCTAAGATGTTTACTAGTGTATCAGTGACAGGTTGCAAGCCCATCGCCTAACAATACTACAAGCCCTTATTCCCTTAGTCGTCTCTTACGACCTCCACGGGAAGACATGGAGTGGCACTATTCCATCCCGGAACCACACGGGACCGTACAAATACATGATATTGACGATGTTGATGAAACAGAACTGAAAGGACTCAGAATTCTACAAACAGCGGTAGAAAAACCTACCTCTTTAAAATCTGCTTTCCTGTGACGAGGAAGTCTGGGTTTTGTTTGACAACCTTCTTGGGTGTCGACGATGCGGAGGCGGGGGGGGACTTCTTGCCCTTCTTCGAGCCTCGGGAGGAGGCCGAGCCGCGCCGCCGCGGGTCCGGATCGTACTCCGATGGCCAGCGGTCACTGCGCTGCATTTTGTCTGCTGAATATCTTGGAAAAAAGCAGTTTGAAAAAATACGCTGTTTGGAGTGAATTTGATCCGAAAACTACTGTATGTTGTGTTCAGGTGTGGGATTAAGACAACCGGTGAAATTACTGGCATAGAGGCATTCCATTTTAGTCTTCAGCGTTGGCAATGAATTTGGAGTTTTGCGATTGTGGTCTTGAGATTAAAAAAGTTCTGGCTTGATTCTAAATGTGTATATATATAGTTTAAGTATGTACGAGTATATTTATGTATAATATAACTATATATCTTTGTATCTTTTTTTTTTTTTGTTTGATTGGTCTTTTTGGTTAGTTTTTACACCTGTTTACTCGATGCACTACCTTTCACTTTTCTCAATCTCTCAAGGATTAGCTTGAAGAGATCCCTTAAAGGGATAAGTTCGCCTTTGTACATCTTTTTATTATTATTCATTGTATTGTTTTGGTTTTCTTTTGTACAATGAAGTGTTTACACACATACATACCACTTACCAACAGGTGGCCTGTACGCTCGTGTGTCTTCTCCATGTCACCACACTGCCACGTCCTCACAAGAACGAAAAGGGATGGCTTTATGTGCATCCGTATGAAGAACATGAGATGGAGATAGTCTGTGCGGGCCTTGGTAGCGTCAAATGCAAATAATTGCTGCTTACTTTAAAACCATGTAATTGACTAAACAGTGATTACCACGATTTGAAAATTATAAATACTCAACTATTGCATAAACAATCGCCGTTAAAGATCGTAGAGTTATATAAAAACCGGGCAAAAGCATGTCAGACCATGCTCAGGGTAGGGTTCCGAAGCCGTTAAGTACTACAAATATAAAAATCATCAAGTCAATCGTCTTAGATGGTTTTAGTAGGTATAAACACTTTAATCGCCTGTATCTCAAGAACCAATGATGTCTAATTAGTCGTGATAGTTTTTCCTTTAAATTCGTTATACCTATGCGCTTTCATTTACTTTTTTTTTCAGATTTTTAGTATTTGTAGTTTTGGCTTGACTCTAACAAAAATCAGCGCTTTAAAGCTTAATATTTCTTAAACGGATCCCTTAATCTAAAAAGATCTATCCAACGACACCCCACACTATGGGGTAGACAAGAAAAACAAACATCCCCACGTTACGTGTAACTGACTCATATGTATATTCATGCCAAATTACAGCTTTCTAGTACTAAGAGTCTCTGCGCTAGGCTGCGGACGGACGGACATGGCGAAACTATAAGGGTTCCTAGTTTGACTACGTCTAAAGAATCCTAAAGACTCAACCAAAAACATGCGAAAAAGGTGACATGGTTCTAAAATAACACTATAGAGGATTTTGTTTGCAATCGTGTTTTCACGTTTAACATTCTCAAGGGAGTGTGGTTGCCGACCCCGTGTGGTTGCCGGGTTAGAATAGTGCCACTCCATGTCTTCCCGTGGATGTCGTAAGAGGCGACAAAGGGAATATAGGCTTGTAGTAGGTACTGTTAGGCGATGGGCTTGCAACCTGTCACTAATACTCTGGTAAACATCTTAGCCTGATTGTGCAAAGTGTGGTTACAGAGTTATCAACAAGGTCTTTAGAGTTGTTGGCAATTCTGTAGCTCTGACTACCCCACTCTGGGAATAAAGGCGTGAGTTTATGTATGTATGTACATTCTCAAGGGAATATGATCAAGTTTAATATATCCGAAGAACAGACAGACAGGCGTTATGGGTATTGAGATCAAGATCTTAAACACTTTTCGGAGGTTACCACGGACAGAGTTATGGAAATCCAGGAAGGAGCAGCAGTACTTTTTAGGGTTCCGTAGCCAAATGGCAATGGAACCCTTATAGATTCGTCATGTCTGTCTGTCTGTCCGTCCATATGTCACAGTCACTTTTTTCGAAACTATAAGAACTACACTGTTGAAACTTGGTAAGTAGATGTATTCTGTGAACCGCATTAAGATTTTCACACAAAAATAGAAAAAAAAAACAAATTTTGGAGGTTCCCCATACTTAGAACTGAAACTCATTTTTTTTTTTTCATCAAACCCATATGTGTGGGGTATCTATGGATAGGTCTTCAAAAATGATATTGAGATTACTAACATATTTTTTTTCTAAACTGAACAGTTTGCGCGAGAGACACTTCCAAAGTGTTGAAATGTGTGTCCCCCCCCCTGTAACTTCTAAAATTAGAGAATGATAGAACTAACAAAAATATATGATGTACATTACCATGCAAACTTCCACCTAAAATTGGTTTGAACGAGATCTAGTAAGTAGTTTTTTTTTAATACGTCATAAAAACATTGATCAAAGCTACAACGAACTTTTATATTATGTTACTTGCTGCTACGGAACCCTTCATGGGCGAGTCCGACTCGCACTTGGCCGCTTTTTTTTGCTAAGTTATTTACTGATTATCAAGACCAACCTAACCAGTTTAAACTCGATAGGTCTACGTTAAGTATAGCGGAGATCCTGTCGCCACCTTCCGACTGCATCATCAGATCAGCTCGATGGTGCCATATTATTGTATTGTCATCGAGGTTACGTAGGTATACCAAATTTCAACTCAGTCGGTCCAAGGGAAGTGGTTCTTCCTTGCAAGATTCCACCATACACATATAGATAACATCACGCCTTCATTCCCAGAGTGGGGTAGTCAGAGCTACAGAAATACCAACAACTCTAAAAAGACTGGTTTATAATTCTGTAACCACATTTTGCATATTTATTCCAAGGGTGCAAGCCCATCGCCTAACAGTACTACAAGCCCTTATTCCCTTAGTCGCCTCTTACAACATCCACGGGAAGACATGGAGTGGCACTATTTAACCCTGCAACCAGATGGGGAAAACATCGCAAGTTGATATAAACGTTGCACCAGCCCGCTATCCCATTCAAGGGGTTTCGAATGGGTTTTTATAAGGGTTTAACTTAGAAAAGCCGTATCGATTTGCTTTTAAAACCCGCTTTCCCATATTTTACTTAGAAAATCCGTTTGATATGCTTTTTAAAGCGGTATTTTATGTGTTGTCTGTGCTTTAGCTGTTAAGGTTTCCCTTATAGTGAATGATTAGTTTAACAAATAACTTAGTCATATATTTCATTCCAAGAGGTTATTCTTTTAGTGGAGTATTCTATTGAGAGGTAAGTCTTTCAAACGCTTTAATCGGTGAATGGGTGGGCGGGTCCCTGGCATAATCTTATAATCTTTGTGCCAAAGGAAGGACAGCATTTTGGTAACGAGTTGCGTCGACCAGGTGCTTGGAAAGATCTTTAAAACGGTGTGCTTCTGGGGGGTAACCATGAAATGGCTGAGCAATTCAGTTCACGGTGAGAGAAAGAGACAGGGCCGTGTAACTGCTACAGCTCTAAACTGAATTGCTTAGGCATGTCATGGTAACTTCCCTGGTCCCCTCGGTCCTAAAGTTTCGACCCCAAACAGCTCAAATACGTAACTTCAATCAAGTTTCACAGTCAACTTCCTCCTCGTCAGTGTTCTTCTTGTCTAGAATAGGACATAGGCTAATTTCTGGATAGTTCCCGAGGGAATAGCGATAAAGGACTTCTACGAGGAAAGAGTGGCGCGCAAGATCTAGTTTAAAATAAAAGCTAGCATATGGCAGCGTTGTCGGTCAGTCAGCCATTGAACGGCTTTAAAATATCAATACATCACTACATAGTATAAAACAAAGTCGCTTTTTCTGTCCCTATGTCCCTATGTATGCTTAAATCTCAAAAACTACGCAACGGATTTTGATGCGATTTTTTTAATAGATAGAGTGATTGAAGAGGAAGGTTTATATGTATAATACTTTAATCCGGAGCGAAGCGAGGGCGGGTCACTATTTTTTTATAGGTTAAAAAAAAGTCAATTCCCGCTGTCTGTCCCTATGTAAGCTTAGATCTTTAAAACAACGCAACGGATTTTACTGCGGTTTTTTTTAATAGATAGAGTGATTCAAGTCGAAAGTTCATGTGTATTATACTTTAACCCGGAGGGAAGCGAGGGCGGGTCGATAGTATGTATATTTCGTTAAACCATAGCCGTGTTTATTACAGGGTATATGTGGTATCTACTCACTGAGAGTTCCCAGGGCCTGCGCAGCGTTCGAGGGTCGGGGTCTCACTGCGGCGCCCGACACGGCTGGTCGGGTATTGGGTGGCGCGCGCGCAGTGCATGAAATAGCGATTTTAGATCGCTTCAGCGGGTCTATTATGGTCGTGTTTATCGATGTGGATAAACGTGGATAAAACATCTGTCACTTTCTCCCCAGTATGTAAGTGCGAGAGCGACGGATGCTTTATCCACCGCGATAAAGGCGACCATAATACGGGTCCAGGTATAATATTTAATAACCGACAGTACAGGGCCTCTATTCAACTGCGTTATAACGATATCGCGTTTGATGTGTTTTGGTATCGTTTATGTCACAGTCGCCATTATTGTTAAATGACATGAGTTATCAAAATGTGGACAATACGGAAACACGTCAATGACGATATCGTTATTACCATGTAGAATTCCAGCCCTGGCTGTGCTCGTATGTTTTTTTTGTGTGTTTTTTACGCGATTACGCCGTCAATTGTAGATAGATTTTAAAAATTATTTTTTTGTTTAGTAGTGTGTACTCCCGAGGTGGTCCCATTGCCACCAAGTTGATATGTGATGATGGGATCCGTGAAGAATTGAGATTATACGTGGACGACATAACAGTATTATTAGGATGATATCTCACTAAAAGAAATAAATGAAATTAATGTTTGAAAAATCTAAAAAACGTCTTCAAAAGCAAGAAATAACTTCTTTTAAAATGATAGGGTTATAGGTCAGTCCAACTGAAGTCGACGTCCCACTATATTTTTAACCAAAAGCCGATTTAAGTTGGACTGACATATTACCTATCATTTTAAAAGAACTACTTTCTTGCTTTTTGAAGATGGTTTTTAGTTTTTTAAATCATTTATTTTATAACAATACTAGCTTCGTCCGTATACATTTTGATTATCGTTATTCTATCGGGAACTTTCAAATTTCCGGAATGAGAAGTAGCCTATGTGTTAATCCGTCCAGCCGTTGCAGCGAGAAAAAGTAACAAAGTAACACACACAAACTTGTAGTAAACGGGCAGGGCACTACACAAGGACTTGTAGTAGTGCCTGGCCGATGAGAGGTAAATCCTGACATCTGTCATCGCAGTACAAGTTATAACCTATTCTCAGGTTTGAGGTTATAATTAGTATTGGAATGACAGGTGTCAGGATTTACTTCTTATCGGCCGGACACGTGATTTGTTGTGAAGATAATTAATTAGTTTATGCAACAGAGGATACTCTACGGCCGATATGATAATGATAATAATGGTTATTGGTGTTTTCGTATATTTATTGATTCCCTATTAGCTAATATAGTGGGACGCCTATCATTTTAAAAGAAGTTCTTTCTTGCTTTTTGAAGACGGTATTTAGTTTTTTAAACCATTTATTTTATTACACACATGTTAGTGATCACTGATCATAATACTCTTATTTCGTTCACGTAGGTACGTTTATTTATTTATTCCTATTATATTTGAGGGATTTCCTCGATTTCTACAAGATCCCATCATCATGTCTTATGACAAGCTGGAAATGGGATAAACTAGAAAGCCCCATCTAACAAAAAAAAAACAAATCGGTCCAGCGGTCTTTGCGTAATCAGGAACATACATTAATAACTTTCCTATCTTTCACATCAAATTAACATATCATTTCACTTGATCAAGGTGAAATTCAATGAAACGTTATATGGAATGAAAATCGGTAAACGGGGATACCGTATCAATTGTCCCGAAACATTGAAGGCATAACTATAATTGACAAATTTGTTTTTCGATGAGCACAGTAAAAACACCAGATAAAAGATTAAATGTCATAATATGGCAACACAGAAATTAAAATAAGTTTATAAAACTAAAAACCCGACTGCAAAAAAAAAGAATAATATTGTTCGTAGTCGAAGGCCAAACACGTGTTACAAATGACACAAACATTGCTTACCTACGCCATCTACCATCCGGTAGCGGAACTAATATCTGGACATATCACAAGCGTAGTACCGCCACTACCCGCTAGATGGTCCTCAAAGTCTATTAATTTCATTTTTTAAATTTCCATCCGCCATGTTTAATTTATAATAAAACAAAATAGTCTATAACCATCGCACAAAAAAGTCAAATCGATAGACACCTCATTTGTCAAAATCGGTTCATTAGGAACGGCGCTAGAGTGGAACATACATACATACATAGAAACATACATAGGGTATCAAAATCATTACCCTTCCTTTGCTTTGCCGTAGTCGGGTAAAAAAAACCCGACGAACTGAGAATATCCTCCTTTTTTTGAAGTCCGTTGAAAATAATGTTTAGGTGTGATTTAGGTCAGTCAAAAATGGGGTACCGCTTCCGCTCTCGCGCCCGCTCCGCTCGTCACCGCGTCGCGGTGCTAATTAAGGGCGGCAGCAGGGTGGCTAGTCGCGCATGCAACAAGTTCTTGAAAACTATGGAGACGATGTTTACCAACAAAGTTAATGATAAAACACGTAACGAAAATAATTACTTACTATTTTTATCTGTTATAGAGTTTAACATACATACATCACGCCTTCATTCCCAGAGTAGGCAGAGCTACAGAAATGCCAATCACTCTAAAAAAACTTCTTGATAATTTTGCAACCACTTTTTGCACAATCAGGCCAAGACGTTTAGTAGTGTATTGACAGGTTGCAAGCCCATCGCCTAACAGTACTACAAGCCCTTATTCCCTTAGTCGCCTCTTACGACATCCACGGGAAGACATGGAGTGGCACTATTCTAACGAAAATTCGATATAAATGGCAAAAAAACTTTTTTTTGGAACATTAAATATCATAATCTACGCGTTCCTAAGAAACAGTGACGACAGGTTAGACTAGTTGATAGTTACCCTGCCTTCGACGCTGGCGGCCTCGGGTTCAAATACCGGCAAGGGTAGATATATGTGTGATGAGCGCGAGTATTTATTCCAGAGCCTTGGATGATTTCTATGTATTTAGATGTTTATCGTTATCTAGTGCACATAGTACAAGCCTAGAGCTGAGTTTGGGACTAAGTCAATTTTTGTGACTTGGTACCGTGATATTTATTTATTTATTGCCTGTCTCGCAAACAAATGGCCAACGACTGGATCCTATAAGGGTTCTTGTTTTTGGTTTGAGGTAAAGAACCCTAAAATGGTGGGTTTAAAAGTGAACGCGTAACATGGGTATTTAGCGGGATCGTATCGTAAAGTATAAAGTTCACAATATATAATAGTTCATAATATATAATGGTTATAATATATAATAGTTCTGTTTCTGAAACCGTAAACTTTTCAGGAGTTCTTTACACGTTATTGTTTAGAACCCATTCGGTTAGGCAAGTTTGTTTTATAACAATCCTGAAAAGTTTACGGTTTTAGAAAAATAAGCATTATAATATATTATATTATGACCATTATTTATTATGAACCACTATGTATTTTTTTTTACTTTATATATTGTGATACGTACCCGTATTTAGCATTTAAAGACGATTTATCAAAACATTCAGTCATGTTTAAAATTTTTGCTGTTTGTCATACTTCTTCAGTTTTATTTATTTATTTATTTTAACTTTATTGCACATGTAAAAATGGCGGACTTAAGTGCCTTAAGGCATTCTCCGCCAGTCCACCACTAGACCTAGGCTGAAAATGAAAAATCCACCGGGAATGTCAAAATTTGCAACGGCGAAGCCACTGGCGGTTTGCTAGTGGTTTAAAAAAAACACAGTTATTTAATACATATACCTACCATGTATAACTAATAAATGAACATATAAAACATAAACGTACATGTATAGACGTTCAACTATAAAACACTATGCATAATTTAATTCAAACGCTAAAAAGAAAATTAATTGTGTTAATGTTTTATTTCATACTAGCTTTTGCCCGCAACTCCGTCCAAGTAGAAATCGCAAATAATATCCTATGTCCGGGACCTTAGTTATCTCCATACTAAATTACATCGAAATCGGTTCAGCGGCTAAGCCGTGAAAGATGGGCCAACAAACATATTTTCGCATTTGTAGCATCGGATGGTATGGAATCTCTTTGAACATGACACTCTACCGTATTATTTAATTAAAATATAAAAGGCGTCTCCACGCACGCCGCTATCCGCCCGTCTCCGGTTCACCGGCCGTGTGTGTGGACCTTAGATTAACCTTAGAGACTAAACATAGCCCCAATTTGAGCCTGATCAATAATGTTTTGATTAATATACAGGGCCACTATTCTGATCGGTAAAGCTACATTGCTTTGGCATATTATCGTGTTATCAACGTTACGATAACTCTTATTTAGTTATTTAGTTATTTAGTAATGCCGACCGAGTTAAAAACAATACAATAACATGTAAAAGTGAGGACACGTTAGCCTAGTTGGGCGTGACCCTGCCTCCGAAGCCATAACGGTCCTAGGTTCAAATCCCGGTAAGGGCAGATATTTGTGTGATGAGCGTGAGTATTTGCTCCTGAGTCTTGGATGTTTTCTATGTATGTAAATAAAAATAAATAAATAAATAAAACACAGGACAATGTCACACAAATTGACCTAGTCCCAAACTAAGCTCTAGGCTTGTACTATGGGTACTAGACAACGATAAACTTACTTATTTCTCTATATAAGTAAGTTTATTGTTGTCTAGTACTAACTAGTAGAGCTGAGTTTGGGACTAGATCAATTTATGTGAGATTAACCATAAAAAAAGTATTATTGTTGTATCTTGTTTTCGACGTTACTTAGCGCAAATTTCACTTTTTGTGTTCAATATAATTATACTGAACGGTCGCCCAGCGTTAAAAAAAACACTGAGGACGCCCGCGACTTAATATATTTTATTTATTTCGTCCCCTTGCGGAATGAATTTCCAGAAATCCTTATTTTCATAATTCCGAATGTATTTTTTTATAGAACACTTTATTTTTTAATATCGCTTATAAATCAAACCTAACCTAACCTACGTATAGCAACTAAATTATGCATTTTATTTAAAGTAGTTCCAACATAACAATGAAAATTCCGACAAATAAATATTCGGAAAAACATAGTTCGGAATTTTAATTTTTTTAATTTTTTTAGCTTACCTACCTCCCCTACACGTAACGTGGGGATGTATTTTTTTTTCTCGTCTACCCTATAGTGTGGGGTGTCGTTGGATAGGTCTTTCAATTAAAGTGTTTATAAATACCTACTAAAATCATCTTTTGGCGCCAATTGACTTTAAATAGAAAATTAGTTATTACTTGTTGATTTTTATGTTTGTAGTACTTAACAGCTTCGGAACCCTACACTGAGCATGGTCCGACATGCTCTTGCCCGGTTTTACCCTTTGGGCACGGCACCCCAAAAAGCTAGATATAAATATATTCATTTAATTTACCCTAAACTCCCGCTCAATGGAACAACTAAGGCTCTGTGTAACTCAAAATTAATGTAAACTGGTTCGCGGGCGAAGTCGCGGCACAATACCGGTCTGAGTGTGACCGACGACCTTCTGATTTCTCGACTTTCTTTGTACATACCACGGAGGAAACTTATATGAAAGTTGCTATTATGTCAAAATTATGCGAATGGTCGGCTATATTTAGAAAATTAATTGAACGGTGACGATTTTATAAATGCACTATAGGTACTCGTAGCAGATGGTCTCAGTCTCTTAAAGTCAACCGGGCAAGAGCACGTCGGACCATAAAAATCAACAAGTAATAACAAATTTTCTATTTAAAGTCCTTAGGTCCCGTCTTACGTGATTTTAGTTGGTATAAACACTTTAATCGCCTGTATCTCAAGAACCAATGATGTCTACTTAGTCGTGATAGTTTTTCTTTTAAATTCGTTATATGCGCTTTCATTGAAGATATTTTTCAGATTTTTAGTATTTGTAGTTTTGGCTGTAGAGGGAGACGCATGACTCAAGCAAAAATCAGCGCTTTAAACTTTAATATTATTTCATAAATGGACCCCTTAATACATTTTTTTTTGTTCACAAACCCGCTATATTTTTGAAAGACATATCCAAATACAGTTGACACTATGAGATAGATGCAAAAAAAAATACATCCCCAGGTTACGTGTAGGGGAAGTACATTAAAAAAACTCAAGATTTTATTTTACCACTTTGTTGGCGTGACTAATAGATATATATATTCATGCCAAATTACAGCTTTCTAGTACTAAGAGCCTCTGCGCTAGGCTGCGGACGGACGGACATGGCGAAACTATAAGGATTCCTAGTATGACTACGGAACCCTAAAAATACCCTAATAAGCAGCACTAGCAGGGAAGAAAAGTCCCCTTTCCGAATAGGGGGTGTGCAAAAATATATCACACTAGGGTCCTACTTGATAGTATTTTTTTAATATTGCATAAGAATGACAATTTCATCTTGTACAAAAGCAAATAAAAAAGTTTATTTGAAACTGGTATTTTTTTTTATTTTAATTTTTGAAGTTGCATTTCTGACTTTAGTTTTTGAGTACAAATTTCCGCCCGCTTCCTTTGTGATGATGATGATGTTTTTTCAGCTTTTTTTTAATACGTTCCTAATTGTTATGTATTTTTGGAGAGCTAAAAAAACAGTTAAGTTTTTAAAATAATCTGCAAGCCAAGTTTCGCAAAGCGATCGCAAAAAATTAATGAAAAAATTTCGTTTTTCGTCTCGCTTTTTTAAATTCGGACCGATAATTACTGTTTTAATATTGAAAAATAACCAGTGTTTAATCATTTTTATAAAAAAATAAAAAATAAGACTTTTTTGTAATACATTTTTCAAGTTGAATTTCTGACTAATTTAAAACAAAACTAAAAAACGCGATAACTCAAAAATGGTTCACTTTTGCATAATGCATATGAGGGTCAAAATTATCGCAAATAGTCATCCCTATTACCTCCTAACGGAAATAGGTCGACTTACCATAACCCTGTATATGACTCTGGAGATTGCACGGCGAACAACGCTTTGAAACGAAGAAAAGTGACCGTGAATGACGTCGCTTATGTTTTTTGTCCCTTTCTTAAGCGTGAGAAATGGACAAAAAAACATAACACAGCACAGCACAGGAAACATAGCAAACATAGCACAGGTTATTTTTTAAATAACCTAAAAGGAGACACCAGCCACTGTATGAATTGTACTTTTTTGAGTGAAATAAAACAATTTTGTTTTTTTTTTTTTTTTTTTGATAAGCAACGTCATTCAAGGTCAATTTTCTTCGTTTCAAAGCGTTGTTCGCCGTGCAATCTCCAGAGTCATATATAAGCTTCTTGATTGCAATCAATTTGATAATATGCAAAACAAAAGAGAAATCAAGAGAAAACCAAATTTGCAGTCGGGGGACAGTCTTAAATAAATAAATATCACAGGACATTGTCACCCAAATTGACCTAGTCCCAATCTAAGCTCTAAGCTCATCACACAAATATTTGAACCCAGGACCCCTAGCTTCGAAGGCAGGGTCACTACCAACTAAGCTAGCGTGTCGTTTAGTGGAACATCATCTCGAATGTCCCCCAAATGCAATACATATACACATGCCTTTAGTTCTAATTATATTGGTTAGCTCCACGTGCTTTAAGACCTTGCAGAAACTTAATTTGAAATAAAAGTATCTCCAGCCGCATTTCCCTTTTACTTTTTTTCTTTGTTTTATCCCAGAGAGAAAGGCAAAGGACATTAATCCATACAGCCTAGTCATAGTTTTCGTACTTTGATCCAAGGCCGGAGCCAAGTCCTTGTAGTTTTTAGGGTTCCGCAGTCAAACTAGAAACCCTTATAGTTTCGCCATGTCCGTCCGTCCGTCCGCCAGTCGGCAGCCTAGCTCAGAGAGCTTAGTACTAGAAAGCTGTAATTTGGCATGAATATAGAAATTAGTCACGCCAACAAAATGGTAGAATAAAATCTTGAAAAATATTTTTTTTTAGTTTACCTCCCCTACACGTAACGTGGGGATGTATTTTTTTTCTCGTCTTCCCCATAGTGCGGGGTATCGTTGGATAGGTATTTCAAAAATATTATGGGTTGTAAAAACAGTATTTGGATTAAGTTATCCGTTTATGAAATATTAAGCTTTAAAGCGCATTTTTTTTGTTAGACTCAAGTGTCCCTTTCCCCCTCCCGCTACAGCCAAAACTACAAATACTACAAACCTGTAAAAAATCTTAAATGAAAGCGCATATAACGAATTTTTAAGGAAAACTATCACGACTAAGTAGACATCATTGGTTCTTGAGATACAGGCGATTAAAGTGTTTATACCTACTAAAATCATCTAAGACTGCGCCAATTGACTTTAAATAGAAAATTAGTTATTACTTGTTGATTTTCATGTTTGTAGCACTTAACGGCTGCGGAACCCTACACTGAGCATGGGCCGACATGCTCTTGCCCGGTTCTTTCGTATTCCCAGGCCGAAGCGAAGTCATAATAAGTATATATACGGTAAAATCCTGAATTGTGAAGCCAAAGCCAAGTCCTCAAAAGTAATAGTCAAGTTTTTAAAAACTTGTCTTGAACAGTCCGATGATAAGCGTTAAGTCCGGTAAAGCGTAAAACACAGATCGTAGTTCACAAAAGGTCAAATGTCATTATAGTAATTCCCCTTTTACGTATGCTTGGCATATGACATGTGATCTGCCCACTTGTTTCAAAATGGTGAAAAGATCCTACATCCATCTATGTTGACACTCAGTTGTAGGCGGACGGGGATATGACAAAACAAGATGGAATTAGTGTTGAGAAATTACAACTTTTACACAATTAGATTATGAGCAGGAAAAAAGTGGTTAAGTGGGAGTCGGAGTCGCGTATTCGGGGTTCAGTACCGATTAATTCACGCTTAGCCGGTTTTTAAATCAAATCAAATAAATAGCCCGTGTGGTTGCCGGGTTAGAATAGTGCCACTACATGTCTTCCCGTGGATGTCGTAAGAGGCAACTAAGGGAATAAGGGCTTGTAAGGGCGCTAAAAAATTAAAATGAATATTATACAGACACCATGGTTACAGATAGACACCGGGACAGGTGAAACTAAAAACAAAGGTAATACTTATAATTGTAGTGTCGAATGTTGTATAGATTAGATAATTAGGTAAGAATCGGTTTTATTATTTTCATTTTTAGTATTAAATCTGGAGATTAAGACTAGATTTAAATATAAATGCCTGAAAGGCATTCAGAAGCGATGACGTCACACGTGACACAAAGAGACGAGATGCTCTGGGTGGTGGTCACCGCGTCACCTGTCGGAATGTGTTACGACATGGTCGCGGGTTCGGTGCTTGACGCAATCTCGCGGTGCCCATGGTTTCAGAAAAAAAAGAAAAAAACCATGGAGTTTTTTACTACTTTAGATTTTTATTACATACATACAAGCATTTATATGTACCTTCCGATTTCATCATGAAATCAGTTTTTAGAGACCATAATATTACCATACTTTAGTTAAAAATGAACCAAATATTCAAATATTCACTAGTAATAATACAAGTCACTTAATCTGTTTTTTTAAACAATATGACACGATTTTTTTATTTTTTTTTTGTGTATGCTAAGGAGAAGGCACATGAACGCTCAGGCCACACCTGATGTTAATGGAATCTGAGACCCATAGACATTTGAATTCACAAGACTATAATCCTAAGACCTCAAATGAGTTGCTAACCCTGAGGACTAAGATGGAATGCCTCTATTCACCGGTTGTCTTGTTTCCACACCGGAACACAAATTGTTGCTTGGCGGTTGGTTAATGGATAAGATGGTGGTAGCGACCCTGACGGACCCCGCGCTGGTCCACCACTAAATATATATATAATCAATGAACCTAATCACAATTTACTATATAACCTTGGGTTGACCTGAGACTGTCCCGCAGCATCCCCCGATATGGTCTCCTGTTTTCTCGCACAAGTGAAAGCCGCGCCTACGCACTTTCGCCCAAACGGACAAGATGGCCGCTGCGGGAGGGGCAGCGGGTCACGGCTCGTAGCTATCGATGTATTGATTTATATTGATGCGTTCTTTCCATTATATCTTTAACCATATTGTTTCTGAATCCATATTGCTTTTTAGGGTTCCGTAGGCAAAAGCTCCAACGGTGCTAACGTCTGTTTGTTGGTTATTCCATCGGTCCTAAACCTAAAGCTAAGTATTGTTTGAAATGAAATCTTACTAGTATTATTAGTTCCAATTTGGATGTTTGTTATTTAATCACGCAAGAACTGCTTGATTAAATAACAAACATCCGATGATTCGAACAATAATCCGTTCAGGATCTATATGATATTTAGCATAGAGACAGATTATAGTCAGGAATAGCACATAACCTAAATTTAATCACGAAAATTGGGACAGTTCCCGAGGGAATAACGATAAATGCCACGAGAGCGGCGAGATTTAAAAAAGTCTACAAAAACTTTTAATTGTAAAAATGACCGACATCTCTTTACTCGTATTTCTTCTGCATTTCGTAACTCTCCAAGAAACTCCAGAACTTCTAAATCATGACAGAGCATCGAATTACCATTCCAGCCAGTTCCGTCTTATGCAACTTTCCCGGAACATGCAATCAAAGTGCATTCAACTCGGATTGGAATGCAGAAGGCTTCTAATAAACGCATAGTTTAATTTTAGGTATGGATATCACACGCGAGGACAATTATTCGGTAAAAGAGTATTTGGGTGAATCGACTTTTAAAGTCCTCCTTTTCTACACGCTAATAAAAACTTACTAGAATGTGTGAGATTGATAATGGTTTACACATGTTAAAATTGGATAATCAGATTTTTGTATTTCACTATTCATAATCATAAACCAATTCTATAATTTTGTAAAAACATGGTAACGCAGTGGAAAATGCACGTTTTTCATACAAAACCCGGGGACAACGTGTCGTCCCCTACGTTACCTGATATATTTGTGTAAATCATAGAAGAATTTTTAAAATTGTCAGCTAGAAAGTAAGTTTAATTGTCTGATTTATTCAATATATTGACCACATCAAAAAAAAAATTGCATTCTACCAAATTAAGGTGACATAGTGAGACATGTCGAAAATTGGGGAGTACCTTAAAAGTTGATTCACCCATTTACTCTGGAGGACTAAACAGAAGTACATGGGGTTAGTTCCCCGCCCTTCTGTCAAGGTAAAACTATATTGCCTTTGACGTGGTATTGTATTGTTTTTAACTCGGCCGCCATACTGTCACGTAAATAAGGGCATCAAAAGTTGTCAATGCGGTGACACGTCAAATTTAATTAAGTTTTACCGTATAGAATCTCAGCCCTGGGCTGGGATTCTACACGGTAATAATGACATCGTATTTGACGTGTTTCCGTATTGTCAACGTTTTCATAACTCTTATGTCATTTACAATAATGGCGACTGTGACATAAACGATTCTAAAACACGTCAAACACGATGTCGTTATAACGCAGTTGAATAGAGGCCCTGTACAAGATTTTAACATATTGGTACTTGTATTTATTATCTATAATAAATAATAAGATTAACAAATTGGATAAAGGGCCATTAAAGACCTGTTAGATGTTGATTTATTCATATATAACACTTCTAATGTTTACCTTGTTTACGATGTCAAACAACATTTTGGCGCGAACCTCCATATTGTACCACAGACAACTGCGTCACGGTGCCAAATATTTTAAAAAAGAAAGCAGATATCCGCATTGTGCAAACATGACGGAAATATTGCGTATTGTTTTGAGAGATTTTATTATTAGTCATCAAATACTCGTAAATGATTGAATAAGTTTTTTATTTAAACGCATGTGCTTGAAACATTTTACAAAGAAAGGGAGGCGGGAATCGGGGGGTAAGAAGGTTACTATATTATTGTGTGTATTGTATTGTATTTTAGTAAAAAGGTTTCAAGTTTAGTCTACAACCTAACCTTTCTTACGCTAAGTAGCATTTGCATTGTGTTTCGAAGTAGAGATAAGACAACCGGTGAAATGCCAGCATAGAGTCCTTCGTCCTGCGTTGCGAACCCTGAGGACTAAGATGGAATGCGTCTATGCTAGTAATTTCACTGGTTGTCTTATCCCCACACCGGAACACAATGCGAACATTGTTGCTTGGCGGCAGGTTAAAGGATAAGATGGTGGTAGCGATCCGGACGGACCCTGCACAGTAGATTAGTATAGATTTAGATTTATTTACTTCATAATACAAGTTATGTTACAAGTTAATACATAATGCATGTGCAATATAACTATTGCTCGTGCACATGTCAATTTTTAACCGACTTCAAAAAAGGAGGTTATACGTTAAAAAGTTTTTTTTTTTTTTTATGTATGTTCACCGATTAATCTGTCAATTGTGGACCGATTTTGAAAACTTTTTCTTGGTTTGATAGAGACTTCCGAGGTGGTCCCATTGTCACCAAATCTGAATCAGATCAGTGAGGAATTTAGGGAACTCCTCAAATATTGTAGGCAAACATATAGCGATTTTAGTATTTTTAGTAACAAGTCTAGCATTTGCATTCAGAAAGTATCACTTGGGGAAGTGGAACTGATGATGAAGACCACAGATGGCCACCGGAACTCCTCAACGGTACCTATTTCAAGGGTGGCGTTAACATATCTCGATTAAGATAGTTGAGCGACTACAACGAAGAATATTTACTTGTTGAAATAATAATATGACTATAACCTCCTCTTCTTTTGAAGTCGGTTAAAAAAGCCGACTTCAGTTGGACTAACCTATTAGGTAGGTGCCTACTATTTTAAAAGAGTTATTTCTTTCGTTTTTGAAGGCAGTTTTTTTTGTTGAAACATCTATTTTTAAAGAATTCATATTATGATCGTCAAAAACACAAAACAAATAGTAACTAAGCGAATGTCAGAAATCAAAGTATGTAATCACACCAATAATAATAAATATAAGATGTGTATGTGTGTTAATACGTTGTCACGTGAAGCTTTCCCTCGCTCGATGCACTACGGAAATGGCATTGAGTAAAAAGCTGCAAGTCTGAATCATATCCGTCTGTTGTAACTAAAATTTTAAGAATACTGTTACGTACACTCACGAACATTAATTTAGAACCCATCTTAGGTCCAAAGTCAATCTGACATTAAACAGCAATAAGGTTGAGTTTGTTGTAAGTTACAAATGACCTTGAATCTCTATTGACATTGTCGACGTCAAGCTATTTTTAGGGTTCCGTAGCCAAATGGCAAAAAACGGAACCCTTATAGATTCGTCATGTCTGTCTGTCTGTCCGTCCGTATGTCACAGTCACTTTTTTCCGAAACTATAAGAACTACACTGTTGAAACTTGGTACCTAAGTAGATGTATTCTGTGAACCGCATTAAGACTTTCACACAAAAATAGAAAAAAAAACCATAAATTTTGGGGCTTCCCCATACTTAGAACTGAAACTCAAACATTTTTTTTCATCAAACCCATACGTGTGGGGTCTCTATGGATAGGTCTTTAAAAAATGATATTGAGGTTAGTAGCATCATTTTTTTCTAAACTGAACAGTTTGCGCGAGAGACACTTCCAAAGTGTTGAAATGTGTGTCCCCCCTGTAACTTCTAAAATAAGAGAATGATAGAACTAAAAAAAATATATGATGTACATTACCATGCAAACTTCCACCGAAAATTGGTTTGAACGAGATCTAGTAAGTAGTTTTTTTTAATACGTCATAAAAACATTGATCAAAGCTACAACGAACTTTTATATTATGTTACTTGCTGTTACGGAACCCTTCATGGGCGAGTCCGACTCGCACTTGGCCGCTTTTTTTGTTATTGGTCCTAAATTATCGTTGCGACTGTACAGTCAACCAATTTGATTCTTGTTACTATGGACCATGTCAAAGTGACATTGTAAAGCAAATCATAAGAAGTTTCTTACGTTTTGGTACACTATGTCAGTTTTACATAGTCCTTAGTGGGCTAGGAGTCAAATTGGTGACATATTGTATGACAGTACAATATCCTTGTGAGTCCCAGTGACACATGAGAGGAACATAGTGAAGGCGATTTATTTTAAACTATATTTTAATGAATACACAGTTCTTTTTAGGGTTCCGTAGTCAAACTAGGAACCCTTATAGCTTCGCCATGTTCGTCCGTCCGTCCATCCGCAGCCTAACGCAGAGACTCTTCAACAAAGTGATACAATAAAAGATAAAAAAAAAACTGTACCACCCCTACACGTAACGTAGGGATGTATTTTTTTCTCGTCTACCTACCTCATAAAGTGGGATGTCGATGGATACTACAACCAAAACTACAAGTACAAAAAATCTTAAATGAAAGAACATATAACCAATTTTAAAGGAAAACTATCACGATTAAGTAGACATCATTGGTTCTTGAGATACAGGCGATTAAAGTGTTTATACCTACTAAAAGCATCTAAGACGGCACCAATTGACTTTAAATAGAAAATTAGTTATTACTTGTTCATTTTTATATTTGTAGTACTTAACGGTTTCGGAACCCTACACTGAGCATGGTCCGACATGCTCTTGCCCGGTGTTTTTGATATTGTCGTCAATATATTATGTTCAACCCCAATGCCATAGAAATAGACATACATACATAAATTATGTATGTATGTCTATTTCTATGGCATTGGGGTTGAACATTAACATGTTTTTCGGGCGTATGTCCCTCCTTCTAACGCAGTCGCAAAGGAGAAGTAAGGAAAAGATCAAAACTATTCAGGCAATCAGGATATAAAATGTATATACTTTATACTTGTTTATTACTCTCTTATCAATAGAAATCTCGCCAAAGACAACAGCATTCTTTAAAAACAAAACGCCCCAAAAATATCATAACTCGTTCGGAAACTTTCATAGAGGTTATGCAAATCTGCCAAATTCTTTCATACATCCGCCACACCCGACTCGAAGTGGTCAAACAAAAAGAGAAATGTACGTATAAAATATCCTGTTCCGAACGCTGCCAATAAAAAACCAAAATGGTGTTTATGGTTACTAATTAAAGTTCATTATCGCTCCGTCGCTAAAGAAGATGACTTTGGTGAAAAACAAACTTTACTTCAAAATTTGCCTAAAAGCTACTTTATTTTCCTAGAGGAAGCGTTCAAATTTGTTCGTGAAGAGTTAATGTCACGTTGAAAACAAACTTAACCTTAAAAATATTGTAAACTAGCGTCTAACACAGGTACTTTAGGTTGGAAATCGCTTGTAGTGGTCTCGCTGAGAGATTGGTTACAGGTTTTCGTACTACACTCTACCATATGGGAAGCAGCACCCCACTTTCTTACTAAGTCATCTCGCGAGCTCAGTCGCTTTTCTACTCAGACAAAATACGGCTGTATAGCCGGGACCTGTGTCTTGGAAAAAGGTTTAAAAAAATAAAAATACGCGCCAAGTGAGTGACGTCTGTGAGTGTTTTCTTTTAGTTCATTATAGACTGGGGTGACTTTGTGCCTGGATTTTGGATTTTTTGGCGGGAAAATGGTATGTATTTTTTTATTAAAATGTATGTATACTTTTAGTAATTTATACTAATTAAATAACTAAAAAAGATAACGACAAAAAAAAACAAAAACATAATAAAAAGGATAACGATATAAAAAAAACAATGTTAAACCATAGAAGTAGTTTATTGTTTGAAGACGGCCAAGTTCGTGCAACTCACACATTAAAGATGTCACACGTATTTAAAATGCAGCTTAAGTGTGACTTAACGTGAAGCAATAAATAATGTTAATTTAGGTAAATACTTACATGTTAAAATACTGAAGGTAGGTCAATAGTTTCTCCATTACAGTAGTCACCTTTTATTATCCTGACACCTACGACTATAGACGCATTCCAGAAATAGTCTAGACTGTTTGGAATTTCACATTAATATTTTGAAAGCCTTTCTAAAACAGAAAATCCCCTGATATAATGGCAACCCCTTTTTTTAAAGCTGGCCAACCGATTTTCATTTAACCTAGCTAATAACCATTCCGATTAATCAAGCATTAAAAAACTGGGCAAGAGCATGTCGGACTATGCTCAGTATAGGGTACTAAAAACATAAAAATAAACAAGTACTTAATAACTAATTTAGACGATTTTAGTAGGTGATGGACCAATGATGTCTACTTAGTCGTGGTAGTTTTCCTTTAAAAATCGTTTTATGCTCTTTCATTCAAGTATTTTTCAGATTTTTTAGGAGATTTGTAGTTTTGGCTGTAAGGGGGGGGGGGGACACTTAAGTCTAAAAAAATTTGCGCTTTAACCCTTAAGGTCGCAAAATAAAAAGTACTTATATGTTGCCTCATTTGTTTTTAAGTGTTCCCAAAATATTAATGAATTAAATATTTCAAAAAGTTCTCCTTCACCAATGTTTTGTATATTATACAAAGTATCTTTAAGGGTTAAAGCTTAATATTTCATAAACGGATAACATAATCGGATATTTTTTACATTATATTGTACCACTTTGTTGGCGTGACTTATATGTATATTCATGCAAAATTACAGCTTTCTAGTACTAAGAGTCTCTGCGCCAGGCTGCGGACGGACGGGCGGACGGACATGGCGAAACTAAAAATAAATAAAACACTTTTTGACCTAGGCCCAAACTAAGCTCTAGGCTTGTACTATGGGTACTAGACAACGATAAACTTACTTATATAGACAAATACATACTTAAATAAATAGAACACATCCAAGACTCAGAAACAAATACTCGTACTACTCATCACACAAATATCTGCCCTTACCGGGACCCGGGACAGCCGGCTTCAGAGGCAGGGTCACTCCCAACTAGGCTAGCGTGTCGTCGTAAGGGTTCCTAGTTTGACTACGGAACCCTAAAATCGGCGTCCAAATAGTTACACCCGTGCGGGAGCTACGATCACACATACACGGTTCACTGCCTTTTCGCAACCCAACGTTTCCCAACCTGCTTATTACTGTAACTAAATATTTCAGAATTTAAATGCTGAAATAAGGTTGGGAAGTGAATCAATTTGGGAAACGTTCGGCGAAAAGGCACCCGATCTTTCATACACGAACGGTATGGTTTGTGCGTTTTCATGCTCATAGGCTTTATGCACCATTAGGTCTCTTATCTACCTTGGCAGAGCAACTAAGGTTACATGTTTTGTCTCCGTAAGGCAGGACCATGTGACCAGGAAGATGTGTATTAGTGACAGGTTGCGAGCCCATCGCCTAACAGTACCACAAGCCTTTATTCCCTTAGTCGTCTCTTACGACATCCACGGGAACACATGGAGTCGCACTTTTCTAACTCGGCACCCACACGGGCTCGTTTATTTGAAATCCTCTAGAAAAGATTAACCTAACTTACCTTCGTTTACAATTGCAAGCAATGCATGCAAATGCTTATGCCGTTTAAATAAGCCCGTATGTCACCTACATACCCACAAGCTGCTGACAAACGCGCAATTTTTATTTTTATTAATTATAATTTATGTGAGTGAAAGTTACAATTAGTGGAACACAGGTGAAGTGTTCACATAAATTCGGTTTCAATTACTGCAGTCGGTATAAATTGATACCAGTTTACTTGCTGGCTAAGATTGATGCAATACGTATATGGAGAAATTCATACTTATATAGGTACATAGAAAACACCCAAGACTCGGGAACAAATATTCACGCTCGTCACAAATATATGCCGTACCGGGATTTGAATCCGGGACCGCTAACTTCGTAGGCAGGATCACAACAACTAGGCTAATGTAGCAATCAAAGGCAATATCGTTTTAACCAACTTCAAAAAAAGAAGGATGTTCTCAACTCGTCGACATGTTTTTTATGTACGTTCCGCGATTAGATTACACAACCGCTGGATCGGTTTGAAAATATATATTTTTTTGTTTGAGTTGGTATATTTTTCCCGTGTGGTTGCCGGGTTAGAATAGTGCCACTCCATGTCTTCCCGTGGATGTCGTAAGAGGCGGCTAAGGGAATAAGGGCTTGTAGTACTGTTAGGCGATGGGCTTGCAACCTGTCACTAATACACTAGTAAACTTCTTGGCCTGATTGTGCAAAATGTGGTTACAGAATTATCAACAAGTCTTTTTAGAGTGGTTGGTATTTCTGTAGCTCTGCCTACCCCACTCTGGGAATGAAGGCGTGATGTTATGTATGTATGTATGTATTTTCTAGTTGGTTCCATTTTATGGGATCTTGGAGAAATCCAGGGAACTAGCATTTGTATTCAAAAAGTAGCATTCGGTGGAGTGGAATTGATGATGAAGACCACAGATGGCCATCGGAACTCCTCAACGGTACCTATTTCAAGGGTGGCGATAACATATCTCGATTAAGATAGCTGAACAACTATGACGAAGCATATTCAAATGGTTCAAACATATGACTATGGCTTTCCCGCAGCGTTGCTTTTTTCTTATTAATTGAGATGCGGGACGACATAAGTATATTATGATCACTAAAAGGTATGAAACAAAATAAATGTTTTAAAAACAAAAAAACCGTCTTACAAAGGCAAGAAATAACTTATTTTAAAATGGTACGTAATTAGGTCAGTCCAACTGAAGTCGGCGCCCTGCGATATTTTTATCGAAAGCCGAATTCAGTTAGACAATATCTATATTATCAACTATTTTAAAAGGAGTTATTTCCAGCTTTTTGAAGACGGTTTTTTAGGGTTCCGTAGTAAAACTAGGAACCCTTATAGTTTCGCCATGTCCGTCTGTCCGTCCGCAGCCTAGCGCAGAGACTCTTAGTACTAGAAAGCTGTAATTTGGCATGAATATACTCGTACATATTAGTCACGCCAATAAAGTGGCAAAATAAACTACATGTAACGTAGGAATGTATTTTTTTTCTCGTGTACCCCATAGTGTTGGGTATCGTTGGATAGGTCTTTCAAAAATATTACGGATTTGCCGAAACTAATTTTTCGATTAGGGGATCCGGTTAACGATTTTAAAAGGAAAACTATCACGACTAAGTAGACGTCATTGGTTCTTGAGATCCAGGCGATTAAAGTGTTTATACCTACTAAAATCATCTAAGACAGCACCAAATGACTTTAAATAGAAAATTTGTTATTACTTGTTGATTTTTATGTTTGTAGTAGGTACTTAACGGCTTCGGAACCCTACACTGAGCGTGGTCCGACATGCTCTTGCCCGGTTTTGATTTTTAAAATATTTATACCGTGTAGAATCTCAGCCCAGACCGAGTTAAATATAAGCTTGTAAAAACAAAACAGGCCAATTGAAAGCCTTATTTTTTGAAGACCGATAATACTTCTGTGCTTCACTGGTTTACTCGTTTTCTCGAACCTGAACTGAATGAGAGTTTGAGTAAGTTTCCACAACCCGCTGACCTAGCGAGGTAGCGAGCGGCGACGAGTTTCCCCGCGGATGTGACGTCATTACTCGTCCGAGCAAAAACAAGCTCTTGCCAACGACTTTGCTCGTGGTGCGCTCGGAAAATCATTATAAGCGACACATTTATAATACGATTTTCTTTAACATTATAATACTAACTAACCGTCAAATTCGCACATTTTTCCTTTAAGGGCCTCCCATGTTTGGCGTTTTTATTATTTGCGTATTTTTTCGATGTTTTATTTGATAGACACAGGAAATGTTCTAGACGATCAGAACATTACGTATTTCATTTCAATAGGCCTCACGACGTCAGCGTTTTTTTAACATATTTTTTGTCGCAATAGTTTCATCCCTATTCGTTTGGGCACTTTAACCAAGGACACACCTGTACTCTTTGTCGTTGGCCTTCTATTGTGTAACTTATACTTACGTATATTTGTACAGCTGTTGTCCTGCAAACCAATAAATAAATGATAAAAAAACAAGGGAAAATCTTACACAATTTGATTTATTCTCAAACGAAGCTTAATTAAGGCATCTAAATATTTAAATTATTGTTAATTTTTACTTATAGAAGAGCAGCTTATGTGCATTAATTAAGAACCTAATTTTGACTCTATTTAAGGCGAAAACGTGTGTTAAATAAATGTACTTTATTCTAATAAAAAAAAAAGTTTAGAATACGACACAGTGTTAGGTGTTGTCTATGCTCGGTCAAAATTACCGCGATAATTTGCGTCAATTTCACTTGCAATGGCGTTTTTGAAACAACAAACTTATCTTCGCTGGTGGCAAAAAAGTAGAATTAATCTTTCAAGTACAAATACCAGCGCCAATGCCAACAGCAATAATAATTTTGTAATCCCAAACTTTTTAAGCGACGGATGTGCTAAAGAAATTGCATAAAAGCCATTGTGTTTTAAATTTATGTAAATCGTAATTTTAAATATGGCGGCATTGCGAAATTTCGCTTTTGTCATATAATAGAGCGCGTTTTCCCGCAATTTGGCGTTAATAGGAATTGTTGAATTCATAATTTTAAGTAACGTACTGAGAGTTGAAACTAGTGAAACGTACATTAGAATTAGAATGTTTGGAATATGTGGAACAAAGAGTTACAAATGCTTTCTTACTAAGCTTTAACTGTGGATAGTATGGAACAGCGATGCTTAAAGAAGGGTTCACGAAATCTATTACAAAAACTACTGACAAAAATATTCACGTAAAGACGAAAGTAATTAATGTGAGGTTTCATAAAAAAAAGGATTTTGGTGAGGGTTTGGTGAGAGTTGCGTTATGTTTCTGAAGCTCTGGTATAGAATATTGTGCCGAGTTCATACGGATCGCTACCACCATCTTACTCTCTCATCTTGCTGTCTCGTGCCAGACAGCAGTGTTAGTTCTGTTGTCTTTCAGTATAGGATATGAGAGAGCTGGTAAAATGACCATCAAATCATTCCAATAGGGGATCCCCTTGCATCATCAGTATTATCACCCACACTTATTTCATCGAATGTGTCATTTTACCGAACCTTTCATCAAAAGCTAACGGAGTTATAGTGCTTAGCAGAAAACTAATTCTACGCCGACTAATGAAAACTAATTCTAAGTCCATTTATAAAATGGTCTTTTGTCAACACTGCTCGGAAATATCTTTTCTTTCTTATTCTTATGCTTAACGACAGGCCGTTTTCATATAAATAAATAATTGGCCCAAATAATTTAAAGTTTTTGATTTCCTCGCAGTAGTTGACAAAAGCTCTATGCCTTGACAGAAAGTGTAATTAATGGTGTCATAAACTAAAGAGCCTCTACGTTTCGGTTCTATATGACTCGTCCTTGATTTGTGTACTTTCTTCCCTCGGCAACAATACTACTTATTGCTAAAGGGACGAGACCAATCGAATTTCAAACGTCACTAGGTTCATACCCTTTCTATAGCTTCCTTTGTGCCGCAAAAAATGTATACAATTTTTTAGTGTTTTTTATTGCGAAATGATTCGAAGGAAATCGAATTCAATAGTGTAATTCATGACATTATTATTATATAACTCACTTTCTCATCTCGACCGCAAGAATTGTCCAAATTTGTGGTTTTAAAAAACATTCATATTTCAACGAATTGCGTATTCGTGGGACCACTTTAGTTTATATCAATTTATGTGGTCACGTAACTTATCCGGATTTCATATAGCTTTCATATAGCTTTGTTTATTTTCGTTGCTCGGTAATGTTTAATAGTGAGATAGATAGTTGTATTTGCGATGGACCAAAAGGGATAAGAAAATAATTGGTGATTTACTACCTACTTTTTTTCTTTTTATATGTTTTGTGCTTATCTGGCTTTGGGAGTAATTCATCACTTCATCGAATGTATCTTTTTCTGCTGACAACATAATGTTCTCAATCTTAAACATTCATTGCGTAGGTTAGGTTATATGTTTTAGATACTCTGAAAACATTATGGTTTCAGTAGAAAATAGCGTTCGATGAAATGATACATTCGATGCAATGACAGACACCCCCATTTTCTCCTGTCTAAAACTTGTCTAAAATTTCTGATTTAGGGGTGGTTTGTTTTTGGGAATTTGCAAATTATGCCCTCTTATATATGAAAATATGCACGTCATTTTGACATAATAAATGTGTAGTAACTAGTAACTGTACCTAAGCCATGCTTTGTCCTTATCTGTGGAATTCAAATGTCCCAAAGACGGGTGTCTATCATCCACAGATAAGCCTACTCTAAATCCGAAATTTTAGAAATTTTTTACACGTGAAAATGGACCATAGTCCAAACACATTTAAAATAAAAACTTAAAAACGCCTCGGTGCGCGGACCGACTCGCACTTGGCGGGCCATTTTTGTTTTAAATCCATGTCTTGCGCTTCAATTGTTTTCGTGTCTTCCACCATTGCTGAACCCAGCGAATACTTACTTTTCATAAACACCCACCACTTTTTCTAATAGATTACGAGTAATTATTCCGACCTTCAGAGACAATGAACTTGTGGGAACCGCGTTGTACAATGGCATGACGTAGGCTGAGAGTCGACCGTATAATAAAGTACCGCGTTAGTTCTCGTAACCAAGTCGCTTTGCAACTCGACGGATTAAGTTGTGCCGTCACCGTACAAGCAACATTAAAACTCACTCGTATGAGTTCGTTCGCTCTGTCTGGCGTTCAACAAGTGTTTTTTAAGAGCAACACCTTGATCTAATTATTTATCGCTTTTTAACTATCGCTAATTAAAAACGAACGTGACTGAACGCAGAATAAGAGTACAGATTAGATATTTAGAGTTAACACAAGGAAGTTTGTGCATGTCGACTTCCGGATTTCGCCAAATCTGTCCAACTGTTCGTGCGTAAAACCAAATTTCTAGGCATCCCAACAATTCGTGTTATAGGATATTCATTTATATCGTCTCCCTCCCGCAGTGCGTCTTAAGTTGGGTAAAAAGCCTGAGGCATGCTTGCCCCACGCGGCAAGCTGCTCGCGAGCCAAATTGTTGCACATAAACTTGCGCGAGTGAGGCAGCGTGTTCGCCGCGAGCCAAATGTCCGGCGCTATTTCGAAATATTCATTAAATATTCATTAATTATTTCAAAATAGCGCCGGACACGATGACAGCCGCGGCTGCGTTTATCATAATTCACTGAATTATTCACAAAAAGAAGAAGAAATCGCCTCGGTGGTGGTACGGCTCAGCAACTTTATCAAATTTGTACGTGCCTCGCCCACAGACAAGTTAGAACTTGACGTTCTGCCCGCGGCACGCGCCGATACACGTCCAAATTACGCGAGGCACGCACACCGAGGCGCTTTTGAGCACGGTCAAAAGACCGATCGCCGCGCGCCGCTTGCAAGCCGCTCGCGCACAGCGCGTGAGCGCGTACTAATTTGAGCAAAATTGGTGAGCCGTGCGTGCCTCAACCCCAGGCTGCTCTAATTCGTACCCACCTTTAGGCTGTGCGTATTGTCTGTAAGTCAGTCAGTCATAGAAGAGTTATATTTGAAAATATTTTTTTTACATACAATACAAAACCATTATTCTTTATTGGACACTACTTAATAATAACATGGAAAGTAAACACGAAAAAAAATTAACAAAAATAAATTGGTAAGTGCAAAGTAAAATAATAAATGGATCGAAAAAACATACATAAAAAATAATAAATACAATATGAATTATCACAAAGGAAAATAGTCTCCTAGAGCCTGCTATGCCCGCTAGTATTCTTAGCAATCAATAACGTAGTGTTTGAGACAACCTGCTCTCGTACTACATAGAGTAAGCCGGCCGGACCGGTTCGGATGGGCCTTTCTCATGATTCAAGATAAGGTTTCGAAACTTCCGGAATTACGGCGAGGGCAAAGACTTTGATGCCATTCATTTCACAACGTGGTCTAGTTGGTGACGCTACGGAGCTAGCGGGTTTGATTCCCGGTATGTACTCGTAACTATGTTAGGGGTCCGTCCGGATCGCTACCACCATCTTATCCATTTACATACCTCCAAGCAGCATTCGCATTGTTGTGTTCTGATGTGGGGATAAGACAGCCGGTGACATTATTAGCATAGAGGCATTCCATGTTAGTCCTCAGGGTTGACAACGCATTTGAGGTCTTAGGAATTCAAATGTCTATGGGTCTCAGATTCCACTTACCATCAGGTGGCCTCTCCTTATCATATAAAAGTAATAATATTTGTGAGATCGTAGAAGTATTTATTCCTGAGTCTGGGAGGTTTTCTACGTATTTTAAATTATATATGTAATATATAAAATTCTCGTGTCACAATGTTCGTTCACATACTTCTCCGAAACGGCTCGACCGATTCTTATGAAATAGTTTCTCTATAAAAGTATGTTTATCGATGTCTACAAGCAAAAGCTGAGAACTTAGTTTGGAAAACGGTCAACTTGTTAAAAATTGCTAAAGTATTTTTGAATTTCTGTTCGTTGTGCCTTAAGAACCTGTTTCAGATTTCTTGGCTTTTGATTTTTTTTAAAGGTGAGGTTGTGTGTATACTTTTTCATTACAATTTAGAATCTTTTTTTGGTCCATCCGTCCGTCTGTCTGCATTGCACCATTACAGGAAGACAGTTGAAATTTTCAGTAAGTTTATATTGCCGTGTAACAACAAATAAAAAAAAACATTAAAAATCAAAGGATCTGCACTAGGCCGGTATTTTTCATTCTTCGAAGAAACCGTATAGACTTAAGTATTTGATAATACTCATTTACTACTCTTTATTATTCTAATTCTTATACAAATACGCTTAATAACTCGCAGTCGATATTAACCAACAGTTACGATACTCCTCCGAAACGGCTCGACCGATTTTTATTAAATTTTATATGCATATTCAGTAGTATAGCCCTAAGTGACATGAAAGAAACAAAAAAATGAAAACCGGCCAAGTGCATGTCGGACCACGCACAGTGAAGGGTTCCGTAGCTGGGATGAACGTTCATGTTTTTTTCATTTTTTCTTTTTATAAAAATCTCCAAAACTACACAGCGTATCGTGTTCAAAACAATTTTGGTTGGAAGTATTTCGTATGATCTACTACTGTAATTTTTATTAGAATGTTCTATTTAGCAGTTCAAAAGCTACCCACCCGGACAGAATTTTTACGACTTAAGAAGCGTATATCTCGCAACTGTTCACTTACGTAAAAAAAGCACTTAAAAACCTCATCATCATTTTGGAAGCCCTATCTAAAAATACCCCACACGCTGATGTAGCTCAAAAAAACTTTTTTCGTCCCCTAGTTACATGTATGGAGTGCCACCCCTAAATATATATTTTTTTTCAATTTTACTACATCATTGTATTGCGGTTCATAGAATACATCTATCCTCCAAATTTCATTTATATAGTGCCAATAGGCTCTGAGTAAAATGGCTGTGACATACAGACGGACAGACGGACAGACGGACATGACGAAATTATAAGGGTTCCGTTTTTGCCATTCGGCTCCGGAACCCTAAAAATGCAGCGGGTGAAGCCGCTGGCGGGTCGCTAGTAATCTATAACTTAGCTCTCATACGACCATGAACTTCAATGAAAAACTCGTACGAAAATATGTGTTAATATGTCTCGATAACCTCCGACAAATCTAGTTTATTTTCTCCGCCATAATAAATCGATTCCGCATGTATGCCAATCGACTTGTTATTCGAAATCGAAAGTCTGACGATGATAAAATATATTTAATAGCGTTTCCATTTTTGAAACGATTGGTCATGAGCGAACCGGATTTTAAAATTTGTTGTGAGATGTAGGGTTCTGTAACAATATGCCAGTTTTTTAGTTTGGAAATATGTTTATTTAGATAGTTAGATTTAGTGTCCAACCGAAACAATTTTTGGCGGCCGAAACCGAAACGGAATTTCGGCTTTGGTTTTAGTTTCGGCTGAAATCGAAATCGAAACCGAAACTCCATGTAAGGTCGTTTCCGAGGGAAAATAAATAAGTCACAAAAATTAAACCACAACATGCAACTGACGCAACTTCAAGCAAGTGACACATGTCAAAATGACACTTCGCGGTTCGCATCGCCGTCCACAGAGCCTGCCCGATCGCAGCGCGAAAATTCCCGAACGTGGAAACTCGTGAAACTGAAACCGAAAGTTCAGTCGGACACTAAATTAGATTAAGTTAAGACTTTTTTATAACATTTCAAATGCTTCAGTCCTGAATCCTGAGCTGCAGCTAACATTCATAATTTCAAAGTTTCCTTTTTAGGGTTCCGTAGCCAAATGGCAAAAAACGGAACCCTTATAGATTCGTCATGTCTGTCTGTCTGTCCGTCCGTATGTCACAGTCACTTTTTTCCGAAACTATAAAAACTACACTGTTGAAACTTGGTAAGTAGATGTATTCTGTGAACTGCATTAAGATTTTCACACAAAAATAGAAAAAAAACCATAAATTTTGGGGGTTTCCCATACTTAGAACTGAAACTCAAAATTTCTTTTTATCAAACCCATACGTGTGGGGTATCTATGGATAGGTCTTCAAAAATGATATTGAGGTTACTACACATACATATACATACACTTCCAAAGTGTTGAAATTTGTGTCCCCTCCCTGTAACTCATGCAAACTTCCACCGAAAATTGGTTTGAACGAGATCTAGTAAGTAGTTTTTTTTAATACGTCATAAAACATTGATCAAAACTACAACGAACTTTTATATTATGTTACTTGCTGCTACGGAACCCTTCATGGGCGAGTCCGACTCGCACTTGGCCGCTTTTTATTAATATTGATGAATGAACTAATCTTAATATTAATATAAGCTGAGTAGTATCTAGATCTTTGGAAAAGATGTAAACAAATCAGTACTGTTTGACATAACCTCAAATATTCACCGAGCGTGTTTATAAATCATTGCAAAGTCCTCACTTGATCTTTAAAAGTACGTGATTATCGCGTAATCATGGTGAATTGGTTCAAGTTCAATTGACAAAGACTTGAAGCGTAAGCACAAATGTTCTACCTCCGCGGCGGCCAAAAAAACCTTCCCTACTTATTACAACGATGGGAAAAAGGAAAGATACATTCTATAAACAAATTCAAAGTTTCATTGAGAAAAATAAAAAAAAATGTTTTGCAGCAAACCTCAAAACCAACTAGCACCAACTTCTTTAGATCAACACCTGCATACCTAGTTTTTAGGGTTCCGTAGTCAAACTAGGAACCCTTATAGTTCCGCCACGTCCGTCCGTCCGTCCGCAGCCTAGCGCAGAGACTCTTAGTACCAGAAAGCTGTAATTTGGCATGAATATGCATATTAGTCACGCCAACAGTGGTACAATAATACGTAGAAAAAAATTTTTTAGGGTTAACCCCTGCACGTAACGTGGGGATGTATTTTTTTTCTCGTCTATTTTATAATGTGGGGGTGTCGTTGGATAGGTCTTAAATAATACTGGTTTGTGAAAACAGTTATTCGATTAAGTAATCCGTTTATCAAATGTTAAGCTTTAAAGCGCTAGTTTTTGCTAGACTCAAGTGCCCTACCGTATCCCAAGACCTACATTGCTTATAATCCCAGAAAATCGAAAATATATCTTCAACTCTTCCCATATATTTAAGCTTTCGCTGTCACTTTCGCTTAGCGACGTATTTAACCAAAACTAAGTTTTACA
Source organism: Acleris holmiana (assembly GCA_949316455.1). Lineage (NCBI taxonomy): Eukaryota > Metazoa > Arthropoda > Insecta > Lepidoptera > Tortricidae > Acleris > Acleris holmiana. The sequence goes on along the minus strand of OX438790.1, from coordinate 4,762,010 downwards.
TCAATCTATTATGGTCAGTATCTGATTTCGGATGATCTTAAACTCTCTACATACGTGAGAAACTTTCTAATAACCAATTAGAACCTGATTTTGTGAATAACGCCGCGGGCGACCACTATCGCGATCTTTAGACTTCTCGGAGGGATTCCTAAACTTCGGGTGGTAAGAAATTTACACGTGTATCCAGCGATTTAGGTAATTGAACGTGTTTTGCTATGATTACTTCACTTTGTTTCGTGTGGTTGGCGGGTTAGAATAGTGCCACTGTCTTCCCGTGGATGTCGTAAGGGAATAAAGGCTTGTAGTACTGTTAAGCGATGGGCTGTCAACGTGTCACTAATACACTGGTTAACATCGTAGCCTGTTTGTGTAAAATGTTATTACAGAATTATCAAGAAGTCTTTTTAGAGTTAAGTTTGAGTAGCTCTGCCTACCCCACTCTGGAAATGAAGGCGTGTACCTAGTAAATATGCATAGCATAACGCTTTAAGCGTATAGAATTGACGTATGCTGATGAAAGTGATGACAGATACTTGACATTATATCGCACCTTTTGGTAGAACAAGGGCAAAATACAATGTGACTAAAGGGGCAATTAGGCCCTTGTACACTAGAACAAAGGGCACAATGTACAATGTGACTAAAGGGGCAATTGTGCCCTTGTTCTACCGAAGGTGCGAATGTTAATACTGTTACTAAAATTAAATATCTGATCAGATTTGTAAAAAAAATAAGGGAATTCCGGTAACCTCCGGGGAGGGAAGATGGCCGATTGAAAAATGCCCGGCTTTTACTATTGATTTATTCTGTTTACTGATTTAGGTACTCTATTCACTTGACATTGGCGAAATCACTGTGTGGACCGCCATTCATTAAAAAAGAAGATTTTTTTTAAGGTTTAACTTATTGCATTTATCCATGTATCTCTTGAACGAGTAAAAATAAAAATGTGTTTAATATGTTGAGTGCTTGACTTACCTTCTCATGACCTCAGTCAGTGTTGGACAGGTCATTTAGTGATTTTAAATGGCTATTATAAAAGCCGTCAAAGGTTCACAGCAAAATCCATGTTTTTTAGGGTTCCGCACCTCGAAAGGAAAAAGCGGAACCCTTATAGGATCAATTTGTTGTCCGTCCGCCCATCCGTCTGTCAAGACATTTTTTCTTAGGATCGCGAGGAGTTATCAAGCTGAAATTTATATCAAATACTCAAGTCTACTGTCCCTTAGAGCTGTGTAAAAATCAAACTTCGAAGCCAATGCAATCAATCGATACAGCCTTTTATGCCGCAAATCTTTCGAAACTCGCAAGGGAATCAAAGCCTAAAGGCTACTTCCAGTCGATCTAGAATCTTGACATTTGGTACGAAGCAACGTCTTATAGTACAGATAAAGGGAAAATTGCGAAAACCGTAATTTTTTTGCTAAATCACAAAAAAAAACATTTTTCGATTGCAAACTTTTCTGCAGTTGGTAAACTAATCGCGACCTATGTTGACGTATGGAGACAACAGTTTATCAACGGAAAAGTCAAGTTCGTCCCTCAATACAATTTTACATTCTTATAAGTTTGTGTGGTTTGTGTGGTTGCCCGGTTAGAATAGTGCCACTCCATGTCTTCCCGTGGATGTCGTGAGAGGCGACTAAGGGAGTAAGGGCTTGTAGTACTGTTAGGCGATGGGCTTGCAACCTGTCACTAAGTAATACACTGGTAAACATTTTAGCCTGATTGTGCAAACTGTGGTTACATAATTATCAACAAGTTTAGAGTTGTTGGTATTCTGTAGCTCTGCCTACCCCACTCTGGGAATGAAGGCGTGACGTTATGTATGTATAAGTTTGTACGGAACCCTCGGTGCGCGAGTCCGACTCCCACTTGACCGGCTTTTTGTAATTTATTCAAACATTTTTTGGGTCTTTCTTTTTGTTTATGAAAAATACAGGTTCAAAATATGTTTGTATTTGTTTTACTGCAAACCGTACTCTGCCATGGAATTTGAACGTTGATACCGATGTTTACTAATAAATGACTTATTACTATGACGGTCACTATACCTATAACTAATTAGTCCGAACACGGTGGGTCTACGTTAAGTATAGCGGAGATCCTGTCGCCGCCTTCCGACTCCATCAGATCAGCTCTTAGATATCATAGTATTTTTGATTTGATTAATAATTGTTTTTAAGACAAACAAAGCGCTTTTCAAAAAAAAAAAACTACAATTGACAAACAAACCAAACTTTGCATAATACTAAATGTAAAACAGAACAACAAACAAACAAATCACAGGACAATGTCTTACATATTGACCTAGTCCCAAACTAAGCTCTAAGCTTGTACTATGGGTACTAGACAACGATAAACTTACTTACATATATAGAGAAATATATACTTAAATACATAGAAAACATCCAAGACTCATGAAAAAACACTTGTGCTCATCGCACAAATATCTGCCCTTACCGGGATTTGAACCCAGGACCCCTAGCTTCGAAGGCAGGGTCACTACCAACTAGGCTAGCGTGTCGTTAAAAATGTTTCGAAAAACTAACTTTTGTACTCTGTACGAAGGCACGTATCAAGCTAATGTTGTTGCCTCACTGGGTCCTGTAACACAGGGAATCCTAGCACAGAACCCAAAGCCATGAGTTATTTGTTTCATGTTTTTGTTGAATAAATATATTTCATTATCAACAAGTCTGTTTAGAGTTGTTGGTATTTCTGTAGCTCTGCCTACCCCACTCCGGGATCAACGTCACGCCTTCATAGGCGTGACGTTATGTATGTATGTATGTAAATATGTTTCACTTCATTTCATTTCATTTCAACTATCACCCTTAAAACCCCTACACCCGACTGTAAAACATCCTGTATATCTGAATTTACGTCATTATGACGTCAGCGGCACCAAAAGTAAGCTCCCTCATTTATTACTACCGATATTCCTCGCCTTTCCAACACATTCCATAAACTACACAAACTAGACATTACGTCAGCTGTCAAACATGTCATTAGCCAAACACTGTCAAATAATTGGCGTGACTGTGTCAAATCATACACAGGCGTGAGAAAGCCGGGGGAAAGTTGACGGCATAGAGTAAAGATGTCTCCATACCGTAGACTATAGCGCGTACAGAGCGGCCGTCTTCAATATAACAAACGACCCGCCAGCGGCTTCGCCCGCTGCAATTTTTGTTCAAATTTTACCAAGGATCCCTAATTTTTTTCAAAATGAAATGTAGCCTATGTCAAATTGGAAGAATGTAGCATTCTATTGGTGAAAGATTTTTTTTAATCGGCCCAGTACTTTTTGAGCCTATTCATTACAAACATACAAACATACAAAAATAGGTACAAATCTTTCCTCTTTATAATATTAGTGTAGATAATGAGAAACTCTAAGAGAAAATATTAAAAGTAAAATAATTTGATTTTCAAAAAACTCATAGAATAGGAACGCGTCGTGGGTAAGTAATTATAATTAGTCTGTCAGTTAGGTTATCAAAAAATATTGAACACCGATTTTTTCCTTTATTAAATGCATCAAAATTGACAAAGATAACGCGTATCAAAGTTCGGGAGTAGAGGCTCGTGGCGACACAACGTGGTAAAAAGTATGCCATAGCGTGACGTCAATATTTCTTCGTATTTTTTTGGACAGGTAATTGACAAAAGAAAAAATACGACCTCAATATTTTTTCGACTACGTATATATTGTAAATGACGGAGTTATATTCCAACGAATATCCTCTTCCCCGTGTGGTTGCCGAGTTAGAATGGTGCCACTCCATGTCTTCCTGTGGATGTCGTAAGAGGCGACTAAGGGAATAAGGGCTTGTAGTATTAGGCGATGGGCTTGCAACCTGTCACTAATACACTGGTAAACATGTTAGCTTGATTGTGCAAAACGTGGTAACAGAATTAACAACAAGTTAATGAGTTGTTGGTATTTCTGTAGCTCCGCCTACCCTACTTTGGGAATGACGGCGTGTGGTTTGCATGTATCTCCTCCACATTCAAGTCCCTAGCTTCACCGGTTTAGGCTCTGTTTAGTTACGAAAGAGTTATGAATAGTAAATAGAAGATAATAAACCACCTTTGTACTTATATCGAAATTGCATAAGTAAGTTTACCTTTTACAGAATTACGTTACTTAAATACACAACGCATTTATTAAGGACAGCACGCACTTTGAAATGCGACGTCTCTTACGTAATAATTTTGCGTCACAAATAGGAAGCAAAGATGAAAGTGCAAAATATGACCCCGAAGCAAACAAGGTGTTAAATAATTGAGCAAAGATATCAGTGGGCGTGTGGAAGCGGAAACGCGACGCTTTATTAAAGATTGTTGGTGCTCGTGATATTTGTTTAGTGGGTATTTTTTCCCAACAATGTGATGCTTCAATAACTGGTTAAGTGGAAGTCGGACTTGCGCACCGAGGTTCTGTACTATAAAAAGACACTAGACCAGTTTGTAGCGTTCCCTTATAGTTTCGCCATGTCCGTCTGCCCTCGGTTCAACTCAGATATTATAGGCACAACAAAGCTGTATATTTACATATGGCCGACAAAGTGTTAAAATAAAATCTTAAAATATTTTTTTCGATTACATGTAATATATTTTTTAAATCCTCACAGTCCTAGTCCCAGACTAAGCTCTAGGCTTGTACAGTCAAGGACTTTAATTGTTATGCCACTATGGAACCCTGTCCTAATGACAGCGTCAAACCACATGAAAGAAAGATAAAATTAATGATTAACACTGTCATTATGACAGGGTTCCATTATGGCATGACAATTAAAGTCCTTGACTGTACTATGGGTACTAGACAACGATAAACTTACTTATATAGAGAAATATATACTTAAATACATAGAAAATATACAAGACTCCGGAACAAATACTCGCGCTCATCACACAAATATCTGTGTGATGAGCGCCTAATAAAAACCCTTACCGGGATTTGAACCCGAGATAGCTAGCTTCGAAGGCAGGGTCACAATCAACTAGGCTAACAAGTCGTCAAATAAAACACGTTAAAACGTATTACACCCCTCAATTTGCGTCAGTTTTTTTTTACCCTGTCCAGGGTAACAATACATTGTTTCCGAGGGTAGAAAGTAAGCGATTTATGAACGAGCCCTATAGAGGCCCGAAACGTAGTGTACGAGTTCATTAATTACACTTTCTACTGAGGCAAATATTGCTTTTCCCAATGACTGCGAGGATTTTTTTTAATTAATAATTTACTTAATCACTAGTAGGTAGTTAATCAGGTATAACATAAGCCAAAAATATTTTTATTTCGTATGAAAACGGTCTGACATAAAAGTGATGTTTTCTGACCCCAAACCGGACAAAAAAACATATTTCCTAGCAGTGTTGAGAAAAGTTTATTCAATAAAGTGGCCGTGTCTATGCGCGAGTAAGTCTGCGCGACATCCTAACATTTACTTTACAATAGTGAGAGCTTCGGACAATGCGCTTGCGACCTTTGTAAGCTGCGCGGGCGCTTCCGTTTGGATGTTTACTTAATTATGGAGATTCCGCGAGTTAGGGGTCCGTAGGAAAAAAAACCAGTGGACGATACAGTTGGGTTGGGCAGCATTTGGGAAGTTACGTTGAATTCTCACGTCGTTGATCCCACATTCCCTAGACAAGTGTTTAACCGTGTCTTGCCCGTGGTGACCTATGGTGCCGAGGCGTGGACCTTGACAGTGGAACTAGTTGGTCGACATAGATCGGAAGCCTTGCAAGCTGAAGTGGTTGGTTTAGACTTTAGACCTTGACAGTGGGACTAGTTCACAAATTGAAAGTGCTCAGCGAGCTATGGAGAGGGCAATGCTTGGCGTGTCAGTGATGGATGAGATTCGCAACGAAGTTATCCGTCCAAGGTGGTCGACATAGATCGGAAGCCTAGTCTAGCAGTCGGAAGTCTAGCAGTGGACTGCTATGAAAATACCAGGGATAATAAATATCAGGGGATAATCTCACACAAATTGACCTAGCCACGTCTCGCGTGGACTTTGACAGTGGGACAAATTGAAAGTTGCTCAGTGAGCTATGATGAGGGCAATGCTTGGCGTGTCATTGATGGATAAAATCGCATCTGATCTAAGTTATCCGTCCAAGGTGGTCGACATGGATCGGAAGCTCAGCAAGCTGAAGTGGCAGTGGACTGGTCACATATGTCGAAGAACTGATGATCGTTGGACCAGATTGGTTTTGGAGTGGAGACCACGCAACGGACGACGTAAGGAGCGGTTGGATGAGGGAGGCCCAGGATCGAGCCAGCTTAGAGGCCTATGTTCAGCAGTGGACTGCTATAGGTTGATGATGACGATGAGGTAAAAAATATGGACATAACATTCTCACATTAACATTCTTCATTCCCAGAGTTTGGTAGACAGAGCAGCAGAAATATCAACAACTCTGAAAAGACTTGTTTAATAATTCTGTAACCACATTTTGCACAATCAGGCTAAGAAGTTTACTAGTGCATTAGTGACAGGTTGTAAGCCCATCGTTTAACAGCACTACAAGCCTTTATTCCCTTAGTCGCCACATCCACGGGAAGATATGGGGAGGCACTATTCTAACCCGTAATTTATAAATTAATGGTACATAATTAAAAAGGTCGCAAGTCCTTATCACTACATAGTATAAAACAAAGTCGCTTTTTCTGTCCCTATATCCCTATGTATGCTTAAATCTTTAAAAGTACGCAACGGATTTTGATGCGGTTTTTTTTTAATAGATAGAGTGATTGAAGAGGAAGGTTTATATGTATAATACTTTAACCCGGAGCGAAGCGAGGGCGGGTCGCTAGTAATCATTATAAACGCGAAAGTTTGTATGTATGGATGATTGTTACTCTTTTACGCTACAATGGCTGGGCCGATTTGGATGTAATTTTAAATGGAGATAGCTAATACACTCGACTAACTCAGGGTTATTTTCATTCCGGAAAATTCATTAAATCCCAAGGGAATAACAATAAAGTTTAATGCCTTTGCAACGAGGCCCATTGTTACAAATAAATATAAAAATAAATAGATATCAGGGGACAATCTCACACAAACTACTTTATAACTCGGAAAATTTCAACGTTTAAAAGAACGCACACGAGCACTCAGCCAATCTGATGGTAAGTAGAATCTGAGACCCATAGACATTTGAAAAACAAAAACAGGAAAGTGACCCGAGATACCCACTCTACGGGCTCTCCCCCACCGCAGGTCGTTTGCGAAGCCGCAAAAGCTTCCTGCGATCTACGCAGCCTACCGATGAAAACCCTACTGACGTGAGGTGCAGGCTTTGGGCAAGTGAGTATCCACATTCTCTGTACCCCCCCAACGAAAATCTGCCTCCAGGCTATAAGGAACCTTGGCCCACCTGGAGAAGTCTAAATAGGCTGAGGACCCAGGTTGGCCGAAGCAAAGATAACCTGTGTCGGTGGGGGTACTCAAGTAGCGCAGACGCTAGCTGTGAATGTGGAGAACCCTTGCAAACCATGTTACACCTCACAAACTGTCCCGCGTGCCCGACCACCTGCTCGCGTGAGGACTTACTTGTCAGTAACCAGAGGGCTACCACGGTAGCCGCTTTCTGGGCAAGTAAGATTTAGCCCGAGTTCTTGCCGACACGAAAGAAGAAGAAGATAGACATTTGAATTCTCAACATTATAATCTTAAGACTGTAATCCTAAGACCTCAAATGCGTTGCCAACCCTGAGGACTAAGATGGAATGCCTCTATGATAGTCATTTCATGGGTTATCTTATCCCCACACCGGAACACAACAAATCAAATGCTACTTGGCGGTAGGTTAATGGATAACATGGTGGTAGAGATCCGGACGGCCCCCGCACAGGGTCCTACCACCACTAAATTAATAAAGATGTTACCATTATTTCGCCACAATAACTTGAAGTTACGATGTTAAACTTTCTAACAGTTAACGAGTCATTAAATATTTCAATGGGAATTCATTAGTCACTTCACAAAACAAACAATTACTTAAAACTATTTGCTTGTTATTTTGTTACGACTAGGCGACTAAAGAATAAGGTAAGACGTAAGCTTGTGTTTGTATGGAAATGTTTGTTTTACCTAATTGTGCGAAACCAAAAGGACGGTACGGACTTTAACTGTATGTGTGTACCTATGTATGTATTTCACTAATATTATTAATGTGAAAAATTGAATGTTAGCCCTTAGGGCCACTACTTATTATTTATTACTTTTTAGAGGTTTTTTACAGACTATTTATTTAGTCGGGGGTTTTTTAAATTTCTAATTTAATTTATTATTTCACACTTTTTAAACTTCTCCATCTGAGTGTCTGTTTGTGGCACCATAGCTCCCAAACGGATTAATAGATTTGGACGCAAGTTTTTTAAATAAAGCTACATTAATCAGGATGGTTCTTAGCAAGATTTCATGAAAATTGGTTGGGCCGTTTAAGAGATATCAGCTCTGAAAGTAGGTGTTGCCAAAAACGGCTGAAGCGAAAATCATCATTTTAAAAAACCGCATTTTAATCGGTTTACCCATTTAAGAGCTACGGTGCCAAAGACAGACACACACACACACACATACACACACATATCACATATAACACCCCTCTTTTTGCGTCGGGGGTTTAAAAGTAAAAAATAATAAGCCCTATAAGTTTAATTATAAGTAGGTATTAATATTTTGATCCAAGCGTCGTCGCGTAGGAGAAAGGGTAGATACAAACAGCCACACAATTAACTGCCCATTAAAGACGGAAGTGAGAAAATGTAGAAAGAGTTGAATATAGATTTTACATAAGAATCTCATGTGCACGACCAAGACAGTTTCATTGGTCACTCAGCTGTGTGGGCGATTGTAGGCAATAATTTCTGATTCAATTGTCGCCACGTCGGGGACCGCCAAGTAGCTGGGGTAGGTACTTTATATTATTTAATTTACTTAGAACTTTTAAATTTTTTGTTTTTTCTTTTATTTAATGCTTTTTAAACTTCTCCATCTGTGTCTGTTTGTACTCCCAAACGGGTAATTGGATTTGGGCGCAGGCTTTTTTTCATAAAGCTACTTTAATCTGGATGGTCTTAGCAAGATTTCATGAAAATTGGTTGGGCCGTTTAAGAGATTTTAGCACTGAAAGTATGACATGTGTCGCCGTTTCGTCGGGGTTTTTTAATCCCCTAAAAGCTCAATATCTCAAAAAAGCCTATACCGATTTTGATTAAGAAAGTCTAAGAACCACCGCGAAAAAACCTGCATTCAACCAAAAAAATCCGCATCCAAATCGGTTCATCCGTTTAAGAGCTACGGTGCCACAGACAGACACACACACTTACATATCATACTTATAACACCCCTCTTTTTTGCGTCGGGGGTTTAAAAAGATCCCGACCAATTGAGAACCTCCTTTTTTTGAAGTCGGTTAAAAACAATAAGGTTTAATCACAAAGTAGCTTTCGACAAAATTAAATTCGGTGAAACGACACGAAAACACGATTTAGATGAAATGAGTTTGACATAGTGGTGGTAGGAGACCCTGTGCAGTGTCTGTCCGGATCGCTACCACCATCTTATCCATTAACCACCCGCCAAGCAACAGTGTTCGCATTGTTGTGTTCCGGTGTGGGGATAAGACAACCGGTGAAATTACTAGCATAGAGGCATTCCATCTTAGTCCTCAGGGTTGGCAACGCATTTGAGGTCTTGGGATTATAGTCTTGAGAATTCAAATGTCTATGGGTCTTAGATTCCACTTACCATCAGGTGGCCTGAGTGCTCGTGTGCCTTCTCTTTAACATAAAAAAAAAAAAAAAACATTTCAAGAGGATCCCTAATAAATACTAGTGAAGTAAAAACGTATTAACTTTGCAATGGATACGACATTGTTTTCATGGTCACTACAAGAACTAGGTTAAGTGCATCTAACCACAAACTAGAACACTTACTTACTTTCTGTAAATATCATTGAGTTAAATTGCCCGAGTTATATGTCATTGAGCAGGTTGCATAATAATATTATATCACGTGTTATAATATTATTATGATGTTATACTGTTATTGTATAATTTAAAGTACAAGTGCGTGCCTTTTGTGGTAATGGGACGTAACGCTAAAAGATAAGCATTTTAAAAGGCACGATTAAGCTCGTTTTTTTTCTTGAAAACTTTTTTTCGAGATGAGATAGTGTATGTTTGCTGGGTTAACGTAGACTGCTTTATATCTCAGAAAATTTCATAGTTCCCTAGGGAATAACGATAGTTGAAATCTATATGGACGAAGTCACGGGCTGAAGCTAGTGATTAAATATTTTCTGAATAAGGGAGCGGCCACACCAACGCATAAAATACGGCGTCGTTGCGTAAAGAAAATAATGGGTCATACTAGGTAAAAGCACCAATGTTCGACACTTTTAGCTGACATGCACCAGTAATCGACAGAAGCTTTTAATTCAAAGATCATAGGGTTACAAATTGATTGTTGCAAAACAAATGAATAACTCTTATCTTCTTTGCATAAGAGTCAGTGTCGAACATTGGTCCTAAGTCGAGTACTGGTGTCGTTACCTGGGGTAAATTTTGACGGACTGTAATTTACGCACTGTTAAGCTCAGGTGTGGTCGCTCCCTAATATCGTATAACAGGTGGATACAGTGATATTAGGAACATTTTATTTACATGCATTTTTTCTGACAATGATTACATTTAATTCAAACGCACTACGTCATAGATATAGTTATGTAGTTATAGATTTGACATCGAGCGACCAGGGGTAAGAGATATAATACCTAAATAAATAAATATTAGGTGACCATCTTACACAAGGTGACCTAGTCCCAAACTAAGATCTAGGCTTGAACTATGGGTAAGCTAGACAACGATAAACATACTTATATAGAGACATACTTAAATACATAGAAAACTTCCAAGACTCAGGAACAAAATATTCGCGTTCATCACACAAATATCTGCCCTTACAGGGATTTGAACCCAGGGGGATGATTCTCTCAACACAGCGCTGCGTCGATCTCAGAGGCGAAGTTTTATCCGGCAAGTTTAAGAAGTCCCGTCGGAGCGTACAAAACACATTTTAGCGCGTGCCTTCTTAATTAGGCAGCTGTATACGACACTGAATTCGACTCACCTGCCTGCTGCTGCTCGCAAGCTCGCTCGCGACATTTCGTGTCATTATGGCTTGTTTTAGTCCCTTGTTGAACAATCTACTATTAAAGTTGTATTGCGAAGTATTATGAGTTATGACTAGGTACTAAAAATTGTTTTGCTTATTTTGATAAATAATTGTGTGTACATCGTGAAGATACTAGCTTAATAATTGTAACAACCCAATTCCCAAATTTCATACACAATAACGATTTATGATTTATGACTCATGATTTTATTTACATATGTTACCTACAATGTGAAGTGTGCCTATAATCCATACATACATACATACATACTATCACGCCTTTATTCCTAGAGGGGGTAGGCAGAGCAACAGAATACCAACAACTCTTAATTTGTGGATAATTCTGTAACCACATTTTGCATAGTCAGGCTAAGATGTTTACCAGTGTATTAGTGACAGGTTGCAAGCCCATCGCCTAACAGTACTACAAGCCTTTATTCCCTTAGTCGCCTCTTACGACATCCACGGGAAGATATGGAGTGGCACTATTCTAACCCGGCAACCACACGGGGTTAAATGCCTACAATCCGACTATGAAAAAATGCTACGTCGGTGATAGAAACAAAACATGGAAGTCTTTTCTTTTTCCTCTTACAGGAATCGCAATAAGGCTGTTTTTCTCTGTCAAAGTGTGTCGACCCTTGCAATACGTAAAGCAATTACTACTGAGTATTGACCGTCTGTCAACTATCGTGAAATTCGCTTTCTCTTTCGGAATGTGGTTTGACATGAAGCTCCGTCATGAGCAAGTCATAGTAGTTTGACCTGACTATAGTAAGTTACCGTATGCATATAGGTTATTTGTTATTCAAAATTAGAGCAAAAAAACCGGCCAATTGCGAGTCGGACTCAATTTTTAGGGTTCCGTAGTCAAACTAGGAACCCTTATAGTTTCGCCATATCCGTCCGTCCGTCCGCAGCCTAGCGCAGAGACTCTTTGTACTAGAAAGCTGTAATTTGGTATGAATATGCATATTAGTCACGCCAACAAATTAGTACAATAAAATGTAAAAAAAAAATTTTTTAGGGTACCTCCCCTACACGTAACGTGGGGATGTATTTTTCTTTTTTCGTCTACCCTATAGTGTGGGAGGTCGTTGGATAGGTCTTTCAAATTTATTACGGGTTTGTAAAGACAGTTGTTTGATTAAGTAATCCCTATATGAAATACTAAGCTTTAAAGCGCAAAATTTTGTTAATTAACGAATTTTAAAGGAAAACTATCACGACTAAGTAGACGTCATTGGTTCCTGAGATACAGGCGATTAAAGTGTTTATACTTTATACCTACTTAAATCATCTAAGACGGCACCAATTGACTTAGAAAATTAGTTATTACTTGTTCATTATTATGTTTGTAGTACTTGACGGCTTCGGAACCCTGCACTGAGCATGGTGCGACATGCTCTTGCCCGGTTTTTGATTTTATGGAGGAGTAACACTATTCCTTATTTTAAAATTGTGTGTACCTAGGTACCTAATAGGTTAGTTCAACTGAAGTCGGCTTTTTTGTTGAAAATATTGTTGACTTCAGTTGGACCATGGATTTACGTACGTAACCTACCTACAATTTTAAAACAAGTTGTTTTTAGCGTTTGTGAAGGCGTTTCTTTGTTTTTTAAAACATTTTATTTATTAATACATTTTAGTGATCATAATACGCTGTTACGTACCTAGTCCCACTTATTAGTTGATATGAAACTTTAATTTATTTCAAGCGCGCCGCAAGCAACGACGTAAGTTATAGTCATATTTATGTTGTTTTGTTTGTTTCAGTTCCCTCGAAGGCACTCGGTAAGATTAAACTTTACCCAAGGGATTGCACAACTGGCAACAACACCGCATCTGACTCTTTGTAACTTGGTACGCTAGACGCCAAGATGCGTATGCTGACTAAATAGCTATGCGTATGCTTTATTGGTGGTAGGACCCTGCAGGGTCCGTCCGGATCGCTACCACCATCTTATCCATTAACCACCCGCCAAGCAGCAGAGCATTGTTGTGCTCCGGTGTGGGGATAAGACAACCAGTCAAATTACTAGCATAGAGGCATTCCATCTTAGGTGTCAGGGTTGGCAACACATTTGAGGTCTTAGGATTATAGTTTTGAGAATTCAAACGCCTATGCTTCTCAGATTCCACTTACCATCAGGCAGCCTGAGTGCTCGTGTGCCTTCTCCTTATCATAAAAAAATAGCGTTTCTATTAGTTTCGTTTTTAACCGACTTCAAAAAATGGAGGAGGTTGTATTTTTTTTTTCATTTTTACGTATGTTCACCGATTACTTCGTCAATTGTGGACCGATTTTGTTTTTTTTTTGTTTTATAGAGTATACTTCCGAGGTGGTCCCATTGTCACCAAAGCTGAATCTGATGAGGGGATCAGTGAGGAATTGATTCCTCAAATATTGTAGGCAAACATATAGCGATTTTAGTATTTTTAGTAACAAGTCTAGCATTTGCATTCAGAAAGTATCACTTGGGGAAGTGGAACTGAAGATGACGACCACAGATGGCCAACGGAACTCCTCAACGGTACCTATTTCAAGGGTGGCGATAAGATATCTCGATTAAGATAGTTGAGCGGTAACAACGAAGAATATTTACGTATAGGGTTCTACACAGTACTCCAGAAAAAAGATCTTTAAATGTTAAAAGTTTCGAAACAAAGTGGTTCGACAAATGATGTTTGTGAAATGAAAGGACACCGTATTCTGGGCCCGACTTTGTCGACGTGGATAAAAGTGGATAAACACATCTGTCACTTTCTGACCAGTTTGTAAGAAAGCGACAGATGCGTTATCCGCGTTTATCCACATCGATATATCTGTGGGGCCCTTAAGAGAATACGTCATGTTTACAATATATGTATGTACAAGCGAAGGCCACGACCGGTTCACTTTCAAACTGGTACTTTCCAGCGTGACCCGCGGTTACGTCACTATCTCCGCAATAAATAAGGCTTTCTCTTTCACCTCACGATGGGGGTGCCAGTGATCCTGAGACCCTACTATTGAAGTTCTAAGTTACTTCCTTTCTCTCGATTTAGTCTCGAGTGAAGAGAGACAGGGACTCAGCAAATGAAGTTTCGTATTTATTGGTTGGTGGCGGTGGCTCATTGGCCATGTTTGCCAAGTAGCTACTGCTCGCGACTTAATTTTGGGTTAATAATGCTTTTGTAAGGGTGTTCACACCTTCAGAAAAAAAAAAAACATTTGGGCCTAAAAGTAACGCTTATAGAGCCGTAAGCCCAAAGAATTGTTATAACAGTCATAAAAATGTTTTTAGAAGGACGGTGAATAATATAAGTAACGTTAAAACCGTTTAGTTTCATTTGCCCGAATTTCATATGACATAATTTTATATGCCATACGAATCATGTGCCATAAAGGCATATTTTTCTAAAACCGTGAACTATTCAGAATTGTAATAAAACAAACCTAACCTAACCTATTGGGCTCTATACGATGACATGTAAAATTACCTGAAAGGTTCTTTATGGCGAATTAAATTAGGGCAAATGAAATTATGAAAAATAAAAAGGATACAAATATATACACCCCTTCAAACAAAAATACTTACTCATTAGTTATTCGGCCATTACTTGTGCCTTTCTGTATATTACGGTTTATGAGCTCGTGGACAGACAGACGGTCTTTTCGGGTACGGAACCATCATAAGCACCTGTAGCGTTCTTGTCTAACATACTAACCATAATTGAGATTGATTCCAAGATAATTCAACAACAAAACAATTTGAAATCTGTCTGTTTGTCGAACAGCCTGACCGCAACCGATGCCTTTCACTTATTACAGCTTGTTATCATATTATATTACACGTAATGGATAACTTTTACTTGCGAGGAACAGGTATTCGAACTTCTTTTTTAAGGTTCCGAAGTCAAACTTGGAACCCTTATAGTTTCACCATGTCAGTCACACTTTTTTTTCTCAGAAACGATTTAAGTTACAAAACTGAAATTTAATTTTACACCGCGCGCTAAGATCGATCGACCCGCGACCTTTTCGGATATAATTGAACTTTAAAAGTGCCATTTTCAATCGAGTTACGTCTACAAAATCTGGAAAATAAACAAAAGCACATATACATAGACTTAAAAAAGAAAACTGACACGACTAAGTAGAGTCGATTGGTTCTTGAGATACTGGAGATACAGGTGACTTAAATAATGGTTCTATATCGTTTGACCGAATTTCATGTGCAATAGTTTAATTTGCCCCAATTTCAATATGACATAATTATATGTATACAGTGTGTTACCGGCATGAGGGCTTTAAATGTAGGTATCAATTCAAAAAATGAGGTAAGTATTTTTTATTTTTTATTCTTCATTCAAAATAAATTAATTCACTGATTTTACTAGTAAAGTTTGAAAGTTTGATCACCTATAACTTACTGTAAATTAAGTTATTTTCTAAGTCGTAGAACAAAAGATGTAGCATTTGAGGAGTAGAATCGATACCTACATTTAAAGCCCTTATGCCGGTAACACAGTATGACATAACGATAATGTGCCACAATATTAATTTGCCATAAAGGCATTTTATCTGAAACCGTGAACTATTCAGAATTGTAGTAAAACAAGCCTAACCTAACCTATTGGGCTCTATGCGATGGCATGTAAGAATTACCTGAAAGGTTTACGAATTCTGAAAAAATGCCTTTATGGCAAATTAAATTATGGTAGGTATGTAATATTAGGGAAAATGAAGGGATACGACTTTTAACTTTAAATAGAAAATTCGTACATACTTGTTGTTTTTGTGTTTGTGAACCATGCACTGAGCAAGGCCAGATAATTGAGGTCTTGTCCGGTTTTTAAATATGGATTGTTATGTCATAAATTCATCAAGGGTCAATCTTACATAAGTGGTTAAGAAAGTGGGTCCTTACGTTTTTTCAAGTAAAAAGAATACCTAGCTATAAATCCGCACAAAAAATACTTACACGTAATATTCCTATTAAAAATGTAAAAAAGCAAGTTCGTATTATTTTTTATTTAAGGCCTGTCTTTGTGATCATCGTAGAACATATGGTAGTCATATAAGGATCCATAACGACAGCTGTCAAATTACCTACAGCATTTCAAAACATCACCTTTCTGGTCGGAACCATATGGGAAGTTAAATTGTGAAAAAAAAAACGATGAATGAGATCTCATTCATTGAATATTGAGCGTGGATCGTGCGCACGCGGTCAATGACTGGCGTTCTCTTTCACTCGCCTATGACCTTCCGCGGCGTTTGCGCATCTTCGTGAGCTATCACGGATTTAACCGACTAGGGAGGAGGGTAATGTATGTATGTGTTTTTAACCACTAACGCAAAAAGTGTTACGTGGGTATCTTATATTAGAGCCCCATGTTTTTAGGGTTCCGTAGTCAAACTAGGAACCCTTATAGTTTCGCCATGTCCGTCCGTCCGTCCGCAGTCTATCTCAGAGACTCTTAGTGCTAGAAATCTGATATTTGGCATCACTACATAGTATAAAACAAAGTCGCTTTTTCTGTCCCTATATCCCTATGTATGCTTAAATCTTTAAAACTACGCAACGGATTTTAATGCGGTTTTTTTTAATAGATAGAGTGATTGAAGAGGAAGGTTTATATGTATAATACTTTAATCCGGAGCGAAGCGAGGGCCGGTCGCTAGTGAATAATATATTAGTCACGCCATTATCACCGTTTCGCGACAAATATCTCTTTTCCTTATTTTTATGTTATTGTTGCGAATAAATGTTTTTCTTTCTTTCAATAAAAAGGTAAACTAATTTATTTATTTTATTTCTCTACCCCATGGTGCGGGGTGTCCTTGGAAAGGTTTTGAAAAATATTGCGGATTTGTAACACCAATTTTTAGATTAAGAATTCAATTTGAGGAATATTAAGCTTTCTTTTATGTTTTGTCAGAGTCAGAGAACCTAAGTATAGCCTGACAAGTTTCTATTTGGCCCTATTTCAATACAAACTTGTATTAAAATAGGGCCAAATAGAAACTTGACAGGCTTTAATAGAGTAGGTACCGGCCCTTTAAACATGGAACACTAGAAACGAGTTATTTAATAGAATAACATCCCTGATCGTTTCACTTTCTCGGATCACGAACAGTAATGCATACGCCACGTTTTGGATCCAATTAAGTTCGCAGCGTGACTTGATCATTATGCTATTTGTACGAGTTACAAACGAAACACTACAAAGGCATTGGAGCCTGTAGCTGAAGAAAAGACCGCCATACGCAAACGTAATCTCCAGTGGGTTTTTTACCAACTTGTTTAAATTCTTAGGCCATATTTTCTATAATTTGTGTAAACATTTGTACAACAGTAAAGCACACTTTGATTTTAAGATAATACTTTAGTTTATTGGAAATCACTAAAAGTAAATAAGGGCGCCACTGGACGCTCGGCGCCCTCCTATAGTAAGAGCTTACAATGTGATAACGCTGTAGAAGCGAGATAGACTAATCTAAGTGGAATAGAGTTGTAAAGACACAGTGGCATTATGATTTAATAACCCTTTCTAATCTTAATTAGAAAGTTAATTCACAAGACAATGGTAATATGAAGAGTTCTCATAGTTCGGAAGTTAGTTTTTAATAAATGCGAATGGAAGCCGTCGGTTCTGTCGGCTTCCTTCCGTCACTGGTATAATAACATTAATACCTATTCAAAAGATAAAACTCTTCTAACTTCTCTTAATTATGAACTGAGAATTTTATTTAAACCATCCGCGTAGAAATCGTTTATTGTTATTCCCGCGGGAACTGTGTAATTTTTCAGGATAAAAAGTATCCTATGTCCTTCCCCGGAACCTTAGTTATGTCCATACCAAATTCCATCGAAATCGGTTCAGCGGTTTAACCGTGAAAGCGTAACAAAGAGACAGACAGAGTTATTTTCATATTTATAACTAGCGACCCGCCAGCGGCTTCGCCCGCTGCATTTTTTTTATGTCACTTAGGGGTATGAAAAATAGATGTTGGTCGATTCTCAGACCTACCCGATATACACACAAAATTTTATTAAAATCGGTCCAGCCGTTTCGAAGGAGTTCAATAACGTACACCGTGACACGAGAATTTTATATATTACAGATATTAGTGTAGATAATCGGTAAGTATTTTGTATTTAGACATTTAGGTATGTAGGTACTTATTTAAATAAATTTCGTGCTGTTTTAGAAAAAAATATTGGTTTCTATTCAGATTAATTTATTGTCAGAAACTGTGTACATTAAGTCACATCATATAAAATGACTAGTAATACATTTATGCCAAACAACATGTATGCGACGGCCACCGCTGAAAACCATAGCTAATTTCAACCTTACGTCACAAATACTCAGGTCTATTTTGCACTGTAATCCTCGACTTGATAATAATATCAAGGCGTGTGGGGCACGAAACGTTCGGACTTGATATCAAGTCAATAGCGGCGAAAGGGTTAAATGGAGAACCTATATTTTCATAACCAACGTTTCACAAATAATTCATTACCCGCGTTTTTTTTCCGAAACTATAAATAATTGTTGATTTATTTCAAGACCATAGTGTAGAACCCTATCGGTTAGGTTAGGCTAGTTTTATAAAAATACTAGCGACCCGCCAGCGGCTTCGCCCGCTGCAATTTTTTTTTTGTTTCTTTCATGTCACTTAGGGTTATGAAAAATAGATAGTAGCCGATTCTCAGACCTACTGAATATGCATATAAAATTTCATAAAAATCGTTCGAGTCGTTGCGGAGGAGTATGGTAACTAACACTGTGACACGAGAATTTTATACAGTGTGTCTAGTAAAATCAGTAAATTAATTTATTTTGTATGAAAAATAAAAAATAAAAAATACCTTATTTTTTGAAGTCGTAGAACAAATGCAGCTCCATTTGAAGAGTAGAATCGATCCCTACATTTAAAACCCCATGGTCAGAGACACCTTGTATATTAGAGATTGAAATATTTGTAGTTACAGAAAAAGCGGGTTGGAAAATGAATAGGTTGCGAAACGATGCATTTGTCTAAGATTTGTCGACGAAAAGGCAGAGAACCGGTTAAATAAGCTGTCACAGGCACCATCCTGCAGCGCAGCTATATACCGGTTGGAATGACGTATTTTTTTTGTAAACGCTTTTTTTAACCGACTGCAAAAAAAGGAGGAGGTTATACTATCCATTGTATGTTTTTTTTTATGTATTTTCACCCATTACTCCGTCAATTGCGGACCGATTTTAAAATATTTTTTTTTGGTTTGATAGAGTATTTTTCCGAGGGTGATTCCATTGTCACCAAATCTGAATCTTATGAGGGGATCAGTGAGGAATTGAGGGAACTCCTCAAATTTTGTAGGCAAACATACAGCGATTTTAGTATTTTGGTAACAACTCTAGCATTTGCATTCAGAAGATGAAGACCACAGATGGCCATCGGAACTCCTCAACGGTACCTATTTCAAGGGTGGCGATCAGTAATCTCGATTAAGATAGTTGAGCGACTACAACGAAGAATATTTACTTGTTGGAATAATAATATGACTATGACTTTCCCGCGGCGTTGCTTGCGGCGCGCTTGAAACTTAAAGTTTCATATCAACTAATAAGTGGGAGTACCTACGGAACAGCGTCTTATGATCTCTAAAAAGTATAAAATAAAACAAATGTGTTAAAAAAACAAAAAACCGCCTTCAAAAACGCAAGAAATAACTTGGGTTTTTTTTTAAAAGTCTATGACTAGCTGTGACGTAGAAAAGACCAAATGGCGTTTAAGATCTTTAGCCATTAACTACTAAAATAGTTTGCTTTAAAGACAAACCTTTGGAGGCATGGTTTTTTTAGAACAATATTAAAAATGTATAGTAGTACCTAGTAGTGCCACTCCATGTCTTCCCGGGGATGTCGTAAGAGGGGACTAAGGGAATAAGGCCTTGTAGTGCTGTTAGGCGATGGGCTTGCAACCTGTCACTAATACACCGGTGAACATCTTGGCCTACTTCTGCAAAAAGTGGTTACAGAATTATCAACAAGTCTTTTTGGATTTGTTGGTATTTCTGTAGCTCTGCCTACCCCACTCTGGGATTTAAGGCTTGATGTCATGTATGTATGTATTAAAAAAGTTCCCGATGACAATTATCTATTTGTTAATAGCTATAATTTAACTTGGTTAAAATTAAATCACTTATCGCTTCCTTATTGGTTGTTTGTACCTACTTGTGTATTGGGCAAACAAGTTTAAATAAATAAATAAATATTCCCTATACCACTTGCAGTTCTACTTCCGCTTATCCCAGTATTGAATTACTTCCCAAAAGAAAAAGCATGGGAATTTAGCATCTGGTTAATTAGGACTGATTGTCTATGGTGGCGTAATATACAATGGCGGGAAAACGTCTATGGTATTGAGACTAGTGCGGTGTTGTTTGTATCGAGAATTATGTCGATATTTGTTATTTGCGTGTACCGGTAAGGGCTGACATTAAATTTTTGTGATGAGTACGACTATTTGTACCTAAGTCTTGGTTGTTTTCTATGTATTTATGAGTATGTATGTATTTCTCTATATCGGGTGTTGCCTGTAATAGGAGCAATAAATTGAGGGAGCGTTTCCACACTAAAAACGTTACGACATTTATTTTAAAACTTTTGAAAATAACTTATTGTTAACTAAATATTAATAAATTTAGATTTTATAAGCAAGTTTGTAGGCTGACGGTAGATGTCAAATGCTATTTAGTTTGTTCGAAAAAATCCCAAATAATAAATTACATATTTTTTTAAAGTTGTAGAACAAATGTTGCTACGTTTATAGAAACTATCTCTCAATTTATTGCTCCCATTACAGGCAACACCCGGTATAAGTAAGTTTATCGTTCATCGTTTTAACCCATACCTATCATCGTTTTAAACATTTTAACAATGGGTTCGTAAAAAAAGACTAAGTTACCTATGAATTTTCGAGCAAATTTACCATCATTTAATAGAAAAAAAACACAAACACACAAACATATCATTTGGCAAATCACTTATTTTTCTGAATTTGTAATTCAGGATTTTTATACAACTAACCTAACCTTACCTATAGGGTTCTACACGATGGTCTTGAAAAAATCCTGGAATATTTAGTACGGAAAAAAACCCTTTGCGTAACGATATGTTTATGAAATTAATCAGTTTGTGAAGCGTTTTTTACCAAATGACAGGATACCTACGACATTAAACAGTTGGGAAACAAAACTTTGGAATTACGATAGTATACCATGTAACGGGTAAACCACTGACTTTTCCCACCACTACGTCTTAATCTAGTTTACGAGCTTTCATTGTAAAGAGCACAGCGAGAGTGTCTACGGTAATTAAATTATAGTGCGTCCACTGACCTCGGAATTTTTCTAACAACTTTATGTATGTGTCCGCTGTGTTTTTTTTTTAAGGTGACATTTACGTGTGAGGCAGGCCTTAGTGTCAGAGAAAAGGTCAGGTCAAGTGCAAGTCGGACTCACACTTGGTTCCGGTTTATATTATTTGTTGTTTTTCTTCCACCGTTACAACACATATTTTATAAAAAACCGAACCAGTGCGAGTTAAACTCGCGTGGAGCGGGAAATAAATACCAAATACTTCTTATAGGTTTTCCTGTAATCTATAGGAATAGAATTATTTTAGTTTCTTGGAGAATTTTCGTAAATAACTTAATAACTATTTCATTTTAAATAGTAAAAACCGGGCAAGAGCATGTCGGACCATGCTCAGTGTACGTTTCCGAAGCCGTTAAGCACTAAAAACATAAAAATTAACTAGTAATAACAACTTTTCTATTTAAAGTAAATTGGTGCCCTTTAATCGCCTGTATCTCAAGAATCAATGATGTCTACTTAAGTCGTCATAGATTTTCCTTAAATTTCGTTATAAATATGTTCTTCCATTAAAGTTTTTTTTCAGATTTTTTTGTATTTGTAGTTTGGCTGTAGGGGGGGAGAAATTAGCGCTTTAAAGCTTAATATTTCATAAACGGACCAAAATAATGTTTTCACAATCGTAATATTTTTGAAAGACCTGTCCAACAACACACACTATGAGGGCAACGAAAACAAAAAATACATCCCACGTTACGTATAAGGGAGCTAAGAGCTAACCCTTAAATTAATGTTTTCAAGATTTTAATTACCACTTTTTTTTATTTTTTTTTTATTTAGGAATACCAACAGATGATACATTATTATAACTTACTAAGCATAACTTACATTTAATATTAACATATAATGTTCACCTAATTATACGTATCCACAGCTTACACACTAATAATTATTAAGTACAAAGTGTATTGTGCATAATACTTGCAATTTAAACATTAATTTATCATACTATTCTTTCGTATCTATTCTATTTAAGTACTTTATTATTTTTATTATTATTATTTGCATTATTGTTGGCGTGACAAATGTATATTCATGCCAAATTACAGCTTTCTAGTACTAGGAGTCTTTGAGGGTTCCTTATAAGGGTTCCTAGTTTGACTACGGAACCCAAAAAAATATGTACTTGATTTTAAGAATAAGCCCTTTCTAACGTATCTAACGTATTGCGCCGGTGCCGGCACCGGCACTACAAACATAAAAATCAACAAGTAATCACTAATTTGTCTATTTAAAGTCAATTGGTACCGTCGTAGATGATTTTAGTAGGTATAAACACTTTAATCGCCTGTATCTCAAGAAGCAATGATGTCTACGTAGTCGTGATAGTTTTCCTTTAAAATACGTTACATGCTCTTTCATTTTAGATTTTTTTCCGGATTTTAGTATTTGTAGTTTTGGTTGACTGACCGACCAAAGCTCCGTCGACCTTTTTAAATGAGGAATTCTGGGCGAGGGGTGTCATATTTCGATTTCATGGCCACCGGTTAGCTGACACAGCGAAAGTGTTTTAACAGTTATGTACTATGTAACCGCCTGTTTCACAAACGTGAAGCAAAGCATATCTGTCAAATAAATTTAGCCCTTTCCCTTTCATACACTTGAAAATAGACAAAGTAGGCTATCTTTATTTGACAGAAATGTACTTGTCTATTGTGAAACAGGCTCTGTCTGTAAGGTCGTATTTGTCAAAATGAGCCTGTTGCCTAAAATAAAGTTATTCTATTAAACGGTGAAACTGTAATTAGCGGATGAGCGGTTGAAACGCTCAAAAAATAGCGGGCAAGTGGCCACAGCGCATTAATTTAATCTGTAAGCCATAAACCTCTTCATAGCCGTATCTGCAACGAGTCGTAACTTCGCAAAACATCGTAAAAGGGGCATTTAAGTTATTATCTGATCACTCAACAATTAGCCGAATCAACGTTTGGAACACACATTAAAAATAACTTTCTTTGTTTATGTTGAATTAGTGTATGAATAATTATACAGGTTGATTGTTAACATGAATACTCCATCGGGATTTTTTTACTTTTTAGCAGGGTTTGGAACAGGTTTAAAAATTCCGGATTATTTCGGTTTACTTCTGAACTTTACTAGGGAACACGAACGTTTTGAGAACTTATTTTAACCTAAATTAACCGGTTTAATCCAGTAGCGGGGAGTCGAGTCACCAAAAGTTGGGTACTAAATAAAAATACTAAGCGGGGCTTGTCTATTGTGCGTGACTGTGATTAAACGATTTTAGCTCGGAACCGGTTAATTCGTAAATAACTTTATACCTATAAGGTAAAGACACCAGTACTCGACAAAGGACCAATGTTCGACACTGACTCTTATTCAAAGAAGATAAGAGTTATTCATTTGTTTGTGTGTAATGAATAACTCTTATCTTCTTTGAATAAGAGTCAGTGTCGAACATTGGTCCTTTGTCGAGTACTGGTGTCTTTACCTTAAAGGTTTCTCCAAAAACCGGTAAATCCGGTTTATGCGAATAAAACTGTAATGAAAAGGTTTTGCGTCAAGTAAATAATAACAAGGTGGACCGAAGATCTGATGAAGGTCCCGGGAAAGAAAGAAAATACATTTATTGCCACACCAGTCTTACACAGAACAAATGTTACAAAAGAGATAAAAGAGAAATAACGCTAACAAAAACTAGTGTAAAACAAAAAATAATTCTAAGCTAAGTAATCTGGGCGCAGCAAATGACGCCCAAACGTCAGCATAATGCTGATGGTTGCGCCCGCGCAGGAGCGACTCCATGCAGCGCTGTTTTTCAGCCGAAACTCGAAGGGACATCACCAGCTGACTGAGGTTAGCGATATTGCCAATTGACAGTCAGCTGATGATTCAGAAGGAAAAAAGCCATTAACGAGAAAAAAAAACATTAAAGAGAAAAAAAAAGTTTTTTTTTTTATGTTAAAGAGAAGGCACACGAGCACTCAGGCCACCTGATGGTAAGTGGAATCTGAGACCCATAGACATTTGAATTCTCAAGCCTATAATCCTAAGACAGATGGAATGCCTCTATGCTAGTAATTTCCCCGGTTGTCTTATCCCCACACCACAAAATACAAAAAACTAAGACACTAAAAATTAGGTAAGTAAAGCTCTGGATGACTGCAGCAAAGGACCGTTCGTTGTGGAGAACCTTGGGGACGGCCTTTCTCCAGCAGTGGAAGTATTCCGGCTGATACTAGTAATGCTGATGATAATGATATAATAACGGTTTGAAAATTTAACCGGTATCCGAGCCCTGCTTTTTAGGATTCCGTTTCCGTGATCCCTTGAAGGGATAAGTTCGCCATTGTACATGTTAATCTTAAGTTTATGTACGAAATTTCTTGTAATTGTATTTTTTTCTTTGTGAAATAAAGAGTTTACATTACATACATGCATACTTTTTTGCAAGATAAATATTGTATCTACCTCACAACAATTTCCCCACAATATGATACTATTCATTCTGTCTGATATAAGATTTCTCATGATCTTCCTCTTGTCCCAGGTGCTGCTGCTGTGGTGTATCCTCGGCTTCGTGCTAGCCGAAGACACGCCTCCAGGACTCGTGTCCAAAGACAGCGACCAGGATTTGGTAGCTGAGGCCACCCAGTCAGGTAAGAGCAGTCTGTACATGTAGTTTGCGACGTGGTTAACCTCCCTGCCTATGAAGCTAGCAAACTTGGGTCCCAGAGGCCTCTAAACGCTGAAAAAACGGAAAAAAAATGCGACATCTAGCGGATAATAGAGTAACTTTTTTCTCTATTATACGATAGATGTCGCTGTTCGTCGGCGCTTCCTTAAGCGCCATCTGATGTTGAGTAGCGTGTTGTCTTTACCCGTATTTATTTTTGAGCGTCATTCTGCCCTGCTTCGATAGATGGCGGTATAGACAAAACTCCTGTAGCAAAAGGAACCTTAAAAGAAAAGTCAAAGGATTGAATCTGCTTTGAATGAATGAGGGCAACATTGGCGCGGGGTATTATATTGTTCCTGGGTCTTGGTTGTTTTCTATGTATTTAAGTACCTATGTATTTTCCTATATAATTATATTTATCGTAAGAGCTGAGTTTAGGACATCGTTTTGCGTGAAATTGCCATCGAATATTTATTTAATCAATCAAATAATGTTACGTCTATTGTTTATTCTAGGAACACAGGCGCAGAAACGCGAGACGTCTCTGTCTAACTCGTACGGGGAGCCGTTGCCGGCGGACGCGTATGGGCCACCGCAGGACTCTTCTAACCAAGGTGACAACCACTCATTTACGAGTAAAATCTTTACATAGTTTAAAACAAAGTCGCTTTCCCCGTCTGTCTGTCTGACTTTCTGAACAGTAAGACAAAACAGAACGGGTCGCGTCCCGTAGTCGCGTTACGCGTGCGCCCCGCCCCGCGGAGCTCCGGTTGTATTCCCACCAAGCGCGACGATGACGTGAAGCGACCGCCAGCGCATGTACAATTGATTAACCAAACAAAAACCACGAAATGCGATCTATAACGGCCTTAAGGTCTACAATGGTATTCGTTTTGCAATCAACTTAGAAAATTGCTGTAAGGCCAGGCGTTCCATGACATGAATGAGTTTTACTGTTATAACATTCCTTCCCACTGACTTTTTAATATTTTTGAGATTGTGTTGTTACTATAATTAGGTAACCAGATTGAATTAAATAATACCTTGACATTTAACATTTGATATACATAAATTAGTATAGGTCCGTCCTGTCCCGCCCGCTGTTTTGATCATTATTATTATTGCTATTTAAGAGCAAGGCCCTTGTCGGTCTAGTAGTCATGCAATGTTTTTTCTCTATCCAATACCATTTATTTTACTACTTAATTAATTCTTTTTGTTATGCTTCTTTCCAGGTTTTCCGCACCCAGCGCCAGTATTCCAGCAGCAGGACTTCCAGAATAACATCTTTGACCCGCCCCCCGGCGCATACGGACCCCCCTCCCCTGTGGTGTTCCCTAGTCAATCTTACGAGGGACCCCCACCGCCTGCCCGCAACCCTGCACCATCCTACGGACCCCCGAAACAAACATATGGACCTCCCAAACCCGTATACGGACCGCCAAAACAAACCTACGGACCTCCAAAACAAACCTACGGGCCCCCTAAACCAGTATACGGACCCCCTAAGAAAACTTATGGACCACCGAAACAGAACTTACCGAAACCGACCTATGGTGCCCCTTTCAAACCGCCGAAGATAAGTTTCCCTAAACCAATTTACGGAGTTCCAAAACCGGTATACGGACCCCCGAAGCCTGTATACGGACCGCCGAGAATACAGACAAACTATGGAGCTCCGGTTAATAACAATCAAAACATTCCTCTACCAGAATTGGGATTGATCAATTTACAACAAAGTTTTGGTTCGATTGATTCTGGATTCGGAAATTCCGGTTCCAACTTTGGCAATTTTGGTAACAATGACCAGCCTGCTACAATTTACGGGACGCCATTACCTTCCCTACCGTTGGACCTGAAACCGAACTTCCCTATCCCATCTGACGTCTACGGGCCGCCCGGTCACGTGTTAGGTCCAGTGGGACCTAGCGACCAAGTTGTCGTACAAGACCTAGGTAATATCCACTACGGTCCTCCGCAGCCAGACCCTAACCCCCGCCCCCCACACCCTGGCATTCCTGCCCCTCCCACACCCCCTCACGTTCTATACGACGGATGGAAACCAATTCCCGGTGTATCTAAACCATTCCCAGATCATGTTGAGAACCAAATTGGAGACCAGTATGGACCTCCTCCTCCTGCGCCGGTTCAAGAAACGCATCTCCAGCTAGATGGTCATAGTCTACCTCACGCTAATGCGCCACCATCATTCTCTGGTGCCCAAATAAACACTGGCTACTCCAACGTACACCAGGACATCCTAGCTACTATAGATTTAAATTCCCTCGTTGGAGGGGATTCCAACCACATCGATCAATCTAAAACTGTATTCGAAGCGCACTACACAGAACCAAGTCATCAAGATATAGGCTTGCAAGGTCTACCTTTAGCTCAAAATAAACCATTTGACACATACGGCGCTCCACCTGAGGAATCATTATCTGGTGGCTCGTACCAGGCTTCCATAAGACAGCAGGGGGCTAAAGGACTAGTGCCACCCTCAGGAGTTTACGGAGTACCACCTGGAAGCCAATATGGAGCGCCACCTAGACCACCACCAGCAAACTTGCCTATTCCTTACGGTTCGTTCTCTGGAGGGGGCCACTCAGGTGGCAGCAGTCCTCGCCATCCAATTAAATTCAGAGACTCTGTCCCTGAAGGCCTGATTCAACATATAGGCCATGTCACCCACCATAAAGACGTCCACAGCCTGGACCATGTTAAACAAGGCCCGGCATATTTACCTCCTCCGATTAGAGAGGTGAAAGATGTACACCAACAGACTGGTAACCATGGGACTGGCGGGCTTTCTCTGTCAATAGAACCATCCAGTTTATACAGTCTTCCACATTCAGGTAACCCTATCAACTTCCAACATCAACATCAACAGCAACAACAACATCAACACCACCACCAGCATCAACAACAACAGCAACAACAACAACAACAACAACAACAACAGCAACAACAACAACAACACCAACAACAACACCACCAACAACAACAACAACAACCCAGTAACTTATACGGATCCCCCATAGACTCGTACTCCGTCCCATTATTGACCGTTGGCGACCACACGGCGCTTGGCTCTAACACCAACGCAGTGACAGCTACTATAGACGGCACTATCCTGGCAAACTTGTCTAACTTAGACGCTGCAGCTATCCTGAAACACTGTCCGTACCACGAAGCTATCTTAAAAGCAGCTAAACTAGGAGAGCAGATACCTTCAGAACTGGCTTCTAGCTATGTCGCTAGCTTGAGCTCTTTGGGGTCCACCTTATCCAAAAGCCAGCAGACTCTCATCTCGCCTCAGAATGGGTTTAACACGCCCACAGCAGGAAGCGAGTCCGTATCCTACAATTCCAAAGACCTATCCACAGCTTCGCATACTCTAGTAGAAACGATACTACCGAGTAATGACATAAAGAGTGAAAAAACTGAAAAGACAAGTGTGCAAAAAGGAAAATCGCTGAAAAATGAATCTGGGAAGCATAATTACAAACACGAGGGGATACAGCAGCAGATTCTCAAAACGTCGGAGAAGATAAAGAATTTGAGCGAGGAAACTAAGCAGTTGCAGCAGAAAATTGTGTCAACCAGCCACACTTTGAATGAGGTGAACGGGCAAATAAATCAGTTCGGTCAAAAAGAGAACCAAGGAAGCTACTCGTTCCAGATCCAATCATCAGCGGACCATAACGGTAAAGGCAAAGAGCCTTCCGTACCTCATGAGCAGTTGCTGTCTGAAGGTCTCTTGCAAAGCATCTTACAAGCGATAGAACAGCCATCACAGAATCCTAGACAAGTAAAAGTACAAAACCAGAACATCAACTTCGAACACGCTAATACTTTAGACTTGGCTAATTTGGATGCTGGAGGTCTAATTCTGCCAGCAGGCTACGAACCCATCGACAGAACCAAAGCCAAAGAAACGACGCAAATATCTATTGACCAGGAGATTCAAAGCACTAACAAGGATATTAAACAGATTTTGAACAGTGAAATAATTCACAGGCACAGGGGTGATATCCCGCATACTGAGTGCGACTTGAGAGCTGATAATTCCATCACTCACACCATTGTTGTTCCTGCCCCTAATGTTGATAAAGTAGCTCCAGTAGAAGAGATAGAAGATAATGATGTGGCTATCTATTTCGATGAGAAAACTGAACTGACAGATAAGGAGCCAGTAACAGAAATCTCGGTGGCGACGAGTATAAGCGAGGGTGTGGAGCACAAAGACAAACCGGAATTCGGAGATAAAATTGAGAAGAAACAGTAGGTGATGGTGTAATGGGAACTCTAGTCTGAAGAACCAGTGAGCACATATAATTTGCTACTTTTACAGCTATATGTAGCACGTTATATTTTAAATCAAGACTCACATAGTAAGTATTTAAATTCTTGTAAATTATTGGTGAATAGGTATATACCATATTGAAAGCTTTAACTTTTCAAACATTCCAAAATAGCTGTTATCGTACTGATGCAATGTCGAGTATTTTTATAATTATATTTAAATTTTAATGGATAGGTAAATGGGGGCTAAGTCTAGGACTACACAGTTAATATGATGATAATAAAATATGAAGCAAAACCAATTAATGTATTACAGCTCACTGGTGCACGATTGCCATCTTATTTCGTAAAAGTTGTTAGAATTTAATATTGATTCAACATCTTTTGTATACAAACGATTTTAATATAAACGAATTTAATTTAATTTATTTATAACACCGCCATCTATGGGAGATCTGAGGAAACTCCGCAGTTTAAACGATCTATCGCGACTTAGATCTTTTGTAAACTATGTCCGGAGTTTTTTCAGATCACAAATTAATTGTTTAATATAACCTTATTTATATCTAACCGTAATTTAACTTTAAGGAACTCAGTATTGTCGGGTGTTTTTTTCACTATTTATTTCATTTAGTTAAGTGGAAGTTATTGTATGTACGATGGTACAAATGTTTTTCGTCAAATAAATGTACAGATATAACAAAAGAGGTTTTATTTATGGATAACCATAGCCTCTGTTCCCGTCTAGCTTTTCCCTTAGGATCTAAAAAAATAGCGTAAAGCAGGACTTTTTTATCTTTATTTATTTATAAGTAGGGGCTTTTCGTTCATACTTTCAAAAATAAAGATTAAACCCGTGTTCATAAACACACAATAGTTAAAGTACACTTAAAATCATAGATATACTCGTAATATAGTATAGTTGTCAGTTATAGATTTGACATAACGTTATCGCATTTTGTATGTATTTTTTTTTGGGTTACAATCCTCTTAGTGCCAGGTCGGTGATAGAGACCAAACATGGAAGTCTTTTCTTTTTCCTCTTACAGGAATCGCAATAAGGCTATCTTTCTCTGTCTAAGCGTGTCCAGACCTTGCTTAAAATACGCTTAGGGTGTTTCATTGAGATGTGTCATTTGAATTTGACGGAAAATAAAAAGCATAGGTATTTTTCTTCTTCTTTTCTCTTTCTGGCGTTATTGTACGAGTACGTTTATAGGGAGGGTCTATCGGCCATGTCAAGCATAACAGTCTATAATCATTTTGCAGAGCATGTGCTCTTTGTGGCTCACTTGACGCCGAATTTTAGTCAGTTCACTGAGTTCACTCTCTAAGCACCCCGAACGAGTTTCTGAAGAAATTGCTTTTGTCGCTGCTCACGCACTCTACACTCCCTTTTGGGGCATTTATTTCCCAATATATGGAGCCATGCTTCTTAATCATATTAAGTAAAGGCGTGTCCGCTGCGCCAAAAAACTAACGAAACATGTTTAGGTACAACTGCACATCCATTGCGACTTAAGGCCCCCCACAGACCTACAAAATGTTAGCGCAATCGTATTTTTGTACAATATGATTGAAACAGGTTCTGCCCCTACACGTGTCAATTGATTGAGTCAATCATCAATCATTATGATCTATGGTCCGTGACCTATTAAAAACTAAAAGTGAGTTATCAGGCTCAACGTCACGTGAAAAAACAGCTACATTGAGATATTATGAAAGATGTCTGATGAACAAGGATTTGGCTGCTGCAATTGCGCTGATAATTTAATTAAAGAAGAAAGAATAAAACGGTAAATTGTGCAATCACTACTACAGACAACACAATTACACGTGATAGCACAAACAAAATTCAACTCTGTCAAACTTTTATAAAATGATTGCGCAAACTTCAATCATAGCCATAGACGATCAAAAAGTTTGGGCAATCAGTGGGGTGCCTAAGAGTGAACAATGTACCTATTGTTTGTCATAACATAAGTCACATTTCACTTTTCTTTTGACAGCTGTAATCCCAGTACAGTTTTTCATATTTTGTAGGATTGTAGGACATTTATTTATATTCAAAGGTATCAAAATGAGTTCCTATAATTAATAATTAATGCCCTATTTGACATTTCTTCACTCGAACTCAAACCTTTCAAAAGTAAAAACACTAAAAACATGAACATGAAAACATCAGTGACGGAAAACATGCTTCTGTGTTTTTAAATAAAAACATTTTGGTCATACCCCTTTTCTGTTCGAAAAACACATTGTTTAAAAACATCGAAAACACGGCGCTTAAGATACCGTAATATCTAGTATGACACTTCTTCACTCGAACTCAAACCTTTCAAAAGTAAAAACACTAAAAACATGAACATGAAAACATCAGTGACGGAAAACATGCTTCTGTGTTTTTAAATAAAAACATTTTGGCCATACCCCTTTTCTGTTCGAAAAACACATTGTTTAAAAACATCGAAAACACGGCGCTTAAGATACCGTAATATCTAGTACTATTATCTATTCTGTGGTAAGGTAGGTATGTATTATGTGGCTCTGTAGTCTTAAATAGTTTTCAAGTTTGAGTAAAGTTCGTTAGGGTTCTAATCTGTGGTTAGGCTTGCAAGCGTACGAGAGCGAGTGATAAAGAAGTACAAATCCGAAGGACGTTAAACGAGCTACCGTTCTGTACATTCCACGCATACATTTGGATAGTGTGTAAATTTTGGGCCCTGCTTTTAATTTCAAAACTGAAACTTCGTTTATTTTTATTCTTTTAAAGGGTGATAGACGGTCGAGCTTTATAATCGCGATTATATTGTTCGTGAACTTGCTCGGCTCGCGTCAGTAAAGTCAGGAAGCTTTGAGTTAGTAAAGAATTATACCATATCACATTTTACAAATCACACATTTTAGGTTTTAATTAGAATTTCTGAACCAAAATAAACAACACAATATAAATGTCAAACACCTCACACTTTATAGACACACCATTCTAATCTGTGCCGAATCGCGTGGCTCGCTACTCGTGGCGATGACAGAAGTACGAGCCAAGACGGTCGGCGAGCAAAATTCAAGTCGCCGACGAACTTACTTAAGTATGCGGATGACACACAGGGGCTCTACTTTGAAATCCGTAATTCGAACTTCGTCTATTGCTATCCCTTTTGCTCTCGATGCGTAACTAATTTGCAAAAAGTGACAGAGCGATCATGTCTATATACAACCAAATGTGTACAAAAGGCCTTCTAAACTGTGGCCACACAGAAGGTATACACAAGTTCGTTGCCCAGCATCTTTTTTTGCCTCTTTCGCTGTTTCTTCCCCGAAATTTGGGCGATCCGCACGAGGGAGCGACGACAACTTGGGGCTCCTAATCTCTTCTGTAAAAAAAATAAAGCAACAAACCTACCTATCTTATAAAGAATGTTGGTAAGGTTTGTTCTTTATGGCGGGGGCTGTGCTGTTCCCCGAACCTTTATGGCGGGCTCTGCTCTGACAGTAAAATCATTAGTAAAATTTGTTTTTTTTTTAATGAGTCGAAAGCTGTGGTCGAAAGTTTTCACGAGTTGTATAGAATCGTTGTTACATGCGCGCACTGACATAAAAAACCCGTAGATTTGATAGTCTTGATGCGAGATATAGATTATTTGCGGAGAAAAAAGCTAAAAGGCGCGCTATCACTAATCGACGGTTTTGTGACTCAACCTCGTATGTTGAATTAGTCCAGTATAAACTGACACGCACTAAGTATGTACTCGCGTACTTAGTGCGTGTCAGTTTATACTGGCAATAATTCAATATACGAGGTTGAGTCACAGATCCGTCGTAATGCAATTTTATGGAAAATGTAAATGAAATCAATGGCTCCAAAATTCTTAAAACTTATACCCCTGATTAGATGTAAGTAATTAGAAAAAAAAGGAATTGTCAAATTTAAACGTAAATTTGTCTCGCCGAAGAAAGCGCTTAACCGGTAAGCGCTAAGCGCCGTGTTTGGTAATCCATTTTCATTTCAGGCGGCTTTTGTTCACATACCTACAAAACCGCCAATGAATAAAAGTACAAAAAGCATTTTGTATTTTATGTCTCGTCAGCTAAATTTTTATTACCACGTGATTCAGCTCAGTGCGCTATCTTGGCGCAGCCATTCCATTTGAAAGTATTGCATCGAGAAGCATTGAGCGCTTTTATCGGCAGTACACGTCCAATTCCAATGTTTAGCGTTTATTTAGCTGGTTGTTTGGCCGAGTACTTTCTCTAGAGTAAATAAAATATTTTAAAAACTTTTAAACGTGCATGTTAATTGCAAACTGTTGCTTTAATACTTAGCAAATGGATACACAGTACAATAACACCTTCTTGAGCTATGTATGTGAAGGTTGTTTAAGCTCGGGTCGAAAACTAAATGCAATTTATGATGTAGACTACAAACGAATATTTCTAAACCTGTTAGATTCTTTGGTAAGTTCTTAAACTATGTAAACTTCAAATAAAATTATTGTTTATACAAAACTTATGAAGGTTTTCATATAATCTTGTGAAACTTCAATGGAATGACTGATCATTTTGTACACAACAAATGAAATCAATTATTAAATAAATTATATCATGGGACAATGTCACATAAATTGACCTATTCCCAATTGAAGCTCTAGGCTTGTACTATGGGAACTGGACAACGATAAACATACTTAGATAGAGAAATAAATACTTAAATACATAGAAAACATCCAAGACTCAGGAACAAATACTCATGCTATCACACGAATATCTGCCCTTACCGGGATTTGAACCTGGGACCGCTGGCTTCGGAGGCAGGGTCACTCCCAACTAGGCCAACGTGTCGTCAAAAACTTAAATATTACTTGCATGTTATTAAGATGTTTAAAACTTTGAGTAAAGAATGACAACAAAATAGGTATATCATATGTATCATATTATAATTAAGTTATGAATAAAGTGCGAAAACAGTGAGATTACTGTTACAAGGCTTAAACGGTTTTCAAATCCATCATTAGCATGATAGTTTATATCAAATTCATCATTACACAAAGATTCAATAGCAAAAAGTTTTTAACAAATTACATATTGCATATATTTTTGCCAACACAGGTAGTGTAGTTGATAGTGAACCTGTCCAGGGAGGATGGGGTTGGGTTGGGAAACTTGGGACTTTAAGAGATTCCAGTAAGGTCAAATACTTGCGTGATAACTTCCAGGATTGTTATAAAACCTAACCTGTAGGTTCTTTACAAATATCTGTTTATAAACATATACAATAATTAATGGATACAGAATAATACATCTGAAACTTATGAATATTCAGACAAATTAAATAGATGTGTACTACCATCGTTAGTTCTTTTGCTGGTACCTGGTTTTAACATTTGAAATACGGTATGTTACAGGATCAAGTAAACCAAGACCTGTTACTCTGCTGGGAATGCACCGCCATAGTTAGATCTGTGATCCGATTCCAGAAGCAAATCAGAAGAGCTCATGATTGTCTGGTCAGGTATACGGTGAGTCCATTTTTTTCATATCATTAGGTGTAAAGGTGATTCTTCACGTTCTACGTTTTAATGGATGATAGAATGAGCCATAGTTGGAGGTTGTGCTCAGTATCCATCAAATCTATCCGTCAATCTGGTCAAGGTTTCCTTGACGCCAAAATGATGGATGATTTGAACGGCAACCAGATCAATCCGAGACTGACATCAGATTGATGAAACGTATGCCAGTCTCTTGGTCATGGACGGGGACTGATGCGAGAATAATACATGTAGGTTACACGAATAGTTTCCCATCAGTATTTCATCAAGCACAATGGATAGAAGGAAAATATATAAATATTTGATTTTCATCAATCCCGTCATTCTGGCCAGATTGATTTGATGCAATACTGAGCGTATAACCTCTGTCGAACTACAGTAGTTCTTTTTTTTTAACAAACAAATGAAACTTATACCTACTTTGTGAGGCGGTATGAGCAGAAGTCCTTGTTATTGGAAAGTAACATTTTTTTAACTTTTTTATTAATTACTAACAATGGATAGCCAAATTATTAAGCAATTTAAAATTCCAATTTCAGATATCTCAGGCAACACATATCACATCTTTGTCACCACTAGCAAAATGTACCAATTTAATTGAAGATTTTCATTTCCATGTGGAAAACGATGATAAATCATGGATCAATGATGGCGTTGTGAAATCTTCAGAAATTACAAATACAGCGTCACACTTAGAAACCGATGGAGATACGAATGTACAAAAACCATACGTGAATGCGACAGATTTCGTTAAGGATAGTGAAACTCAACCAGTCTTTATCAAAATTGAAGATAATGATTATGATTTTGGTGAACATTTTTATGAGAATGAAAATAATGAATATCCTGGGGATAAGGACGGAGTGGTAAGATTTATTTTCATACGAGTTAGATCAGTTTAAGGAGCTGGTTCCCTGATGTTTGACCAAATTGTTATTTGGCAAAAAATATCATTTTACAAATTTAGGTGTTGCAAAGCGGTACTTCTCAACGCATCATACATACACATACATAACGTCACGCCTTTACTCCCAAAGTGGGGTAGGCAGAGCAACAGAATACAAACAACTCTAAAGTTGTTGATAATTCTGTAACCACATTTTGCATAGTCAGGCTAAGATGTTTACCAGTGTAAGGGACAGGTTGCAAGCCCATCGCCTAACAGTACTACAAGCCTTTATTCCCTTAGTCGCCTCTCACGACATCCACGGGAAGACATGGAGTGGCACTATTCTAACCCGGCAACCACATGGGGGATAACGCATCATTATGCAAATTATTGTGGTCAAATGGTAACCTCACCTAACATATTTAATAAGGCCATGTAACCTATGTAATAATTTAAGCACAAATACGTCAAATTTACGGACCCCGTGTAATGTCTAGACACGGACGCAAATGGACCTTTGCAATTTATTCATTTATTTTTCGGAACATATCCACACAATGAAATAGACAAGTAAAAAGAATACATCCCAGTTTTATGTGAATGTATGGTACCGAAGAATATTTTATTTTACAACTTGTCAAATTACAGTTTTGTGGGATGGTTTCCTTATTTATTTGGTTTCAGGTAGAATCAAAAATAGATAATTTAAATGCAATAGTGACTAGTAAAAGAACGAAAAGCAAGAAGAAGAAAAGAAAGAAAGAGGAATACGACGCGTCTGACGACGAGCCGCTGAAACCTAGCAAGAAGGAAAGAAAGGCGAGGGCGAAAAAAAAAGAAACAGGTTCTTACATGATTTTTATCAATTTCTGATGTACAAGTATGTTAGTTTTGTTTTGGTTAAATCTTGCAAGTCAATTTTGAACCGGTTCCTTTTAATAGAGTTCAATTTGCACTAATTTAATTTTCCCTAATATCGCATACCATAATTTTACATGCCATTGTAGAGATCCCAATAGGTTAGGTTAGGTTTGTTTTATTACAATTCTGAATAGTTTACGGTTTCAGAAAAACGCCTTTATGGTAAATTAATATTATAGCACATTATCGTTATGGTATATAAAACTATGTCATATGAAAGTACCCCGCAGCAAACATAGGAAAAAAGTGGTCTCAGTCAAATCTTAC
The DNA here is from genome assembly GCA_949316455.1 of Acleris holmiana. NCBI lineage: Eukaryota > Metazoa > Arthropoda > Insecta > Lepidoptera > Tortricidae > Acleris > Acleris holmiana. Next base: position 4,724,820 of record OX438790.1, on the reverse strand, counting down.
GAAATTTTAGTATGATGTTGATTCAAATCTCCTGATTATTTTTTTTATAACGGCACAACTCTCTCAGATGTATACTTTCAGATATAATCAAGTATATTTTTTCTATTTAAGCGACGTGTTTTCTAAACTCGATATATTGGAATGATACACACTGACATTTACTGACGTTCTGACTTCATGCAGTCACCAACTGTCAGTTATGGCCGCCTATGGATTGTTGTTTATTATTTAAGACGATAAGGCTGTGGTCAAACGGCGCGGCAAGCGGGAGAAGCCAGCGGGCGTGGTGACCAACCCTCGGGTCAGCAGGAACCTGGAGAGGCTCAACGTGCTGGACGGACAGATCGAGATGGTGGTGCTCAGCTGGGAGGAGGTTAGTATTTAACATTTAATCAGGGGACAGAGAGAGAGAGAGAGAGAGATGAAAGTGTGTGTGTGTGAGAGAGAGAGAGAGAAAAGAAAAGTGAGAGACAGAGGAGGGGGCGAAAGAGATCCAGAGAGTTATCAAAGCGCGCTGGTGCAAGTGATGATCTGGGGCATAGGTGTAAGGGTAAACGAGTGCATATGTGAGTTAAAGGAGAGAGAGACAGAAATAATCATATGGGGAGAGAGCTATGGATGGTTCTACGCATTGTTGGATTGATAGGTTGAAGGATGGTAAGATTTAAGATGGATAGATGGATGTAATTGAATATAAGCATGTTTGTGTGGATATGTGGATGGGAGTATGAATCAAACGGCGCGGCAAGCGGGAGGAGCCGGCGGGCGTGGTGACCAACCCTCGGGTCAACAGGAACCTGGAGAGGGTCAACGTGCTGGACGGACAGATCGAGATGGTGGTGCTCAGCCGGGAGGAGGTTAGTATTTAACATTTAATCAGGAGAGGGAAAAAGTGTGCGAGAGAGAAAGAAAATGGAGTAGATAGATGAGTTAAAGAAGAGAAGAAGAGAGAGAGTGGAGGGTCGAAATTAGCCATACATTTATATGGCTAATTTACTCGCAAAACTGACAAAAGTTAACGTCTCAAATTCAAATTCAAATTCAAAATCATTTATTGCGTATCTATCATTTATTTATTTCTCTTCATTTTCCTTAATACATTTTTTTTAAAATGTGTCCAAGCAGGAATTTGGTTGGGTATAAAAATGGATATCACCTATACAATTTCTTGTACAGTCGACGTCATAAATAAGTTTACACTTTAGTATCTTGTCACTTTCATTCACTGAGACAATTACATACATTACATATGAAATTGTCACAGTGAATGAAAGTGACAAGGTACTAAAGTGTAAACATATTTATGACGTCGACTGTACCAGAATCTCATCTCCCCATCTCTTTTCCAACCTACCTACCATTTCTACCCAGTGATTTGCGAGTCCGACTCACACTTTACCGGTTTTTTTTTTTTAGGTAGAAGCCGAGCGCCAAAAGGCTCTCTCGAGCGTGGTGTTCACTCGCCACGAGTACCGCTGCTACCACTGCGTGGTGGGCTTCAACCACCGAGTGAAGTTAGACAACCACATGAAGAAACATGATCCCGTGAGTACATATTCTAACCCCTGATGCTAAAAGGGGATTAACTTGTGTCTATGGCACCTTAACTCCTTAATGGATTCCCTTGAAAAAAAAAATTGTGTATGTTAATGTCAGATTTTTTCATTTGTACACACACAATAGAGAACATGCATGAACATCAGAATTGAGTGAAATTTGACCCACTACCCAACCGGGTAGTGGGTCAAATTTCACTCAATTCTGGAAACCTCCAATGAAGCTGAAAAGCATACGCCTTTATTTCTGATGACAATACAATAATGTGGTATCGTCGAGCTGGTCTGATGTTGGAGACTCAGGGCGGCCATAGGACTCCTACTCCTAGTGGTAGAATCTGTTTTTAATCATTTATGATATTAGTGACATACTTAGCTTCTCCAATTCGATTGAAATTCTCCCCTAGCGTCCTAAGTCCGAGGTCGGCCCAATAGGGGCGCCCTTAGGCATGCTAGTGTAAAAACCCATTTATAGCGTGGACTCCCATCAGGAGTCCGCCCTCTCTCCGGCGAAGTAGTCAAAGCCATCAGAGGCTAACTACGTAGGTCCCTAAAAAAAAAATACTTAGCTTCAGTTCCACGTCATAAAAAGAATGATAAATAGCATATTATATTATTGGCAAGGTAAATAACCTGCAATTTAGAGACAGCTGTTTTACGCAATCGACGTCTTTGCGAATTTCCTACGCCATCAAATTTGACGAAATGGATCGAACATGCTACGGAACTTTTTCCTGGTCTAAAAAACTCGTCCCTCCGTTCACTCGCGACGATTGACTTCCAATTTGCACATTGAAATGGATCACCAGGAAATTGACAAATTAATATTAAATTTACGACTGCAAATAATGTAAAGCATTATACTACTCCATAGATGCACTGTTCTGCAAAAACCAAATATTGACAATTGTTGGTCGGAAACTAAAATAAATTATTTTATCAGAAATACTTAGTTATTTATTCATTAATATTAAGAATTGACATTTCCTCACCGAAAGTATGATATTCCGACTGTATTTTTTTGTTACGGTGTTTATTTTTACAGTTTCTGAAAACATACTGAGGCATTGTAACACGTGTCACTGTTGGCGTAGTTGACAACGAACTAAATTCAAATAAACTCCCAATTTGAAGTGAGTATGTATTCGCTGTGCCGTGTTGTGTTCTCTGACCCGTTATCTATTTGTGTATTGTTGATCGAAGTATCAAATATATAATTCGGCTCCCCTGTGACACTGTCCTGTTTGTCTGTCAGGGCGCCGGCGCGGCGGAGTGCTCGGTGTGCCGCGTGCGCTGCCGCGACGACCACGCCCTGGTCGCTCACAAGCGGCGACATCGCGTCAGGTAAGAAAACACATTTCTTAATAGTGCTTGGAAATATAAACGTTTGGGGTCGGGGAACAACACTTTTATGACAGGCCGTTTTCATACAATTTTTTTTTTTTTTTTTATGTTAAGGAGAAGGCACACGAGCACTCAGGCCACCTGATGGTAAGTGGAATCTGAGACCCATAGACATTTGAATTCTCAACACTATAATCCTAAGACCTCAAATGCGTCAAAACCCTGAGGACTAAGGTGAAATGCCTCTATGCTAGTAATTTCACCGGTTGTCTTATCCCCACACCGGAACACAATGCGAACACTCTTGCTTGGCGGGTGGTTAATGGATAAGATGGTGGTAGCGATCCGGACGGACCCAGTACAGGGACCTTTATTTTTATGCCACTACGAGTGGCATAAAAATTAAAGTCCTTGACCTTAGGTGTTACAGAAAACTGACAAAAATTGAAGCGAAGCTAGGGCGTTTAATAGATTTAAAACTTTTCCGTGAGACAGACAGATTGACAGGCAATGCCCTGTTGACATTTATTGGGAATATTCCCTGGATATTCTAATCAAAATGGCAAATTACCGCGTTAAATTATTTGTGTCAGTAGTTTATCGATATCGATAAAATGCAATTTTTAATCATCATTTTCACTAATAGCCGAGTTTGAACACCTTTTAATTATGTACAAACCGCATTATTATGCTTATCGTAACTATAAACAACCGGTATCCTGGACCCCCGACTTTGGGCTTGAGTCACTTTTGCCAACCATTGAAATTACATTGAACAACGGATCGAGTACCTTTTTGTTTTTAAAATCGGTTGAAAATGACTCGCAAGAAGAAGTATCGTTTATATTTAATGGAAAGCTGACCATTCAGAGAGCACGACTTACTTTTACAAGAAATGAAAATAAAATTGTCGATACACTAGTCGATATTTAATGAATCACTAGCACTGGTACATTTTTGCCCCCGTCATTTCGGTGTTTGATTGTGACACAAAAAATTGCTTCTGTTTGACCCATTGGTTAATTGGTAGAGAATGCCTTAAGTCATTAAGTTCGCCGTTTGTACGACTACGTATTGTGCAATAAATAAAGAAGGCGGATAACTGCAATGTGGTTGTAGAGTTGTGTGTGTGTGCGGACAGATGGCGCTGCGTGCAGTGCGGCGAGGCGAGCTCCCGCGCCGCCGTGGCCGCCGACCACGCCGCGCGCGCGCACGGCGCCGCGCCCGTGCACACCTGCCGCCGCTGCGGCCTCGCGCACCAGTGCGTACACACGCACAACACACAGACCAACCAACAGATGCATGCACGCACACGCAAAACACGAACGCACGCGCACGTACACACGCATACACGCACACGCACGCACGCACACGCTAACATACACGCACGAACACGCACACACGCACACGGGCACACTTACAAAATGCGATTGTTCAATACTCATACATACAGACATAGGTACATACATAATTTCATACTTTGATCCATATTACGTATATCGTTTTGACATGATTTTGACGTAATTTGCATCCGTCGTCCGCCCATTAAGTCATCATAACCAATCAATTCTACTGTAATGAAATCTTGAATTTTCCGTAGCCTCGCTACTTTAAAAAAACCGGCCAAGCGCGAGTCAGACTCGCGCACGTACCATTATCTATAAAAACGCCTTAAATACATACACATACATACATAACATCACGCCTTCATTCCCAGAGTGGGGTAGGCAGAGCTACAGAAATACCAACAACTCTAAAAGTCTTGTTGATAATTCTATAACCACATTTTACACAATCAGGCTAAGATATTTACCAGTGTTAATGACAGGTTGCAAGCCCATCAACCGTACTACAAGCCCTTACTCCTTTAGTCGCCTCTTACGACATCCACGGGAAGACATGGAGGGGCACTATTCTAACCCGGCAACCACACGGATAAATACTCTTCAGAAGATAAATACATAAGATAAGATTATAAGGAGGGTGAATACAGGTAATCAGATAAATGGAGACCTGCACTCCTTTGTGAGCAGAAGGGGCGATTCACAAAAAGCCCGACTGGCTGTTCACAATGGAGTGTTGGCCCCCACTCTGATGTATGCTAGTGAATGTTGTGTTGGGTGTGGCAGGATAAACATGAAAGACGCATAAATGCAGTAGAAATGCGCTCTTTGCGTAGTATGTGTGGTGTGAAACTGTGTGATAGAGTAAGGAATGAGACATCAGAGAGAAGTGTGGTCTGAAAGAAGATGTGATGACTAAAATTGAAAAGGGCATGCTTCGATGGTTCGGTCATTTAGAAAGGATGGATGAAAAACGATTGACGAAAAAAATATACAGTGCTAAAGTGAGTGGAAGGGTCGGAAGGGGGCGCCCTAGGCGTACTTTTTGAATCAAATCGGGGAAATACTGGAAAAGGGCCGAATCTTAAGTACCCGAAACCGACGTGCATGCATGACTCGATGTATGAATGTGGAAGAAGCGAAAGAGCTTTGTCAGGATCGTAGCAGGTGGAAAGAAGTGGTCTCTGCCTACCCCTCTGGGAAACAGGCGTGATTTATGTATGTATGTATGTAGATTATGAGAAAATTATCTTATCTATCAAATCAGTTGCACATAGAACCAACCTGTTTGCAGATCCCTGGCCAAGCTACGGAACCACATGAAGAACCACGGGGAAAGGCAGAAGTGTGAGCTCTGCGGGAAAACATTCCGGGACCGGACGTCGCTCCGGACCCACCTGTTGTAAGTTACATAGAGACAGTTTTAGTGGTGGTAGGACCCTGTGCAGGGTCCGTCCGGATCGCTAGCACCATCTTATCCATTAACCCGCCAAGCAGCAGAGCATTGTGTTCCGGTGTGGGGATAAGACAACCGGTGAAATTACTAGCATAGAGGTGGGAGTACCTCTTAGTCCTCAGGGTTGGCACGCATTTGAGGTCTTAGGATTATAGTCTTGAGAATCCAAATGTCTATGGGTCTCAGATTCCACTTAGCATCAGGTGGCCGGCTCGTGTGCCTTCTCCTTATCATAAAAAAAAAATTGTTGCAAATACATTGACAAACTGTGATTTCTTATATCGATGAACTCGCTTATCGATTCTTGTCACCTGGCACCCAGGAGAAACGCCGAACACAACTTACTTGTCTATAAATTGTTTTTTTTTTGTTTTTTGCAATCTTTATGAGCATCAAAAATGACGATAAATTCCGTTCTCATCCAGACATCCTTAAAAGAGATACCTAATTGAGTTAATTTATTAAAATGGCCAAAATTTAATTAGATTTTTAAACGTTTTTATAAATACAAAAAGGTAAGATATTTTTTTCTTACAGCATTCACCGTGGCGAGAAGGAATACTCGTGCGAGCACTGCGGCAAGCGTTTCCTGTTCAAGAAGGCGCTCGAGGTGCACCTCGTCACGCATGCTGCGCCCGCGCCGCTCTACTGCCTCGAGGTAAGGGGGGGGGGGGGGCGTGCACCCAAACATGTTTGGACACATTCCGTTTTCTAGGAGAAATTGTGTCTAATGAATACGGGATCAGGAATATGGTGGTGGTATCGTGGCATATTCACGAATCGTTTTGACGTCTAAGAAGTATGAAAAAAAAAAAAATATTGAGTAAAAAAAAAATACTTATAAATACTTGTGTGTGCGTGCGTGCGTGCGTCTGTGGCACAGTAGCGGGATTATTTGATTAAATTTAGAGATTGAGAGGGCAAGAGCATGTCGGACCATGCTCAGTGTAGGGTTCCGAAGCCATTAAGTACTACGAACATAAACGTCAACAAGTAATAACTAATTTTCTATTTAAAGTAATTTGGTGCCGTCTTAGATGATTTTAGTAGGTATAAACACTTTAATCGCCTGTATCTCAAGAACCAATGATGTCTACTTAGTCGTGATAGTTTTCGTTCTATATTCGTTATATGCGCTTGCATTTACTATTATTTTTAGATTTTTATTTTTCTAACAAACTTGACTCTAACAAAAAAGCTCTTAAAAGCTTAATATTTAATAAACTGATCCGTTACTATTACCCGTAATGTTTTTGAAAGACCATCCAACGACACCCCAAAATACGGGGCAGACGAGAAAAAAAAACATCCCCATGTTACATGTAGGGTAACACAAAAAAATGTTTTTTTTATTATTTTTTTTTACCACTTTGTTGGTGTGACTAATATGCAGCGATCGTAGATTTTGTAGCATTTTTGGGGTTAATTCTAGGGTTAATATGTAAAAAGAGTAGTTTCATTTTATTATATTTGTGGCGACATTCCTGACGTATTCAGCGGCGTCAGCATTTTGAGTAAACATTCATTCTCGGCCCGCTCTAGGCGGCCGGTCCTTTCGTAGCTCGCGACACAAACAGTCAAGTAACTTAAGTATCTAGTAATTCCGCGCCCACCTGGTCACAAGCCTTTTACCTATTCTGTACTGTAAATCAAGGAATCTTTATTTCACACCCGTTAAATAATTGGTGACCCCGACGTGGTCAATAAATCAATAGTGATTCAATCAATAGCAAATTGTATATATTGCTAGCGACCCGCCAGCGGCTTCGCCCGCTGCAATTTTTTTTTATGTCGTTTTGGGGTATGAACAATAGGTGTTGGCCGATTCTCAGACCTACCCGATATGCACACCAAATTTCATAAGAATCGGTCGAGCCGTTTCAGAGGAGTTCAATAACGTATACCGTGACACGAGAATTTTATATATTAGACTAGCGACCCGCCCTCGCTTCGCTCCGGATTAAAGTATTATACAAATAAACCATCCTCTTCAATCACTCTATTAAAAAAAACCGCATCAAAATCCGTGGCGTAGTTTTAAAGAAACATAGGGATAAAGGGACAGAAAAAGCGACTTTGTTTTATACTTTGTAGTGATTATTTGTCCATCACAGTATACACGTCGACAACCGTAGGTCACTGATATAAGTGATATATGTCATTGTGACGTCATTGCACCGGTTTTGCTACAAAATCTACGATCACTGCTAATATGTATATTCATGCCAAATTACATCTTTCTAGCACTACGAATCTCTGAGCTAGACTGCGGACGGACGGACGGACATGGCGAAACAATATAAGGGTTCCTAGTTTGACTACGGAACCCTAAAAAACAGGATTTTTATTAGGGATGTCTCTATTCATTCTGCTACCAATCGCAACTATGAAGACATGCACTTCTACACCTTATTGTCATTTTTGGTATGAATTTGTAGTTTTCTTTCAGTGCGACATGACCTTCAAGAATCGAATGTCGTATTACCAGCACAAAAAATACAATTTGAAACATGTCGACCCGGCAAAATTAAAGTAAGTTCTAGCCTTTTGAATTCTCAATATTATAATCTCAAGACTGCGATCCTAACCATAACACCTCAAATGCGTTGCCAACGCTGAGGACTAAGGTAAATGCCTCTATGCTAGTAATTTCACCGGTTGTCTTATCCCCACACCGGAACACAGTGCGAATGCTGCTTGGCGGGTGGTTGATGGATAAGATGGTGGTAGCGATCCGGAGAGACCCTGGGTCCCACCACCACTATTTAAGTATGTGCTATTATAAAAGTAAAGTTGTAAACCGATTAGTACTTGAAAAAACCGGGCAAGAGCATGTGTCGGACCATACTTAGTTTAGGGTTCCGAAGCCGTTAAGTACTACAAACATAAAAATCAACAAGTAATAACTAATTTTCTATTTAAAGTCAATTGGTGCCGTCTTAGATGATTTTAGTAGGTACAAACACTTTAATCGCCTGTATCTCAAGAACCAATGATGTCTACCTAGTCGTGATTTAAAATTCGTTATATGCTCTTTCATTTAAGACTTTTAGTCGTTGTAGTTTAGGCTATAGGGGGAGGGGGGGGCTGGGTACACCTGAGTCTAACGAAAATTAGCGCTTTAAAGCTTAATATATCATAAACGGATTACTTAATCGAAAAACTGTTTTTACAAACCCGCAATATTTTTGAAAGAACTATCCAACGACACCCCACACTATATATAAAAAACATCCCCACCTTACGTGTAGGGGAGTAGGTACTCTAAAAAAAAATTTCATGCCAAATTATAGCTTTCTAGGGTTCCTAATTTGACTACGGAACCCTAAATTTTTTTTGATGGAAACATTCTTCAATCTTTTGTTGTTTGTAGGTACAAGTGTCCGCTCTGTGACAAGCGATTCCTGAAAGCCTTTCGTTTGGAGGAGCACAACTTCGCTGTGCATCTGAAGGTCACGCCAATCTGCTGCACTGTGCCAGGGTGCGATATCGTGAGTAGACACTCAAATTTTTCCTTTTTAGGGTTCCGTGCCCAAAGGGTAAAAACGTGACCCTATTACTAAGACTCCGCTGTCCGTCTGTCACCAGGCTGTATCAAATGAACCGTGATAGCTAGACAATTGAACTTTGAACAGATGGTTTTTTTCTATTCGCTATAACAAAAAATACTAAATAACAAAATAAATATTTAAGTAGGGCTCCCATACAACAAACGTGTATTTTTTTTTGTTTTTGAAGTATTCACAGAATATAAAACAAATATTTAAGGCCCGTGTGGTTGCCGGGTTAGAATAGTGCCACTCCATGTCTTCCCGTGGATGTCGTAAGAGGCGACTAAGGGAATAAGGGCTTGTAGTACGGTTAGGCGATGGGCTTGCAACCTGTCACTAATACACTGGTAAACATCTTGGCCTGATTGTGCAAAATGTGGTTACAGAATTATCAACAAGTCTTTTTACAGTTGTTGGTATTTCTGTAGCTCTGCCTACCCCACTCTGGGAATGAAGGCGTGATGTTATGTATGTATGTGTATGTATTTAAGGCGTTTTTATAGATAATGGTACGTGCGCGAGTCTGACTCGCGCTTGGCCGGTTTTTTTAAAGTAGCGAGGCTATGGAAAGTTCAAGATTTCATTACAGTAGAATTGATTGGTTATGATGACTTTATGGGCGGACGACGGATGCAAATTACGTCAAAATCATGTCAAAACGATATACGTAATATGGATACGACTACAAAAATTTGACGACACGTTGGCCTAGTTCGGAGTGACCCTGCCTCCGAAGCCAGCGGTCCTGGGTTCAAATCCCGTTAAGGGCAGATGGGTACGTCTCATAATATATAAAGTTCAAAGTACATAACGGGTCATACATAATGGTCATAATTCATATGGCTATTTTTCTGTAACCGTAAAGTATTCAGGATTGTAATAAAAAAAACCTAACCTAACCTATTGTTCTTTACATTAGCCTTTTAAAAAATCCTGAAAAGTTTACGGTTTCAGAAATAAAACCGTTATATATTATGACAGGATCCCAGGGCAGATATTTGTGTGATGGGCGCGAATATTTGTTCCTGAGTCTTGGATGTTTTCAATGTATTTAAGTATGTATTTCTCTATATAATAATAATTATAATAAATCATAGGACAATCTTACACAAATTGACCTAGTCACAAACTAAGCTCTAGGCTTGTAATATGGGTATTAGACAACGATAAACATACTTTTTTAGAGAAATACATACTTAAATAAATAGAAAACATCCAAGACTCAGGAACAAATATTCGCGCTCATCACACAAATATGTGCCCTTACCGGGATTTGAACCCAGGACCGCTGGCTTCGGAGGCAGGGTCACTCCCAACTAGGCTAGCGTGTCGTCATAAGTATGTTTATCGTTGTTTAGTACCCATAGTACAAGCCTAGAGCTTAGTTTGAAACTAGGTCAATTTGTGCGAGATTGTCTCGCAAAAATATATACTCGAATTTTAATAAAAGTCTTATCCATGATATGCTTTTGTCACACTATTGCATCCATCGTCCGCCCCTAAATGATGACAGATGGAAAACTATAGTAACCGACCGTTTTAAAAGAAGTATTTAGTTGCGTGTTTAAACGCGTTGTGTGTGTGTGTGTGTGTTGTAGTCGTGCTCGTCGCGCGCGGCGCTGCGCACGCACACGCGCGTGGTGCACCGGAACGCGCGCGCGGCGCGGAACCACGTGTGCGACACGTGCGGCAAGGCCTACACGGTATGCCTGATTGTCTACAATACAATGTGCCGTTTATAAACACTTATCTGATCGAATAGTTTGTTATCAACCACCCGCCAAGCAACAGCGTTCGCATTGTTGTGTTCCGGTGTGGGGATAAGACAACCGGTGAAATTACTAGCATAGAGGCATTCCATTTTTACACTTAGCAAAATAATTTTCCAATATTAACAATGCCCTCTAGTAGCGGTCTTTTAGATTAATATAGTTTTTGGTAAATGTAGGTGTAGTTTTCATTATTATTGTATAGTTCTGTCTTAGATTTAGCTTTATTTTCATTTGTTATTTACCGTTAATAAAGGCATGTGTTTTAGACAAAAATATCATAATATTTACAAATTAAATCCTAAAACTCCACGTATTGTTGAAAACAATAACTAAATGCGTATCAATAATGACATTTAAATTTAAATATAAAAGCAAAACTAAAATAACAAAGAGATTAGTGATTACACAATATCGATAACTGGAAAAGTCGATAAAGCAAAATGTTCTATCCGTATGACATATAAACTTTTGCCATGAGAAATTCCACCCTCTGCTTATAAGATAATAACAAAAATAACTTTAATTAATTACCTGTAATATTATAGATAAATGAGTATGAGTATGAGTATGTAGTAAATTTAGTAGTTAACGTGATTTCCATATTTTTTTCTATATTTGGAACATTCAATCTGCGGCGTCTTGCTTAAATATCCATTTCAAGGAACTGAACAATCTTTCCACGGCGGCAGTTATAATAGGTGCATTTTTTTTTGCGGTCTAAGTTCTATTTATTTGTCTTGTAACAATTCGTTCATGGTTTTTAGTTTAGCTAGAATTCTTATCCTATATCTATGAACTATTTGCTACTTATTTAATGCAATTCGTTTTATGCAAAATCAAAATTAGTACTTCTTGTTTGGGGGGTTTCAATTCAATTTCTGAACAAGAAATATTTCATTCCTGATACATCCCCAAAAAGATGTATGGAATTGCGCGTTTTGTTACCTAAATCCAATACATTTCTTGGTATCAAAACGTACAATTCCATACATCTTTGTGGGAAAGGAATTTTATTTTTCTTGTTTAGAATGACGTTCCCTACTACAATGTGCATTTTTTTTTCCAAAATCGGAAAAAATAATGAAAGGTGTGCTATGTTTTGAAACTCCCCTTTTATACACCATTTTCTTCACTACATAGTATAAAACAAAGTCGCTTTTTCTGTCCCTATATCCCTATGTATGCTTAAATCTTTAAAACTACGCAACGGATTTTGATGCGGTTTTTTTTAATAGAGTGATTGAAGAGGAAGGTTTAATACTTTAATCCGGAGCGAAGCGAGGGCGGGTCGCTAGTCTACAATAAATTAGTGATCCACCATAAGTGTTACATAAAATGTCTTGTTTTATGCCCATGTTCATTTTACTTTTTTTGGTTCCCTAATGTTTTATCAAATCATCATTTGATAAACAATATCATTTTACAAATTACATTTGGCAACGAGGTACTTCCCGCCGCATTATTTTAATTTATTTTTGTAGTCTAACCTAACCTTAGGCCATGTATAATATGTAATGGTTTAACCTCCTGAGGTTCAAAATACTAATACTAGAACAAAATATTATCGGTCATCTGCCGCGTTAAAGTATATGTCACCTATATATATTTATACATACCGGGTGTTGCCTGTAATAGGAGCAATAAACTGAGGGATCGTTTCTACTGTTTAAACGTAGCAACATTTGTTCAACAACCTTTAAAAAACGTTTATTTTATTATGTGGGATTTTTTCGAACAAACTAAATAGCATTTTCAATGTACTCCATCCAATCGTCTAGTTGACATCTACTGTCATTCTACAAACTTCGTAGTTTTCGCAATACATTGCTTTCTTGGAAAATCTAAATTCATTAATATTTAGTTAACAATAAGTTATTTTCAAAAGTTGTAGAATAAATGTTGTTACGTTTGTGGTGTGGAAACGATCCCTAAATTTATTGCTCCTATTACAGGCAACACCCGGTATATCGGTTGCCAAGATATGAAACATTTTTGGTCTTGGCGTTCAGGAGTTTATTAATTTGTCCTAATATTGAGACACTGGGTGTTCTAAAGTACCCTCTTTGAAACCGGGCTGCAGCAGGTTAAGCACATCGTTTTTGCGAAGTGAAAGTTTGCAAAATGATATCGTTTGTCGAATGATTTGGGCAAAAGTACGGAGCCCATGTTTTTTTGTAGACAAAGAAGACCCTGGAGGGGCACATGCGCAGCCACACGGGCGAGCGACCGTTCGGCTGCGCGCGCTGCGCCGCCACGTTCGCGTACTCCGCCGCGCTCTACAACCACAACAAGCTCGTGCACCGCCAGGGGAAGGTAGCCGCGCCGACCCACCCGCTGCATTCATAACATCACGCCTTCGTTCCCAGGGAGGGGTAGGCAGAGCTACACAAATAACAACCACACTGCATACATACATAACATCATGCCTTCGTTCCCAGAGAGGGGTAGGCAGAGCTACACAAATAACAACAACACACACATACATAACATCACGCCTTCGTTCCCAGAGTGGGGTAGGCAGAGCTACACAAATAACAACAACACTACATACATACATAACATCACGCCTTCGTTCCCAGAGTGCGGTAGGCAGAGCTACACAAATAACAACAACACTACATACATACATAACATCACGCCTTCGTTCCCAGAGTGGGGTAGGCAGAGCTACACAAATAACAACAACACTGCATACATACATAACATCACGCCTTCGTTCCCAGAGAGGGGTAGGCAGAGCTACACAAATAACAACAACACTGCATACATACATAACATCACGCCTTCGTTCCCAAAGAGGGGTAGGCAGAGCTACACAAATAACAACAACACTGCATACATACATAACATCACGCCTTTGTTCCCAGAGTGGGGTAGGCAGAGCTACACAAATAACAACACTACACACATACATAACATCACGCCTTCGTTCCCAGAGTGGGGTAGGCAGAGCTACACAAATAACAACAACACTGCATACATACATAACATCACGCCTTCGTTCCCAGAGAGGGGTAGGCAGAGCTACACAAATAACAACAACACTGCATACATACATAACATCACGCCTTCGTTCCCAAAGAGGGGTAGGCAGAGCTACACAAATAACAACAACACTGCATACATACATAACATCACGCCTTTGTTCCCAGAGTGGGGTAGGCAGAGCTACACAAATAACAACACTACACACATACATAACATCACGACTTCGTTCCCAGAGTGGGGTATGCAGAGCTACAGAAATACTAACAACGCCAAAAAGACATGTACAGGGTGTCCCACGGCTATGCGACAATAATGGGAAGTACCTTAATGTACATAATTATGATATTTTATTGTATCAGGACATTATTTTAATTCTAAAAGTGATTGCCGGGTTAGAATAGTGCCACTAAGGAAATAAAGGCTTGTAGTATTGTTAGGCGATGGGCTTGCAACCTGTCACTAATACACTTGTAAATATCATAGCCTGATTGTGCAAAATGTGGTTACTAAATTATCATCAAGTTTTTTAGAGGTTGTTGGTATTTCTGTAGCTCTGCCTACCACACTCTGGGAATGAAGGCGTGACGTTATGTATGTATGTGTAAGTGAACTGAATTCAAAGATTTAAAAAAAACTGTCTTTTAGGATTACTGGATCAGATGTACTACTTTTAGGGTTCTGTTATCAACAAGGTTATATAGTGTCCATGTCGCAATTTGGCATAGTTTTGCCCTCCTAGGCCAATAAGCAGTATCTCAAATCCAATAGCCAAAACAGATTCAATCCTATCCTGTTGGTAATAAGGTTGCGTTTGCTACAGGAGTGTTGTCTGAGATACTACTATTTTGTGCTAGCAGGGTAGAGCTATGATATCGCACATGATGAAAATACTCTAAATTGTTTATATTTTTAGAGCGGGGGCCGCGGGGCTCCGGCTACCTAGCGCCCGCCGCGGGACGGAAGCGGCCGATTCCGTACACCCGAGCTGCTAGTATTGCCGTGCGAAGAGATGGGAATTTTATTCATTGACAAGAAGAAGGAAAGACAATAAAACAGCAATAATAAATTTATTTACTGACAAGTGACTCTACAGTTGTTTCATTTTTAACAAACATCAAAAAGGAGACAGGGTCTCCTCACAACTATCGACGAGGAATCGGCGTTAGCAGGTAAAAAACTGGGAAAGAGCATGTCGGACCATGCTCAGTGTAGGGTTCCGAAGCCATAAAGTACTATAAACATAAAAATCAACATGTAATTAACAATTTCTCTATATAAAGCCATTTGGAGCCGTCTTAGATGACTTTAGTATAAACACTAATCGCCTATGTCAAATGAACCAATGATGTCTACTTAGTCGTGATAGTTTTCCTTTAAAACACGTTATATGCTCTTTCATGTAAGTTTTTTTGGACACTTAAGTGTAAGAATCCAACGACACCCCACACTATAGGGTAGACGACAAAAAAAATACATCCCTACGTTACTTGTAAGGGTGGTACCCTAAAAAAAATGTTACCACTTTGTTGGCGTGACTAATATGCATATTCTTGCCAAATTACAGCTTTCTAGTACTAAAGGTCTCTGCGCTAGGCTGCGGACGGACGGACGGACATGGCGAAACTATAAGTGTTCCTAGTTTGACTACGGAACCCTAAAACTCCCTATTTGGCGAAAAAGAAAATCATTTTCACCAAGACAACGCACGGGTCCACACTTGTGCAGTTGACATGGCTAAAATCCACGAGTTGCGTTACGAATTGCTCCCGCATCCGCCTTAGTCTCCAGATATGGCCCCCGCGACCATTTTCTTTTCCCAAACTTGAAATGGCTTGGTGGAAAAAGATTTGGTTCCAACGAAGAAATCATCGTAGAAACCAATGCGTATTTTGAAGGGTTGGAGAGCTAGAAAAAGCGATGGACCACGTGTATTGAGTTGCACGGGGACTACGATGAAAAATTAATATTTACTTGGACCATATATACGTACATAACATCACGCCTTCATTCCAAGAGTGGGGTAGGCAGAGCTACAGAAATACCAACAACTCTAAAAAGACTTGATAATTCTGTAACCACATTTCGCAGAAGTAGGCTAAGATGTTTACCAGTGTATTAGTGACAGGTTACAACTGTTGCAAGCCCATCGCCTAACAGTACTACAAGCCTTTAATCCCTTAGGCTCCTCCTACCATATCCACGGGAAGACATAAGAGTACATTATTTTTTTCCAGTCTTTTCACTCTGCCGTCGTAAGTTAAGTAGCAGATCTCTTAAAATGCTTACTTTCCCTGATTACAAAACCCAGCAATCTCGATGCCTTCAAAGTGATCCTATCAATGTAAATAGAAAATTAAAGTTTACGGTCAAACTCAACACCAAGATCACGTATGCTCAGGACTTCCTTTAGCACATCATCGTTCAATGTACCTACTTAGTTAAAATTTCATTTTTATATTTGGTAAATTTTATATGTCTTCATTTTTCTACATTTAAAATAATGAGATTATTTGAGCACCAGTCAGACAATCTGTTTAGGTGTTATTGTTGACAAAACAAATTAAAACGCTCGCGAACGGTTGAAAGCATGCTTCTCTGCAGTCCCGCAAATCAAGCGGGACTTGAAAATAGCGCGGGATCTCGGAATACCGGGATCCCGAAATACCGGGATTGGACCTACTGTAGGGTTCCGAGGCCGTTGCTACATACACAAATAACTATTTCGAATAACCACAAGCATGAATGAATTTGACCACACATTAGCCTAGTTGGTACCTAATGCTTGAATTCTCTTCCGAGTCTTCGGTGTTTTCTATGTATGTATATAAGTAATTATTTATCTATATAAGTATGTTTATCGTTGCCTAATACCTACAAGGCTACAACTTAGTTTGGGGTTAGGTCAATTTATTTTAGGATTTCGAATCATATTAGCTCGAGCTTACAGGGTGCACTATAATCATAATTCGACGGTTGAAAGGCAAAACGCTTCAAGCGACATTGTTTGAAATGTCACAATAAAGTGATTACAATGGATTAGAAAATTCTGCATATTCCAAATATATCTGTAACTCAATATCACACATTTTGTCGCTTGAAGCGTTTTGCCTTTAACCCATCGATATCGAATGTGACACTTGTTTTACTGCTTTTACGATATAACAAAAACAATAAAACGTTAAACGTTAATGGTATGGAGTCCCCCTTTTCTTACTTTCTTCATTATTATTGATAGTAGGAAATCCGCTGTAATTAGACAAAAACTGAAAAATAATCAATCCACTAGGGTCTGGCAAACGAAAGCTGTTCCAGAGAAACAGCGGCAATTTCAAAAACCCTGCAGCTGTTTACACTGACTGTACACTGAGTAAACGGAGTTGATACTATTTGATTTCAGATCTTTTTACATCAACGGAGTATCAACTCCGTTTATTCAGTGTACAGTCAGTGTTAAAAGCTGCAGGTTTCTTGAAATTGCCGCTCTTTCTCTGGGACAGCTTTCGTTTGCCAGGGCCCCTATTCAACTGCGATATAAACTTATAACGATATCGTTTTTGACCTGTTTCCGTATTGTCAACGTTTTGATAACTCATATGTCATTTACAATAATGGCGACTGTGACATAAACGATTCATAAACGTGTCAAACACGATATCGTTTTAACGCACCTGAATAGAGGCCCTGACTCTATCTCATCTCATCTCATATCATGATCGAGATGACAAAACGCAGTTTTCCATAGACAGCACATTATCCCCATTCAGATCAAACATATTCAATGGCAGTAAGGGCATCAATCCCTTAGCCTTTCCCTATGGGATGAATTTAAAAAAAAAAAACTTATTCAATCTATGCTACTGACAGCTGTCTGTAGTTTATTATGACTTATTGATTGCATTGGCTCTGTGGCATTGGCAAGTAAACTAAACACATTCGGCGATATTTTAACTTAAAATTATATCATATTCGCATGAAAACATTCAAAGGTGTGAACCAATAAAACAAGGAATATGACATTAAATTATTTTATTCGAAACGAAGCATACTCTTTAGCTTATCTTATCAAAGTTTCCAGAGTAAAGTCTGGCAGCAAAGAGTGATCGAGGCCGTACAATAAAAAATATACATTTGGACTCACAATGAGCGTAGTGGAAGGCAAAATATCACCAATGGTGGTTGTTAAGGAGGAGTTGTGGGACAGCACATACGGTACGAATGAAGAGGAGTCGCCGAACCAATACGTCGTGAAGATTGAACTGAAACAGGAGCTTGTGATAGGTCCCGAAGAACTGCAATGTAAGTGGTTTTAAGAAGAATTATTAGCTCACTGAATTTCGTTAGTTTTCTAGTAGTGCCAAATACTGATCAGTCTCCTTTTATCGGTGTCCCCTTGTTTTACAGAAACTGGTTTCATAGAATGTATGACTTCACTTTTTATTTCATAGAAAGCAAATTTCTGCTGAAACCTTAATGTTTCCAGATTATCTTAAGCATGAGTTGCATAAGTTAGGTTAGGTTAGGTTAGACCTGTGACCACCAAAAAATAATTTGAAGACCATAAGGTTACAAACGAGTCGATCCTTAAAGAGCTCAACATTACGACGCGACTCTCCTCCATATGCCAGAAACGAGCCTTGAGCTTCTTCGGACATATTATGCGGTCCTCTAAGCATCATTTGGAGCAGCAAATTATTGTTGGGCAAATGGACGGAAGGCGTGCTCAAGGACGGGCACCTACAAGATGGTCTGACCCATTGAAGAAGGCGGTGGGCGGCAGCATGCACCGAGCGATCCACACTGCTTACGACCGCGCTGAGTGGAAAACCCTAACATGTGGTCGCGATCCTCAGCATTGAGGGAACGATGAAGAAGAGAAGGTTACAGCAGAAATTAGCTTTCTATGAGATGAAAATTCTGCTAAGTGATACATTCTATGAAATGAGTTTCTGTAAAACATTGTACAACCCCTTTTATCACATTGTGAACTTGCAGCAGGCATTGGGAAAATTTCAATTTCAAAAATGCGGAAGGCAATGTTTATAAAGCTTTTTTATGACACAAAGTGAATTGATAGTTTAGAAGTTGTTATTTTGATAAAGGTAAAAAAAAGGAATCTACAGTGGTGGTAGGACCTTAGTGTTCGTATTGTTGTGTTCCGGGATGTGGATGAGACAATAGTTGAAATTAGTGCAATAGAGGCATTCCATCTCAATCCTCACAGTTGGCAATGCATTTTTGGTCTTAGGATTTCAGTCTTTAGTCTAAAGACTGAAGGGGTCTAGCCATTTGGAATAGTGATGTCTCTTTTGAGGGGCTGTAGAGGCCTCACTTTAATAATAGCCGCAGTAAAAGAACATATTAAAAAAATAACTAATGAAACACTGAACACAGAACCAAAACCCATAACTTTTAAATTTAGCTTTTTTTATGTCATGGAGAATGCAAATGAGCACACAGGCCACCTGACGGTAAGTAGGATCTGTGACCAATAGACGTTTGGATTCTCAAGACTATTATACTAAAACCTCAAATGCGTTGCCTACCCTGAGGACCAAGATGGAATGCCTCTATGCTAGTAACTTCACTGGTTGTCTTATCTCCACACCGGAACATAACAACGCGAATACTGTTGATTGGCGGGTGGTTCATGGATAAGATGGTGGTAGCGATCCGGACGGACCCTGCACAGGGTCCTTCCACCACTAAAAAATCCCCAAAATCCCAAAAATCGATGTCAAGCCGGAAATAGTTGATAGGGCAGCCCATAAGCTATCGATTTAACCCCATGTATGTTCACCGATTTTTAATACTTTTGGAGATATTGATCATTTTAATTAGAATAATTTAAATTTTTCCTTATGTCCATGATTTGGAAAACCCGTTCATGTATTGTTTCAATATTTTTTCAGTGGTTTCTTACATTGATAGAATCATTACGAACTTATGATGTTTTACTTGCCAATTTTTTTATGACAACTTTTTGTGTAATCTCACAAAGTTACTTTCTCCATACTAAGTGAACCCTAGTTCCCTGTTCATCTGGTGAAATTTAGTACAGTGATAGATTTTAATCTAGAATAGAACATAGGCTTTTTTATCCCGAAAAATTGGTCAGTTCCCGGAGGAGTCGCGCGCAAAAGCTAGTTTTTCTATATAAGTCTAGGCTTAGCTAGGCCAATTTGTGTAAAATGGTGTGCTGTCCAATATTTTATAATTTCCATGCATGCAGCCATTGAATTTTAGCAACCTAAGAAACACTTCATTTCACATGGCATTGGCTAAATCGAGCTTGTTGAAAACGGACACTTACGTCCTGCGTAAAACTAGTTCTTTTATATATTTATAGTATAAAATCTCATTTTCTTACAGTATAATTTAACTACTAGTTGAATCAAGTGTTCATTTTCATTGCAAGGGGTGTATGTTTAGTTTATATTAAATTATGGCAAGGGATTAAAGTGCTTAACATTTTTTTACTGGTAAGTACCATACTTACCCTTAGTCAAAGGCTCACAGGCTTTAAAGAAACGGCTATCTGCCAGGGACTGAGATGAAAACCTAATAATTTTAGTAAAACTCATGTCCAATTTCTAATTTAGTACATTATGCTTCTAGGGCCAATTACTGATGCTGCCATGCGCATTGACAGGCAGGATCAGACTCTGGTAGAATGTCCCAAGTCAGACCCTGAAGAATCTCTCACGTATCCTGACTACAAGAAACAGAAAGCACTCAGGATTTGTGTTGTCAAGATTGAACGTATTATAGTTGAAGATATTCTTCATCAGTGTGCAGTTTGCAACAAAACATTGGTCAAAAATTCTGACCTCAATCACAAGTGTATTGAAAGTGGTGATGAAAATGATTATGAATTAATGGTAGTTAGAAAGGAGAAAAATATATACACCTGTGATTATTGTAAGAAAAAGTTTAATTATAAATCAATTTTGATGCGACATATTATGATCGACCACTCTAAAAAAAAGAGCTTCACATGCAAAATATGCAAAAAACAGTGCTATAGAAGCTTTAATCTGGCTCGTCATGAAAAAATACACACTAGGGAGAAATCGTACTGCTGTGATACATGTAAGAAACCTTTTTTTAGTATTAAAATGTTGGCCCGACATAAGAAAATCCACTATGAACGCCGCTGTGAAATTTGCGAGAAACTATTTAAACACAGCCATCACTTAGTTAGGCACAGGCGCGTAGTTCATAAAGGAGAGAAGCCATACACATGTCCAGTATGCTCGAAACAGTATGGTCAGAGCTATAACTTAGCCCGTCATGTTCGAATTCACACTGGAGAGAAACCTTACTGTTGCGAAATTTGTAATAAACAGTTTACGGACGGCTCTCATTTATCCCGACATAAGAAAATGCATCACGAGGAGGTGAAAAGTCCATTTTCATGTGAAGTTTGTCACAAACAGTTTATTTATAACGAGAGTTTAATTCGTCACAAAATAACTCACATGGAAGTTAAACTATACAGCTGCGAAATTTGTGAGAAAAGTTTTAACGATAGGTCTACTTTAGCGCGTCATAAGATAACTCACGAAGTAGTGAGACCTTACTGCTGTAATATTTGTCAACAACGGTTTACTCAAACCTTTCACTTAGCAATCCATATGAGGAAACACACTGGTGAAAAACCATGTCGCTGTGAAATTTGCGAAAAAACCTTTACAGATAGCTCTGGTTTAGCAAGGCATAGGCGAATTCACACGGGCATTAAACCATACCATTGTGAAATTTGTAATAAACTGTTCAGTCACAGCGAAAATTTAACTAGGCATAAATTATCACAAAAACACATTAGACTCTTCAACGCCCGGCGTCAAATACAAAAGGGTAATACGAATACCAAGCATGTTCCAAAAGCTGAGCAAAATTCAACTTAACATCTCTTGTTAACCAACTTCAAACAAAAGAGTTGGTTCTCAATTCGAGCTTAGTTTGGGACTAGGTCAATTTGTGTGACATTATCCCGTGATATATTCAATTCGTCGGGTTTCATTTAAATGTATTTTCCCCGATTACTCAAAGACAGCTGGACCTTTTTTTTTGTTTGAATTGGTATAATTTCTAGTTAGTCTCATTCTTAGCACGTTAGAATTTTAAGATGTACCTTTAACAACTTAGCGTTATCATTTAGGCACTTAGTCTTCGCGTCACTGGCGTTTAAAAGGTTGAAAAATAATCAAATCAAGGTTGTCTGGAAGATATCGCTATTTAGCGGTAAGAGCGCCTGTTTTATACCTATAATTTGAATGTACTATTCCGTGTACTGTTTTTTGGTATTCAATAAAGAGTATTTGTCGCACTGCTAGATCAAAAAAACTGTTAGATTTGTTTTAAGTCCAAACACAAAGTACAGTTGATTAGTTAAAGTTGATTTAAAAATACAGTTTTATTTTGAGTTGATGCGGTTTTGATGTAGCAGTGCGTTGTGTTGAGTATTATTATTTTTGATATTTCTTTATTTTTCTGTAGATTAGGTTTTTAACAATAAATATTCAAATATAAAAGTAAAATAACAATACTCATATAAAAAAATACATTATAAAAAACCTAACCTACGGATGCCGCCGGCAGCTGGGCAGGGCTCAAGCTACCGGTGGTTAGGGCTGCAGAGAGAGAGGAACCTCCTTACAATACGTGCCGTATCGAGGAGTACTGCTTTCAGTATCTAGCCCTCGATCCGGCCGCCTAGCGAGAATCTAAAGGTGTTGGTCGAAACTCTTCGCTATAAGACCGTTCGCCGAAATAACTATCGGGACAACGATCGTCGAGTCAACATCCCACATAGCGGTCACCTCGTGAGCCAAGTCAAGGTACTTGCTGATCTTGTCCTTCTCAGCCTTCACGAGATTCTCGTCATGCACTGCCCGGCGTTGAGATCGATATGTTAACACGATATCAGGCTTATTGGCAACTATAGTCCTGTCCTGATGATAGATCGATCCCTATAGAGTGTAGTACGGCCATTTTCAAGAACTGGCGCCAGCGTGCCATTATTATTATTAGAAGTCAATGCTTAATGATAAACCTCTTACTCACCTTAAATAGTTGTGGTCTCTGCATTTACTTACATATATTGTAGTATATTGTTTTATCTATAATCTTGTAAATAAAGTGTTCTTTATCTTATACAACTTTAAGAGGTTTTACTTCTACTCAAAACTTCCATAGACTTTTCTGGTTGCAGTAAAATAAACCCAGTAGTTTCTGCTCAGTCGTCATCTGTTTATCGAGAACAATTTAACGAGTCCAAACTCGGTATGTCTACGTTAAGTACCGTAAAACGGGGTGAATAGGGACACAACCTAATATAAGGCATAACATGTAAATAAGGAAAATATTTTAGTCTAGATATTTCTGTAACCACATTTTGCACTAACAGGCTAAGAGGTTTACTAGTTTATTAGTGACAGGTTGCAAGCCCATCGCCTAACAGTACTATATACAAGCCCTTATTCCCTTAGTCGCCTCTTACGACATTCCAGTCTAGCCCCCGTGTGGTTGCCGGGTTAGAATAGTGCCACTCCATGTCTTCCCGTGGATGTCGTAAGAGGCGACTAAGGGAATAAGGGCTTGTAGTACTGTTAGGCGATGGGCTTGCAACCTGTCACTAATACACTAGTAAACCTCTTAGCCTGTTAGTGCAAAATGTGGTTACAGAAATATCAGTAAGTCTTTAGAGTTGTTGGTATTTCTGTAGCTCTGCCTACCCCACTCTGGGAATGAAGGCGTGATGTTATGTATGTATGTATGAATTTTAGTCTAGATTAGATTATAATATTAGAATTGCTCAATGTAATTTTACATGTCAAATTATTATAATTAAATTACATTGAGGTCGTCAGAATTTCAAATAAAAATATAAAAGGGTTACTCTTAAAATTCCCTTTTCGCCAAATGACAATATAGCTCAAACGTCTGGATTGTGTAATGTCTTTGTTGCTATGTAGACATGAACGCTAAATGTATCTTTAGCAAAACGTCTGGATCTTAGAATGTTACAATTAAAAATACACTAGTAGCGAAACGTCTTTATCTTAGAAATGTCTTTATTAATTAATAGACATAAAAGCTGAATGGCCTGGTAGCGAAACGTTTGTATCTCAAAATGTCTTAATTACTAAATAGACATGAACGCCAAATAGCCCGTTCGCAAAACGTCTGGATCTTTAAATGGCAAGTGTTGATATGACACTTGATAATTTCCAACTCCTTTCCACACAATCAATTATTATCTATTATTTAAATCCTGGCACTCGTATTGTGGTCATGACAGTCAACTAATTTTGCTTTCGACGAATTAAATATTCTAAATAATATGGACTATTTTAATTTCCAGACGTTTTGCTAATAACCCCTTCTATGTTCATGTCAATCAACTAATTTTACTTTCGGTTAATTAGGTATTCTAATCATACGGACTATTTATATTTCCAAACGTTTGGCTACTTGTTCATTTCAATTCTGTGACATCCTGCTAAATTGACACTTTGCTTACTAAGTATTCTACTTTCATGTCATTCAGCTGAATTGACTCTTTGCTGACTGTGTATTTTACTCTTATGTCATCTAGCTGAGATGGTCCTTTTGCGAAAAAGGAATTTTGAGAGTAACCCATATAAAATCATGAAACTTAAACAATAAAAACAATTCGTCGATTGTAAAACAGGCCCTTAGTAAAATATGCTTAATTTTAAGTTGTGTCCTAACTCACCCCTTAGTCCCTATTCATCCAGTTTTACGGCACAGTGGTAATTTTGAACTTAAACATTTAATTAGGACGGTGGCCACAGGTTCCATCGTTTATTTTTGAAAAACAAACCTGGGCTGGGATTCTACACGGTAATAACGATAGAGGTAATGCTAAGCCGTAGCGCGGTGCGCTTTGTGCTTTTCCTCGACCGAATTTGGACCGAACAATATAAAAAGCTGTAAGTTCCCCGATACACCCTCTACACGATGGTCATCATTCATAGGCCACCGTAAGAGACGGAGTAATGCGTAAGAGTGAGAAACAAGATTATATTGCTCGTTCTAAGGTGTAAATGTGTTCCCACGATGGCCATCGTTTAAAAGGGTTCTTAGACATACTTACCCCTTTCATCTGTGTATATACCTTCTCCCTGTTTTTTTATTATTAATGTGCTTTCGCTAATATCAAGTGAGTAGAGTAAAACAGTAAACAGAATAAAGCAAAAGCCGAACATCTTTCAATCGACCATCTTCCCTCCCTCAAGGTTACCGGAAACCTACTCCATCTGTGCATATACCTATAAATGACAGTTGTTAGACATACCATGGACTGTTCCAGCGTGGACTCCCATCAGGAGTCCGCCTTCTCTCCGGCGAAGTACCTAGTCAAAGCCATCAGAGGCTAACTACGTAGGTCCGTCAAAAAAAAAAAAATACCATGGACTGCATAGACATATTGACATACAAACCCTTGTCTTATAGTCTGTAATCGATGCATGCATATTTATTTTATTAGTGACAGTGACACGAGTGACAGTTCAGGTTCAATAGGATCAGTCCGTTCAGTTTATGCCGTGAATTAGTCAAGTAAATACTCGCTTTGTGTTTGTTTACTAGTTATCGGCGTAAGTTAAAGGAATTGAGTTCCTAGTTACAGAAACATTAGATCTTTGGGCATGCACACACGATCTGTGCCTACCGATTGTGAACCGATTATGGAGTTACCCTAAATTAATGTCTTGTTGAGAGTGTGTCTGTGTCTCTTTGTATGCTTTATAATCTGGGTGTACAATGAGCGAGGTGCGTGACGGGGCTACGTCGCCGGCGGCAGTGTGTGTGAAAAAGGAACCGGATTCGGACTGCGGTGGCCAAAAGCCTGCAATGCAGTTTTATGTGGAGGTTCAAGTGAAGCAAGAGACTGAGGAGGACAACGACTTGCAGCAACCGCAGGATGCTTTAACAATTCAAAGTGAGTTGATATATTTTTGCCATATCTATATCATATCCATACCAATATGATAAATGTGAAAGTAACTGTCCGGAATTCAATCAAACCTATACTAATATTTAAACCTGAAGGGCTTTTTGTTTGCTCGAGTGCGCTAATCTAAGGAAGTACTAAAGCGATTTAGATGAAATTTGGTATGGAGATAACTAAGGTCCCAGGGAAGGACATAGGATACTTTTTACCCTGGAAAATTGAACAGTTCCTGAGGGCATAGCTATGTATGAGATATTTAAGATTACATAGATGACACTATCAAAATTGTGATTAAATAGTGTTGTCTACATGCATGGGGAGTAGCGGAAAACTACAAAGTCGCGGGCATCTTCTGTTTTGGAATAAAGATAGTTTGAATCCATGAATTGAATGAATATAGTTTGATTGTTTCTAAGGAGAGAGCGATAAATGACTTCTTCACGGATGGAGGTATAGGGAACAGCTAGTAAATAAATAAATAAGTAAATAGCTTTGCAAAAGAAAGTTTTGCACGGTGACCCATAATAATCTTAAGTGGCATGCATGTCCTTAAGCCATTCTTTTTGGATTAAAATTGGATCATGTAGCCTTGTACCCTCAATTTTTCAAACTTTTTGCCAAGTAAGGTAGAGTATATTTTTCTACATATGGTATTAAAAAGCGAACAAGCACCTAATTGTTATGGTTAGTATAAAGCCCATGGACATTGTTTATATTTTAAGATGTTGCCAAAATTTAGTGCTAGCTGTATCCAAATACTGGTATATGGTTCCAACAGAAGATCAGCGCTGGTTGGAATGCCAGCATAATGCTGAGTTGGAACCATTTCGTGACAACACAGCTCTTTTGTTTACGTCAGAATTTTGTTCCTTTTTGTTTGGTACAAATAAATGTTATCTTTCTTTTCTTTCTTTCAACAGTATAAAATATAAATACAGTAGAATCCGGATATAACGACCTTTTTATTCTTTTTTATTGTGGATATTGTAGAATGAGATACGCCAAACTCCTTTGCGAGGGTTGCATTTGATTCACCGGCTTCCAGTCGGTGTAATATTGCACTTTTTTAATATTGAACTCATTTTGTCGAGCTTTATGAACTTGTCATAACAGGTGACAAACACAAACTGTAACCCAATAAGGAAGTGAAGTGCGTAGGTAAACAAAACATTGCGCGTGTGTCGCTATAAGCAGTTGGTCACTTAAACCGGAGTCGCACTAAACGATTATATTTTCTTAGTACCTATCTACGAAACCAAACTTGAGTAAAGATTATCGTCGCTAAAACTGAAGTCGCTATAAATGAATTCTACATATTTAATGTGAAGTTGGTAGCCCTGGACTTAGTTTTTTTTTTCGAATTGGGGCACTTCAAAGTGGCGCCCGCTGTCCTGCAAATGAGATTTTTACCAAGACATATATTTTGGCACCCCTTTGAAACAGCTGCCCGGGGCAGGTGCCCCAGCTTGCCCCCCACCCCAGATCCAGAGCTGGACATGTGCAATATGATCCAACTTTTACCAAACTTATATTCCACCTCGTTAGATCTGGTGTGCTATAATAAATTCAAAATGTTGTTAGCATGTTTTGAGATTTGTTTAGACCAGGGGTTCCCAAGGTGGTCCAGGTGGACACTGAACAACCCAGCAACTTTAAAAAATTATTGAAACCAGACCATTGCTTTTTGGGGTTCCATTCCCAAAGGGTAATATGGAAAAAGTATTACTAAGACTCCGTTGTTCGTCTGACTTTCCGTCTGTCAACAGGCTGTCTCTCATGAACCCTGAAATGTATTTCTGTTGCCGCTATAACAATAAACACTAAAAACAGAATAAAAATACATGCGATCCAATGCTATTTTTATAGATAATGGTACGGAACTCTTCGTTCGCGAGTTCGACTCGCACTTGGGTGGTTATTTTTCTGATTTCTGTAGTATTTGATTCCTGAAACTTTCAGTGCAGGCCTCGTATAGATATTGTCTGCTGTATTTTTTTTGTCGTGATTTAGGTAAAAGGTCATAAATATCGCATCATAACATATTTTTAAGAAACCCTTGACAATACGTTTAACTTAGTTGGTAGTTGCCATGGTTACGCAGCTAGTGGTCCTGGGTTCGATTCCCGGTAAAGGCAAATGTTTGTGTGATGGGCACAAGTATTTGTTCCTGAGTCTTAGATGTTTATATGTATTTAAGTATGCATTTCTCTGTATGTTTATTGTAATTTCATATTTTTTGACATTTAATGCAATTTATATTGTAATATTACATTGATGAGTAAATAAACTAAACTAAACTATTGTTTGGCTGTCTAGTATCCATATCCTCCTAAGGCCCAGTAAAAAAATAATCATGTAGTCACTACGGCACATAGTCTTACCAGTAGTACTATTGTTTTATACTCATTCAGACCCAAGTACTTAGAAGACTTTTTTTTAATTTATTTTAAGGAGAAAGCACACGAGCATTCAGGCCACCTGATGGTAAGTGGAATCTGAGACCCATAGACATTTGAATTCTCAAGACTACAATCCTAAGACCTCAAATGCGTTGCCAACCCTGAGGACTAAGATGGAATGCCTCTATGCTAGTAATTTCACCGGTTGTCTTATCCCCACACCGGAACACAACAATGCGAACACTGTTGCTTAGAGGCGTTTAATGGATAAGATGGTGGTAGCGATCCGGACGGACCCTGCACATGGTCCTACCACCACTACTTTTTTTTACTGTTATTGTACTTGTGTAGTCATACGGCCTAACCCTATATTTAAACCGCGGACAGATAGCCTTAGTTCGGATTTAAATTTGACACATTTTGTATGGGCAAATGTCAAATTTCAACCCGAAGTAAGCCTTATCTATCCGCGGTTTGAATATAGGTTTCGGCCGATAGCGTACCACTGCCCTACCAGTAGAATTTCTATTAAGGCCTACTGTTAGGACCGTGGCACGCTATGACTACACAACTGTCAAAGCAGCTGGGCCTGAATGCTCGTGTGCTTTCTCCTTACTACTTACTTGTGTGAGTTTTTCCCATGATATTTATTTATTATTACAGAGCCCTGCATAAAAGAAGAAATCACTGCTAAATTTGAGCATATGGAGGACGAGACAGAGCCCTTCGAGATCCCATGTATGCGCACGAGCTGGTGGGACCAGTATCGGCTCAAAAATTGTTCTGTCAGGCTAGTGCGCATCTCGATGGACATGGAGCTATATGCTTGCAAGGTTTGCCACAAAATATATTTCGACAAGTCTAGTAACAGTAAAGAGGAGTCTAGTTTAAGTATTGTTGTGATTAAGTGGAGATTTACAATCTGTAGGCAGTTTCCATGTTCTACTTGCAAGAGAGATTTATCAACGCCGCCATTTCAAATTATATTTGAAGATAAATCTTACAGTTGCAGCCTCTGTTCAAAACAATTTAAATTCAGATCCTCCTTGTCTAAGCATAAGAAATCTCACAAGGAAAAACCGTTCTCGTGCGGAATTTGCTTTAAGCGTTACAGTCGAATGGCTAGTTTAACGGAGCACGAGCGAATCCACACGGGGGAGAAACCGATTTGCAAAGTTTGTAATAAAATTTTCGCAAGGGGCTCCTCGTTAGTTCGACATATGCGAATCCACACGGGAGTGAAACCCTTTTTCTGCGAAATATGTAAGAAACAGTTCACTCAGAGCTCACATTTATGGAACCACCAGCGGACACATACTGGAGAAAAGCCGTACTTCTGTGAAATTTGTGACAAACAGTTTATTCAAAGCGGTCACTTAGCCGAACATCAACGGATTCATACAGGGGAGAAACCGTATAATTGTAAAATCTGCAAAAAAAAATTCAGCAATAGCTCAAAATTAAATAATCACAAACGATCTCACACCGGGGAGAAGCCATATAGCTGTGGTATTTGCGGTAAACAGTTTGCTCAAAGCTCCCATTTAGCTGAGCACAGGCGCAATCACATGGAAGAAAAACCATATTCCTGTGACATCTGTAAGAAAGAGTTCAGCATGAGCTGCAGATTGGCTAGCCACAAGTTACTTCACACAGGAGAAAAACCTTTTAGCTGCGATACTTGTAAAAAACAGTTTAGGGTAAAGTCTTTTTTGGCTCGTCATGTGTTAATTCATAGCGGAGTGAAACCATTCTCATGCAAAATTTGCAAAAAGCTGTTCACTCGAAACTCCTCTCTTACAATCCATAAGCGGTTGCACACGGGAGAGAAGCCTTTCAGCTGTGGAAGTTGTTTAATACAGTTCGCGCGGAAATCTTCTTTGGACAGTCATAAGCTAAGTCAACACATCAATTAGTTATTTAAATGCACAGCACTGCATAAAAGTGCATTTTAGCTATAATATATCTTTAAGTTCATCATAAACTAATCATTGGTGGCGATTTGTTAACATAACGCTATATGTAATAGTGAAACATGTTCTTATAGCCTTGGTGTCAAAAAAATCGCACCTTTTGATGCTTCATGTCAAAATTTCAAAAGATGTGATTTGTTTGACACGAATCTAATGTTCAATTTTTTTAGTTCATTATATCTTAAATCCATATCACTATTTATTAATTTGTTCTTTCAATTGATGGCAAGTTTGTAATCGGGCCAATGGAACTACAGATATGTTATAATGTTATGTCCTGTTATAATTTATTTCAGCAGGTAAAGTTTTGTACAGTATGTAATATGTAATTAATAACCTTAATGACGTACAGATTGTGTATTATACAGGGCGTCCCACGGCTATGCCACATGGAAGGAAAGTACCTTGAATATTGTAGATGGAACATTTTACTGAAAGAAGACATTATTTTAATTTAAAAAAAAATTTAAACTGCATTCATAGATATTTAAATAATTACATGGTTGGACCGGGAATCAAACCCGTTACACGATGTAAATAATTACCCTGTAGCTTTATCATACCGATCGAAAGGCTTCATCATAAGGATTATTTTTTGTTAAATAACATAGTGTCAGAAATAGAAGAAAGACCATGAATTTTAACATTTGATGTGAAATTTTGTTCAGAAAAATTAAAAGCTGATAGATAGAGAGATAGATAGATTTAATATTTTTTTATGGGGTTATGTCAAAAATGTAGTTTACAAGAACCAGTATGAAAGTGTCCACGAGCTACAAATAGAACTTAGACGTATTATTCTAAATATCCACCACAACAAGATCAAAAAGTCGACAGGGAGCGAAATAATCAAAAGAGTGCGACTACAAAGTCGCAGGAAGGGACTAATTTTGAGCATTTGATAAATTAATTAATTTTGTATTAAAAATGTTAAAATTCATGGTCTTACTTCTATTTCTGTCACTATGTTATTTAGCAAAAAATAATCCTTATGACGAAGCCTTTCGATCGGTATGATAAAGCTACAGGGTATTTTTTTTTATACAATTCCATAAATCAGTCCAGTGATCAACCAGATGGGTCCTTGCAGCTGCACGCAAGTCTTGACTTTAACACTCCGAGTGGGAGCAGCAACCAATCTCAATGGCTTGCTTCGCGAAAAAATAAATACTTGTAACACAGACCGTATAGACCGTTTGAAATTCTATATTTGAAATATGACAGTTCCATATTACTTTTGCACACAAGTACCTACATACAACCATGGATTTAGTATAGTAAGTACATCTGGTATGCTTAGGTACTGGAAAAATCGTAATATATAAAATTGATCTCAATGTTTTAAGTCCGAAGAATGTATTTGTAGTAAGTAATAAAATGTAAAAGCCGAAAGAGACTTTTTCTTTGTTGGTCGAATCCCTCTTACACAATTGCCATGTTAAAAAGTTACGATGTCTTTCGTACGAAACGTACGAAATGTTAACTAGGTAGTACATGATAATTTTTAGAAGCGTAATGGATATCAGTATATTTATTCAAATTAGGCACTAGGAATTAATGCATGTATTACATCATCATCATCATCATCATATTAGCCGAAAGACGTCCACTGCTGGACATAGGCCTCCCCCAAGGCTCTCCACTTAGACCGGTCTTGTGCTTTCCGCATCCATCGCGATCCCGCGATCCTTACGAGGTCGTCGCTCCATCTTGTTGGAGGCCTACCAACAGCTCGTCTCCCGGTCCGTGGACGCTATTCTAGAAATTTCTGGCCCCATCGGCCATCAGTCCTGCGAGCAATGTGCCCCGATGTGTGTATTACATATTAAATTAATATTAAAGTTAACCCGCTTCAATTATTGCTCATCATGATAATAGTAGGATTTAATAAAATAAAACTAGCAACACTGGTTGATCAAAATGGTGGTTTTGGTTTTAAATTACCTCACTGTTGCAATGAGACTTCTTTCGGCTTTGGTGTTTTATTTTGTGATTTTCTTTAAAATAATGGTTAAAGCGAATTGTACTGTAAGTGCTGCAATAAAGAATCGTATCCCGGTTGTGGGATCTTCCTCAGGCAAGTTAGTGTGATTTCTATTAGTAGGATGACCGCGAGCAAACATTCATGACATTATTGTTCTTGAATTTCTTACTGCCTGCGAAAGTTGAAATAAGAAATACCGCGCAAGAGCATGTCAGACCACGCTCAGTGTAGGGTTCCGAAGCCGTTAAGTACCTACTACAAACGTAAAAATCAACAAGTAATAACTAACTTTATATTTAAAGTCAATTGGTCCGTCTTCGATGATTTTAGTAGGTATTAAACACTTTAATTGCCTTTAAGCACCAATGATGTCTACTTAGTCGTGATAGCTATCCTTTAAAAAAAAAAGATTTTTTTTCAGATTTTTAGTAAATGATTTAGATTAAATAAATGATATGTTTTTATGTATTGTAATTTATTTTACGTAATTAATGAATGAATACCAGTTAGTACCCTTACCATGAACTACAGTTATGATACTCGCTAGAGATTCTAATGAAAGAAAGAAAGAAAATACGTATTTGGCAAGCATTTTAAACTAGAGTATAAATTTAGAAAATAAAGTTAAAAAAAACTTAAAACTATTATCACAAAAGCTTACCAAAATGGTCTTCTCTCAGCTAATGTTATTTAAAACGTTGGGAAACGTTTCATCACGCTGATTTTCAGAGAAGCCAGAAATAATAATCTATAATATTCCATAGACACCTCACTTTTGCAGGAAGATCTGGATGCCGTCACAGCTTGGTGTAAGGTTAATAATATGAGCCTCAACGCCAGCAAGTGCTTTAACATTAGATTCACTCGCAAAAGACTTCCCATCGTCGCGGAATGCTATCTGGACAGCGTTGCACTCCAACAAGTTTATAGTGTCAAAGATCTTGGCGTTCATTTGGATTCCAAGCTTAATTTCATCATTCATTTTGACAGCGTATTACGAGAAAGCTACAAAAAACTCTGTTTCATAAAGCGCATTTGCAAGAATTTTAAAAACGTCATAAATTTCAGACCCTATTTAACTCATTGGTGCGCTCGCGTCTAGAATACTGCAGTCAAGTTTGGAATCCACTCTATCAGATCCACATCAACCGATTGGAGAAAGTGCAACGATCTTTCACTCGGTATCTAGTCCATAAGACCCTAAAATGCGGTATTGGTCGTCGTGTTGGTTATGAGGACAGATTAACACTTTTCAAAATGAACACACTGCAAGATAGACGTCGCTTTCTCGATCTGGTTTTTATGTATAAAATAATTAATAGTAAAATTGATACCCCTTATCTATTTAGAACTGGTTAATTTTACAGTTCCTAAAACCAATACGCGAACATGTCGGCGTACTACGTTTCGTCCTGGTAGTACAAGAACCAAACTTGGAAAATCCTTGCCACTTTATCGTATTCAAAAGTCTTTTAACGATCTGGCTCTAGCTAATGACTTTGTGATTGACATCTTTCATGACTCCATACCTGTCCTGCGGCGTAAAATGCTCGACTCCCAGCTGACTTCGTGATTTCTTTTATTTTATTTTACAATTATTCTATTTAATCTAGCATGTCATTAGTTGTACAATCTGTTTTGATAAATGTTTTTATTTTTACTTACTTATTTCGCTTCTTTGAATTTACATATTTTTTAAGAATGTGAATTTTATTGCTATCACTATTTGTTGTTTTTTGCTCTTAGTGTTAGTCCCTAAATAGACTATTTAAATGCTGACGCGTGCCTGATATTGGCGCATAAACTTTAATTTGTACCCTTTTTATATTATATATAAAATTCTCGTGTCACAGTTTTCGTTCCCATACTCCTCCGAAACGGCTTGACCGATTCTCATGAAATTTTGTGAGCGTATTGAGTAGGTCTGAGAATCGGCCAACATCTATTTTTCAAATCCCCAAGTGACATGAAAAAAAAAATTGCAGCGGGCGAAGCCGCTGGCGGGTCGCTAGTATATATATATATATATCTAAACTTGTAATGTTTATGTGCTGTTGGCATGTCAAATAAATAAATAATATAAAAATGAATCGCAAAATGTGTTGGTAAGCGCATAACTCAACAACGCCTGGACCAATTTTACCAATTCTTAATTCAATTCTTTTTAATGTTCGTTGAAGTCCAAGGATGGTTTTTACGGCGAGAATAAATGGAATAATTTCCGGGTAAGTCAGAAGTTTGCAGAAGTGGGGTGAGATCCAAGCTAGACATGCCATGAACCGTCATATATCACAAGCAAGTGACTTTATAAATATATAAATAAATAAACATACGAATATACGCAGCCAGATGTCTCCCAAACAATGCGTGGCAACATGACTGATAGTCTCGGTAGTACACGCTTTACGAGTAAACCCCCCCCGCCCCCGGCCCCGTGTGGTTGCCGGGTTAGAATAGTGCCACTCCATGTCTTCCCGTGGATGTCGTAAGAGGCGACTAAGGGAATAAAGGCTTGTAGTACTGTTAGGCGATGGGCTTGCAACCTGTCACTAATACACTGGTAAACATCTTAGCCTGACTATGCAAAATGTGGTTACAGAATTATCAACAAGTTTAGAGTTGTTGGTAATCTGTTGCTCTGCCTACCCCACTCTGGGAATAAAGGCGTGACGTTATGTATGTATGTACGAGTAAAGCACGACTGCCTATGTCTAAGTCTGAGATTTCTGCGTAGATGTTTTTTGTAGTTTCGATTTAAATGAGCCAAGCGATATGCACTTCCTAATAGGCTGTGCTGTGTCCCTCGACTACAATACTGTGAGGGACAGAAGGGTCGACGCCACTAGCGAGTACGGTAATCGCAACTCATGGGAAGGTTACAGCAAGGCTGCACGATAGCGATCGCCTACATAAAACGTCCGTAATTTTTTAACAAGGACGTAATACAGGAGGGACGAATGTTTTACGTGTCGGTGACAAAACGCTGTCGTGCTACAGTGCTTTGCGCCTGATCTTTGCTTGAAACGCTTCCAGCGGTATTGTTAGAGCGGAGTTGTTGTTGTGGGGAGTGTTTTAGTGGTGGTAGGACCCTGTGCAGGGTCCGTCCGGATCGCTACCACCATCTTATCCATTAACCACCCGCCAGTGCTCGCATTGTTGTGAT
This sequence comes from Acleris holmiana, assembly GCA_949316455.1. NCBI lineage: Eukaryota > Metazoa > Arthropoda > Insecta > Lepidoptera > Tortricidae > Acleris > Acleris holmiana. The sequence continues at coordinate 4,689,311 of OX438790.1, read as the reverse complement.
CCGGTGTGGGGATAAGTCAACCGGTGAAATTACTAGCTTAGAGGCATTCCATCTTAGTCCTCAGGGTTGGCAACGCATTTGAGATCTTAGGGTTATAGTCTTGAGAATTCAAATGACTATGGGTCTCAGTTTCCACTTACCATCAGGTGGCCTGAGTGCTCGTGGGACTTCTCCTTAACATAAAAAAGCAGTATTCGCGCTTATGCGCATGCAAAGGGTTACATTATTGAAATTTTAATAGGGATCCCTAATTTTTTAAGTCATAAAATTATAGCCTGTTAGTTCATACCACTGGCCCGTTTCACGAAGCTACAAGTTACAAATTACAAGCGGAACTCTCTTTCTAACAAAAAAAACCTTCTTTTTTTCTTCTTCTTCTTTTTTTCTTTTCTTTCTTTCTCTTTTTCTTTTTTTTTTTTTTTTTTTTTTTTATCGTTTTTGAGTTTATTCGTTACAAACGTACTCTTAGTTTAGATGTAGGCAGATGACATTAACACTGTCGACCTGCCACGAGGCAACGACGTAGCTTGTCACATTTACTCAATTTTGAACAGATGTAATGTTTTTATATTTTAGTTTTTTTGGGTTTGTTATTTATGTTTATTGACCAGTCCCATTGGACTGTTGAAATTATTTTAAAATAAATGGAATCTACTAAAAAAAGGAAACCGGTCTGCGCTCGTAGCGTTGTCAAAGCACACAAGTTTGTGGCATGTGAGGTTGACCTGGCCGCTGTCGAAGCCCTACCGGCCAGCTGGGAACCCCGCCGTGGGGGACCAATTCTCGCCAACTATCTCAAACAACGGGAGCAAGACCACCAAACAATCCTACAAGGCTTAAGTGAGGACGCGGCGAAATTAAACGCCGAGATAGACGTAGAATTACGCGCTCTCGCAGAAAACCTCCGAAGTCATATTCAACGCAATCAAACTGAAATCAACTGCATTGTAGAAAGTTGCAATGCCAATGCAATGTCATTCACGCCTGAAACTCGCAATGAAGCGTTGAAAACTGTAAACCAACTTTCGTTGGAGCGTTTTGAAGAAGTGTCAAAATTTAAGTGTGAGGCGTTGGCGTTGGAAAAAAAACGCGGGTGCCGCTTGCGTCACCTCTTGGGGGATTACTTCCAAAGACTTGTAGCAGTTGGTAATCAAACTTCTAATATTCTGTTGCATGATTTTGACAAACAGTCCTATGATGTAAACCAGCAGTTATTGAGTAATTGTCGAGCGTACACGGAGTTGGAAGCACGGCTGCGCGCCCAGGCCGATACGAACGTGGTACGCGCCAGGTCATCCCTTAACCAGATCAGTCTTGGCGTTCCATTGTCTTTTCGCAAACGCATATCTCAGCGGCCCAGTAAAACCTTTACCCGAGCCTCTTATAACGCTACGGAGGCAAAAGGCCGTGTGTCTTGGGTTCAGTCTATCCAGACCATTCTAGTTGGAGTGGAAGAGTTCAACGAATCCGTGGGGCTTATAGTCGACGCGTACAAGAGCGCGTTGCTGAAAATATTCAACGGTTTTTCTGGAAAGTTGATAAACCTACGCGAGGGTCTCGGTAGACGTGACCGAGAAGAATTCTCGACGGATGTCTTTGAATCCTCAGAGCTGCGTCTAGTCGTTGAGCAGAACTTACGCCGGCTGTCTAACAGTATCAGCAGCAAACAATCTTCCAAAAAGCTATTGGAGTCCACGTATATTGACGCGCTTAATTTGCTAAATACGTTGTCGAATTTGAGATGGAATCTTCGTCAGACCTATGATATATTAAATGATGCCGGGCACCTGTGGGACGCTCACATAATGCGCTCCGCTTTTGCTCAGAAACTGATGATGGCATCCGTGGAGGACCTGCTCTCCAATAATGACTCGCTCGAGCTTGCGAATGAGGTCTCGTTCAGTGTTGCTTTAGAGCAAATGCGTACTTCTGCTGATCCGGATAAGGTGGAACAATGTTTCATTGGTCTGACAGAATTGCTTAATAAAACGGCAGGGTTGTACCTCAGTCACAGTGAAGAAGAGATAAGGCGCCTTGAAGAATTTATGAGCCTGCCTACGACGATGGCGAAAACGTTGCTTGCAGAGTTTGATTGCTTTCTGGAAAGGCACCCGAGGGACTACCCTTACGCCACGACAGCCACAATCAATAATTCAGTGCCACAAGGCACTATAACTCCCCAGAGAGACTCAGTTTGCTTCGCGCTACCCCTAAACCGCGTTATATTACAATCAGAACTCCGAAGCCTGGCTTTGCTAAATTGGAAGAATGGTTTTCTAGAATCATTTCAGAGCAACGTTTCATTAGTTCCTGATGAGCTCGATCGTCAAGCTCGGAGTTGGGTTTATGAGAAAAAGGATATGCTGAATGTGCGGTATTCCATGAAGATGATGTCCCACAGCATACGATTGGAGCGAGTGAAAGCTGCACAAGAAATGCGCCTCGCTGAATTAAATTTCCATGAAACGCGGCTGGCTTCGCATCTGGGTGCAATATTTGAGCTTATCGACTCGTTTACAAAAGAAACCCCTGGGTTATTATCCGTAGACGCCCCTTGTCTCTATCCATTCTGCCATTGGATGGCTAGACTCAAAGCGAGCTTGGATGAACTGCTTGGACGAGACCAGCTCGATCCTAAGACTAAGAGGTTGATGAAGTCCAGTTACCCACCGCGGCTGGCGAAACACCGCGTCCTATTTGAGGTTTCTCTAGATGATGCTATTGAGGAGTATAAAAGGTCAGTTGAACAAAGGCTACAGGCTGCGAGAATCGCCAACTTCCGTTTCATCTCTGCTCTCCAGCTGTTCGGTGAAGGGGGGAGTTACTCGTGTTACGAAGCATTGAAGACTGCCGCTGCTCTGGTTCGGGCGGCTGATGCTCTAGAAGCCTGCGTATGCAAGACATATGACTGCGTTTCACAACGCCGCATTGAGCTGTTAAAAATGGCCGATAAGGTGATGGAACCCATAATGCGGGTGGCACAAGGCTTGCCCGAGTTACCGTCAAAGGGTCAAGAGGTATCTACTAAAAAGTCAAAGAAAGATTTGATAAGTAAAGGAAAACTAAAACGTGACATTTGAAAACTTTTGATAGTCGGCATAAAAGCAAAAAGGACGGAGTTATGATTCTTGCAGTGTTCATTTGATATATAGTGTTGTCTTCGTCTTGCTCCGGATTCAGCGAGTCATAGATACTGTAACGTTACAATAAAATGACATGAAATTTCGTAAATGTACGCATATTGCAAAATAAATAACGTACGCGGCCACGTGATAATAATAATTTTTTATACGATTCCTGATCTTAATATATTTTACTTTTATCTTGTAATAGTAGATTGTTCAACAAGGGACTAAAACAAGCCATAATGACACGAGATGTTTAGCCACGCGGGCGAGCTTGCGAGCGCGGGTGGCTTTAGTTCGAGTGTCATTATGGTTGTTTAGTCTCGCGTTAAAACACTCTACTTTTCACTTTGAATGCGAGGAAAAAAACGACGTTCTTTATTGTTTACAATATTGTTTTTTAACAACGTACGCTCAATATAAGTTATGAGCATCTATTCAAAATACAAATAGGAAAAAAAGTTCCGCGGTTTTTTTGTAAAGTGATGTTTTAAATGCTTGCATATTTAGCCAACAGATTCAAACTTGGAAACCATTTTAAAAGTAATTGGACCACGCATAATAAAAGAGTTCGGCCTTAATATGATTATATAGATTCATATTCGTAATAATTAATATCGTGTTTCACGAAATTAAATCCTTTTTTTTTATATATTTGCACAGTTGTCATTTTGAGTTTATTTCGACACCCAATAATATGGTCCATACACAATCACTGAAAATGGCGATAATCCTTCATTCACAAACACAGTGATTGGTTGTTTAGGGGTTTCCAAAGTAAATTAATAAAAATATAGAGAGATTAATAAGGAGCTTTAGTCCCGATTCGCAGAGATTAAAGTAGCATTTTAAGAGCATGAGAAGTGAAAAAGAATATTTTTATCTAGTTATTGACCTTTTATATGCCTTTACTTATCTACCATTTTTTTATAATAGTATGCTATATGTTTAATAATAAATTGTACCAATAACTTTTGTTTATTTCACATATACCTGTGACAGCCGTAATTCGCCGTTTCTAAAACTTATAATCGTACCCGGACACATTTTAAGGACAATTTATTTGTTCCTTTTTCAAACTTAGAAAAAAGTTTCTGCCGAAAAACATTTACGGGACTAACTTTTGCCGACCGTACTTTTTTTAGGGTTTCGTAGTCAAACGTAGTCAAACTAGGAACCCTTATAGTTTCGCCATGGCCGTCCGTCCGTCCGCAGTCTGGCGCAGAGACTTTTAGTACTAAAAAGCTGTAATTTGGCATGATTATACATATTAGTTACGCCAACAAAGTGGTACAATAAAATATTAAAAAAAAACAATTTTTTTTAGGGTGTCTTTCCTACAAGTAACGTGGGGATGATTTTTTTTTACCTTAATTTGTCTACCCCTTAGTGTGGGGTGTCGTTTGATGGGGCTTTCAAAAACATTGTGGGTTTGTAAAAACAATTTTTCGATTAAGTGATCCGATTACTAAATATTAAGCTTTAATTTTTGTTAGTCAAGTGTCTCCCCCCTACAGGCAGAACTACAAATACTAAAAATCAGAAAAAAACTTAAGTAAAAGCGCATATAACTAATTTAAAAGGAAAACTATCACGACTAAGTAGACATCTTTGGTTCTTGAGATGCAGGTGATTAAAGTGTTTATGTGACGACACGGTGGCCTAGTTGGGAGTGACCCAGCTTCCGAAGCCAGCGGTCCTGGGTTCAACTTCCGGTAAGGGCAGATATTTATGTGATGAGCGCGAGTATTTGTTCCTGAGTCTTGGATGTTTTCTATGTTTAGTACCCATAGTACCTACAAGCCTAGAGCTTAGTTTGGGACTAGATCAATTTGTGTGACATTGTCCTGTGTTTTATTTATTTATTTATTTTGGTGCTATTAGGTGTTATGATTACATTATTTAAACTTTTACATTAATTACTATACCTAGGACTAAAGTGACACTTTTCTTCACTATTTTTTTATTTTTAACAGCCAGATACATATTCCCATATTTTGATGATGGTACCCTCGCCGTTGGAGTGCACGGTGGAGGGCAAGCTTGGGATACGACCTCCACCGAGGCGGTCTTGCAACCTTCGTTTAAAAAAAGTTGTCTATGGACTATTTGTGGTGTTCAAATCCCAAGAACAACCTGTTGATGTCTCTTTATGTCTTACAGTGACGGGTTGAGACCCGTAGCTATTATCCATTTTTATTTTATTTTCGATCTAGTAGGAAATCTATTAGTAGTTGGTGAAATTATTAACACCTTCAATAATACTCCTATCTACCTACAATGGTAAATGCAAATAGTTTTGATACGTTAAGTTTTCGAGATATTTAATTTTAAACTTCGTAAGGGGCGTAAGACGCCGGGCGACTAGCGCTCACAGATTATGACGTCATTTACTAGCAGCGGTGCGCGTTCTTAAACGATTTATTAACCGTAATAGGTACCCAGCTGAGGTTTTCTAAGAAATTCAGAATACATCTTACTATAAACTCTATCGTTCAAAATAATAAATTAAAACCCCATCCCCGTACAAGAAAGTTAAGAAAACATTCATGCACTAATTTTACAATGGTTTAAAATCTAATAATACGGATTTTTAACTGTATGTTAAATTTACCTTTTATATTTTTTAATGCTAAACAACCAAAAGTAATAAAATAAACCTGCTCTATTTATTTAAAAAACAACTTCGATGCTATAATTGTGATGTACAGACGGAGAGATAGACATATTAAATCTAATGAATTAATTATACCTGCAACACTTGAACCAAATTCCGATTTTAGTAAGTACCTATTTACGTACGCCGTACAGAATATTACTTGGGTACCTACTTATAGTGTAAAAGGTATAGATATACTCGCTCGTTAAAACGTAAATCTTATTTCTTGTAGCGTAAAAAAATTTGAAAGTTATTTTCCTTGTGTTTTATTCTATTCATCGCTGTAGAACGAACAAGACATTTATCGATAGTCGATATAAATCACATTCGCATCCTTACGCTCGGTAATCTAAACAAACATTAACATTTGTTTTAAAATAGAAATAATGCTTAAAATTTAAATTTACCGGTGGTATGTAATAGTGCTTGATTTTAAATTAACGTTTGTACTTCGAATTTTGCAGTCTTTTACGCTAATAACAGTTATTTTAACATTTAAATGGGAGTTCATGTATTGACAGCGATCGGTCGGCGACTGTGACAACGTTTGACGTGTCTTGAACCGATATGTCCATTTTGACCATTTCGAGGCGTCACGAACCACACCCCCATAACATATCTCCCTGGTTTCTATGATCTGAGGATAAAAGTGATAAATTACGCCAGATCAGAATGAACCTTCATAATATGCATCGATATGAACGCGGTAAAAGGTGGAACTACAACATTCTTAAGTGGTATACCTTACTTTTTTATCTCTTTTACCAAATCAGACTTATGGGCACCTTTATCTTGCTATGAATAAATATTAATATAATTAAATTGTCCAAAAATTCATTCGGACCTATTAATATCTTATTCTTCTTCTTTTTTATTAAATGGCGGTCCACACAGTGATTTCGCCAATGTCAAGTGAATAGAGTAAATCAGTAAACAATAAATCAAAAGTAAAAGCCGGGCATTTTTCAATCGGCCATCTTCCCTCCCCGAAGCTTACCGGAATCCCCGACCTGTTAATTTCTAAACGCAAAAGCACTGTCAATTTGACATTTTGTAAAAACAAATACATAACCTCAAAACAAAGCTTTAATGGTGGTTCGATGTACCAAAATGAAGCTTGTGAATTTGCTAAAAACGCTACGAATTACTTCTAAAATTAATATAAGGCTATATTCTCAACAATTTGAACCTAAAGCATTACGTAGCTTAAAGCCTAAATCTACAAGGAATACAGTGCAGTATTATGTCGACTGCTTTAGGGTCAGGACTGTAGGTGGTAATGGAGGCAACGGTTGTATATCTTTTCTCAGTGTGTGGTGTAAGGACCACGCCGGGCCGGATGGGGGTGACGGAGGACATGGCGGCCACGTTATTTTCCAAGCAAGTACTTTTCAATAGGTTCCATTTTCTGTTATAACCTTTTTTGTTGACTTTTTTTTTCCTTTCAAGCTAAAGAATAGTTTCTCATGAAACCTAAACCTTACCTGGCCATAACTATTTTAATGTAATAAAACCACGAGAGCATTGTTCGTTCAGTTGAGAGCAAGTTTTCCAAACAATGAAATTTCTATATTTCTCAGTAAAAATACTCCTTTGTCCTGTTCCGGTTCGGGTAAATTTTTTTATTTCATCATTTGGTAACAAAAGTTACCATTTCAATGTGTGTTTTTTTTTACTTTTAATGGTAATATTTTTCTAGATATAAATTTAAACACATGTATTTGGAGATAAACAAATTCTTCCTTTTTGCAATATAACTTAAAAAACCAAGCAGAATGCTAGAAATTGGTAAGTTACGTTAATCTATTGCTCAAAAGGTTTCTCCTCGCATGAGTTCCTTTTTTTTTGATCTTGCAAGTCTAACCTAACCTAACCTACGTAGTAAATGTTTAAGATAGCCTTAAAAGCAACATGGTTTCTGCAGAAATATTGTGCGATAAAATTATACATTTGATGAAATGAAATTCAATAAATTGCTTTATTGATGTAACACTAAAACATTTATTGAGATTTGCATCAACTGAAGTGTCTCACTATTACAGGCAACGCATACTGTGAAAAGTCTTAACCACTGCAAGGCTGTGGTACAGGCCAAGCATGGGGAGAGAGGAGATAATAAGGACAGGCACGGAAAGAATGCTACGCACATTGTGGTACCAGTGCCTTTGGGTGAGTCAAGTTGGAGTTGTCCGCTTAGTTTTGTTAAGATGTTGATGACTGCCAATAGTTGGCTTGTCTCCTAAATATTTAAGCGATTTTCACATACTGAATGCCGTTATAATGAGTGATGCAACAATTTGGCCATTATGATTATTAATAATGATTTATAACGATGCAGTATGATTATTTAAAAAAATATATAATATTCAAAATTGCATTGCATGACTCATTTGGCTTCTACCCATCTCCATTTCTCTACTCATCTCCATTTCAGCACTCTACAGGTGATACCAGAGACCGGCCCGCTATCCCATTCAAGGGGTTTCGAATGGGTTTTATAAGGGTTTTACTTAGAAAAACCGTATCGCAAGCCGGAATTGATTTTAAAACCCGCTATCCCATTCAAGGAGTTTCGCATGGGTTTTATAAGGGTTTTTCGTTGAAAAGCCATTCAATATGCTTTTTAAAGCGTTATTTTAAGGGTTATCTGTGCTTTAGATGTTAAGGATTCCCTTATAGTGAATGGTTAGTTTAACGAATAACTTAGTCATATATTTCGTTCTAAGAGGTTATTCTTTTAGTGGGGTATTCTATTGAGAGGTTAGTCTTTCAAAGGTTTTTATCCGTGAATGGGTTGGTGAGTCCCTGTGCTACCGTCTTTAAATTTTGTCATTTCTTTTATAAGTTGAAGTCTTACTCTATCTTTAATTCTGACTCGAATAACACTTCTTTCCATTGAGTTTTGCAAGTAGATATTAATTAAATGGTGGTCCCGGCAGGTACGATAGTGCGTGACGCGCAGGGCTGCGTGGTGGGCGACCTGCGGCTGGAGGGCACGATGTTCGTGGCCTCCCGCGGGGGCGCCGGCGGCCGCGGCAACCGGTTCTTTCTCACTGACACTGCTCAGGTATGGAACTGCCAAAACTGTAACTCGTCACTTCATTGAATGTATCATTTCATCGTATGTATTATTCCAGGGTTCGGTTACCGGTTAAATTTTCTAACCGTTATTATTTCAATGGGATAAGGAGTCATAAAGACGTTTACACTTTAGTACCTTGTCACTTTCATTCACTGAGACAATTCATACCTAATTAGGACTACCACTAGTTCCCACGGTCCCAGTTTTAAAAAAAAAACATTGATAGAGGTTTTATAATGTGTGTGTAGATAAATTATACAGTGTGTCTCTGGATAAGGTGCACAAACAAATAGAGATGAAACTAGATGCAATATCACCGATAAAAATAAATTAAACCGGGTAATAGCATTTCTATTTAAAGTCAATTGGTACTGTGGTAGATGATTTTAGTAGGTATAAACACTTTAATCGCCTGTATCTCGAGAACCAATGATGTCTACTTATTCGTCATAGTTTTCCTTTAGAATTCTTTATATGCTCTTTAATTTAAGTTTTTTTTTCAGTATTTTAGTATTTGTAGATTTAACTGTTTGGACACTTGACTCTTACAAAAAATAGCGCTTTAAAGTTTATATATTTCATAAATAGATCACTTAATCGAAAAATTGTTATCACAAACCCGTAATATTTTTGAAAGACCTATCCAATGGCACCCCACATAAAATACATCTCCACATTACGTGTTGGGGAGGTACCATAAAAAAAGGATTTTATTTTATCTTTTGTTGACGCGACAAAGATGTTCATGGCAAATACAGCATTCTAGTACGAAGAGTCTCTGAGCTAGGCTGCGGACGGACGGCATGGTGAAACTGCTAGTTTGAACACGGAACGCTAAAAAAGGCCAGTCCAAAAAAGCAAACGATGATGACACCATTTTTTTTGTTAGTGAAATTGCGCAAACACTTTAAAATTACGAACAATTTTTTCCCGAATGTTCATTTTTGTGAAAGCTATGTTTAGTTGGAGCTATCTATCTATATATATAATCAAAGTGAATTGCTGAATGTGTTGCTAAGTGCATATCTCGACAGCAGCTCAACCGATTTCACTAAATCCTTTTTTGTTGTGTTCGTTATCGTCAGAAGGTTCTTATGAAAGAAAAATAGTAAAAAATCCACAGGGAAAGACAAAAATTTGCAGCGGGGCGAAGCCGATATCAAAAAATAAAGTCTTGTAAAATCGGAATTGTGTAGTGGACCCTGTAATTCCTCGGACCTAGCTCACCCCTATTCCTTGCTGCATCGTGTCCAGGGACGGTGATTGAGTTGGTTTCCAGGCCCCGGACATCGCGGAGCTGGGCGCCCAGGGCGAGAGCCGCGAGTACTCGCTGGAGGTGCGGTCGCTGGCGCACGTGGGGCTGCTGGGGTTCCCGAACGCGGGCAAGAGCTCGCTGCTGCGGGCGCTGTCCCGCGCGCGCCCGCGCGTCGCGCCGCACGCCTTCACCACGCTGCGCCCGCACATCGGTCAGCACCAACCAACTCATTATCTCATACTCGCCGTTTGCCCAAATTGTTTTTCGTCAAATGTTTCATATTCATATTCATATTCATTTATTTGCATAACCATATAAATTTCCTGCCACGCACAACTAAACTGTGGAATGGTCTGTCGCCTGCGGTATTTCCGGACCAATACGACCTTCAAACCTTCAAGAAAAGAGCGTACTCTCATTTAAAAGGCCGGCAACGTAACTGTAACTCCTCTGGTGCTGCAGGTGTCTATGGGTGACAATATTCGCTTACCATCAGGCGATCTGTCTGCTCGTTTGCCTCCTATTCCATAAAAAAATAAAAAAAATATGAGCCGTTTGGCCAAATTAATTTTCGTCAAGTGTTTCATTTTCATATTCATTTATTTGCATAACCAAATAAATGAATATGAGACATCTCTGCCGTTTGGCCAAATTATTTTTCGTCAAATGTTTCATTGGAGCAAACGCATTTTTTTCCGAAACTGTTAATATTTCAGGATTTATTTCAGGACCATCGTGTAGAACCCTATAGGTTAGGTAAGGTTAATTTTATAAAAATACTGAAATGTTTACAGTTTTGAAAAAGAAACCGTTTGCCTAAATGAAACATTTGACAAAAAATATTTTTTACTTCTCATGCTCGTAAAGTCCTTCTTTATGCTAGGTAAAGGCTGCATAAAGTCGCATTTTATGCACTAGTGTATAAAGTGTTGTTGTCATCTAGACGAGGTGACTGCACTAAATAACCTTGTTACTTGACTACATCTTCTTTAATTTATTTGCCTTCAATTTTGCATCTAAAGCTGGGTACGAATCTGAGCGGCTCAGCCTGAAGCAGCCTGAGCTGCTCGCGAGCCAAATTGTTGCACATAAACATGCGCAGGTGAGGCAGCGTGGTGGCCGCGAGCCGTCATTTCAAAATGGCGTCGGACACGATGACAGCCGCGGCTGCGTTTATCATAATTCACAGAATTATTAATTTCGGTGGTGGAACGGCTCAGCAACTTTATCAAATTTTTACGCGCCTTCATCAAATTAGAGCAGCCTCGAGTTGAGGCACCCACGGCTCACCTATTTTGCTCAAATTCGTACGCGCTCACGCGCTGTGCGCGAGCAGCGGGCGAGCGGCGCGCGACGAGCCGCCGAGAGTCGGTCTTTTGATCGTGCTCAAAGCCGCCTCGGTGTGCGTGCCTCGCGTAACTTGGCCATGTATCCGAGCGTGCCGCGGGCAGAACGACCGATCCTAACTTGTATGTGGGCGAGGCGCGTACAAATTTGATAATGTTGATGAGTCGTTCCACCACCGAGGCAATTTCTTCTTCTTTTTGTTAATAATTCGGTGAAGTATGATAAACGCAGCCGCGGCTGTTATCGTGTCCAACGCCATTTTGAAACGCGAGCACGCCGCCTCACCCGCGCATGTTTATGTGCAGAATTTTGGCTTGCGAGCAGCTTGCCGCGCGCGGCGAGCATGCCTCAGGCTGAGCCGCAAGGATTCGTACTCAGCTTATGAAAAAACTCGTGTTCAATTGTTGTTCCAGGGATGGTTCCGTACGACGACTACGAGCAGGTGGCCATAGCGGACCTCCCCGGGCTCATCCCTGGCTCCCACAAGAATCGCGGCCTCGGTGAGTGCGCCACGGGCACTGAACAGTATTAGCTCATAGAAGGGGTGCGCAAAGTTCATATAAAATTGCATATTAGATGTATCTCATAATGAATGAGAATGGGAATGAGAAAGGGTGATGGGCAATTTTGTATGGACCTCCCCCCCCCTCCAACAGTAACGGGCTGCAGGTCTATATGTTCATTAGGACCCAATAAAAGACAAAATACTTATCTTCGTAGCAAAATCAATGGGATTTTTTTAATGAAAACAAAGGGCCAGGCAAGGCAAATCATCTACATACGTGTTCATTTTCAAACAAATTCCATAGTTCCATACGATAAGATTATGATTTTTCAAGAAAACCCCATACATATGGTGATTGTCGCCATAGAAAAAATACATCATATTGCCAAGATCTACAAACTGGCACATGTTTCATCACTGTTGGTGGGTGGGGACATTTTTACCCATCGTCCTTTGTTGATAAAATAATGTAATTTTACACGCCATTGTTTTATCTTATTATTCGTTTACATAATTTTAAACTTTTTACATTGTAATCAATAAAAATTCAATTTATAATCAGTCAATTACATTATTTAATATTCATTACTGAAAAAGTGAGCGAGTCCCCCGTGTGGTTGCCGGGTTAGAATAGCGCCACTCCATGTCTTCCCGTGGATGTCGTGAGAGGCGACTAAGGGAATAAGGGCTTGTAGTACTGTTAGGCGATGGGCTTGCAACCTGTCACTAATACACTAGTAAACCTCTTAGCCTGTTAGTGCAAAATGTGGTTACAGAAATATCAGTAAGTCTTTAGAGTTGTTGGTATTTCTGTAGCTCTACCTACCCCACTCTGGGAATGGGGGCGTGATGTTATGTATGTATGTATGTAGTTAAAAAGTGCTTGTATTTTGGGTCAACAACTCCTTGACCACTCACTCAAATAATCAACAAATCAATCAATTAATGATCTGATCACTCTTCACAAAAAATATTTCTTTTACCACTTTACATCATAAATTATACACCTGTTTATTTTCAGTATTTATAAGATATCCAACTGGTAAATAAGGTTAGGTTAGGTTTGTTTTGTAAACGTCCTAAAATCAGAACTGTTTCAGTAGAATTCACTGTAGGGCGATTCGTAAATTTCATACATATAGTTAGTAATCTTGAGAACAATAGTGACCTGATTCAGAAATTTAAAATTTCGAATGTCTTATTATTATTTTTTTGAGCTTTGGTTACCAGTTATAAATTTTAAATGTCTGTAGGTAATGTGATTTTGTCTGGTTGCATTGCTATCTCAAAGGGCATACGCCGCTTACCTAGGTTTGTAAACATTTTTTTAACCTGTGGCGACCTAGCGACATCTAGTGACCACTTGTAACAACCAACTCGCCAGCGTCAGACAGCGCAACTAAATCTGACAGTGCGCTACATCGCGCTAACGAAGTTTCTTCAGTCGGTTGACTTATATACCACTTCCAACTTCATCCAAACGGACTCCCATCCGATCAGAGCCGGAGTCCCGCAGGGCTCTGTTCTCTCCCCAATTCTCTTTTCGTTGTTCACAAACGATATACCTAGAGTTCCGCATGTTCATTATGCACTTTTTGCTGATGACACCGCCATCTATACGACTTCTATCCGCCCCTCGGTTCTACACGGTCGCCTCCAGGACGCCATCAACGAGTTAGGTCGTTGGTTTAGGCTCTGGAGGATCGAAGTGAATCCGGAGAAAAGCGCCGCTGTGCTTTTTTGCCGGAAACTCAGTCTCAGTTGGTTAGGTCCCTCCTACAATTCTATTCGACTCTACGATAGCCCCATTCCGTGGGCTAACGAGGTCAAATATCTAGGGGTCACCCTAGATCGTCGATTGCTTTTCCGGCAACACATTAGGCGTGTCCGGAATCGCGCGGCCTTCATTCTAGGCCGTCTCTATCCGTTGTTGAACAAACGCAGTAAGCTGTCGCTTAGAAATAAGATGACAATTTACAAGACGTGCGTTCGCCCCATACTAACTTACGCTAGTGTGGTCTTCGCTCATGCGAACTCGACTGCTCTGTACCAATTCCAGGTGCTGCAGAATCGATTCTTGCGCAGAGCCACGGGCGCTCCGTGGTTCATGCGCAACTTAGATCTTCACGACGACCTCGGTCTTCCAACCGTGGCCAAGTTTATGAAGGATGCCTCTCGGCGGTTCTTCAATAACGCTCCTCACCATCCTAACCCCTTATTACGCGATGCCGTAAATTACGTCCCGCTCGTGGGCGTATCCTCTCGGAACAGGCGTCCCCGACACGTACTGACCGACACCGATGACACTATCACGGCTGCCCTCGCAGCCCGCGAAGATATTCGTCGCCCAACCGTCTCACAGGGCAACACCAGCTTAGATCCATACACACCACAACGTCTCCGTCCGCGGCGGCGGAGGCGTCGGCGTCCCCCGGCTCACCCTACACGTGGGCGACCCCACTTTGCACCGGTACCGGTACCGGTTAATTCACATAATCGACACCCAGATGGAGTTTCTTGACGCTTCTTCTCAGTCTGGTCTAACGTAAAATTTCCGAAGCGTATTGTAGCATAAAACCAATTCGATTGAAATTCTCCCCTAGCGTCCTAAGTCCGAGGTCGGCCCAATAGGGGCGCCCTTAGGCATGCTAGTGTAAAACCCACTTTTAGCGTGGACTCCCATCAGGAGTCCGCCCTCTCTCCGGCGAAGTAGTCAAAGCCATCAGAGGCTAACTACGTAGGTCCCTCAAAAAAAAAAAAAATGAAGAAAAAAAAAAAAAAAAAATCCAAACGGACTTAAACCAATTCGATTGAAATTCTCCCCTAGCGTCCTAAGTCCGAGGTCGGCCCAATAGGGGCGCCCTTAGGCATGCTAGTGTAAAACCCACTTTTAGCGTGGACTCCCATCAGGAGTCCGCCCTCTCTCCGGCGAAGTAGTCAAAGCCAAAAAAAAAAAAAAAAAAACCAAACGGACTTCGGTCCCCAGGCACAACACCCGTCTGGAGAGAGATCTCTCTATTGTTCTTTCTCTACCTACAAACCCTTTTGTGGTTAGCGGCAATATATTTACCGTCGTACATTTTAATTCATTAGCAAAATAGCACCGTTTTTTTTTCAAGTATCAAGAACCGAAACTATAAACCTGCTAATCCAATGACAAAAATAGAAGTCGTAAAATTCACTCCTAGTATTAACAAATTACAGATTTTCGACATGATTTGAGGTATTTTCTGATAGTCCTAACTACTCATAACACTCCTATTTCAAAGATAATTTAGGTGGTATAAAGTTTTGAGAAAAAAAAAACAATTTGAAATTGAACTTCCATAGTAAATTAATGAAATTCAATGCTTGTATGTGTCGTAGACGGACAGCGGCAAATATATTGCCGTCGTCTAACTCGTAAAGTATGAAAACGAAAAAAGCTTTAACTTTCTCAAAAATCATTAAAAAAATAATCTATACTGTGCGTACTACCAAAGTTAGTTATTTATTCTTATTGCCTCGTGTGGTTGCCGGGTTAGAATAGCGCCACTCCATGTCTTCCCGTGGATGTCGCAAGAGGCGACTAAGGGAATAAAGGCTTGTAGTACTGTTAGGCGATGGGCTTGCAACCTGTCACTAATACACTGGTAAACATCTAAAGGTGGTAGGAATTAGAGCAGCCTCGGGTTGAGGCACGCACGGCTCACCTATTTTGCTACTTACAGCACGCGGCGAGCCGCCGAGAGTCGATTTCTTGACCGTGCTCAAAGGCGCCTCAGTGTGCGTGCCTCGCGTAATGCGGACGTGTATCCGAGCGTGCCGCGGGCAGAACGACATTCTAACTTGTCTGTGGGCGAGGCGCGTACAAATTTGATAAAGTTACTGAGCCGTTTCACCACCGAGGCAATTTTGTTAATAAACGCAGCCGCGGCTGTCATCGTGTCCGTCGCCATTTTGAAATGTCGGCTCGCGGGGGCGAGCATGCCTCAGGCTGAGCCGCTCAGATTCGTACCCCGCTTTAGCCTACTTGTGCAAAATGTGGTTATAGAATTACCTATCAACAAGTCTTTTTAGATCTGTCGGTGTTTGTGTACCTCTGCCTACCCCACTCTGGGAATGAAGGTGTGATGTTATGTATGTGTAGATAAAAAATGTACGTTAAAAGGTTCTTTCTCTTAGGTTTCCAGTTCCTCCAACACGTGGAGCGCTGTCGCGGCCTGATCTACCTCCTCGATGGCAGCGAGGATCCTCTCGACCAATACAGACACCTCACGTACGAGCTGTCTCAATACAACCCAGCGCTAGTCGACCGGACGAAGTGTGTTGTCATCAACAAGATAGACTTGCCCGAGGCGAGAGATAATTATGAGAGGGTCAAAAAGAAAATGGCGGTCATTGGCATATCAGCGAAGACTGGGGAGAATTTGACGGAGCTGTTGAGGGCTGTAAGGGTTATGTATGATGCTGGGGAAGAGAGATGAATTTTCAGAAGAATAGGTCACGATCAAAGGTTTTTAGTTTTATGACCAAACGCATTGACGGGGGCAAAAATGTACCAGTGCTAGTGATTCATTAAACATCGACTAAGTTTATCGACATCGATACAAAGCAAATTTTAATCATCATTTTTGTAACTAATGGTTTCTTTTATTTATACTTAACACAGCTATGTAAGGACTAAAAAGTTTACGGCGATAACTCACGCAATTAAATTTTCTATGAAACTTTTTCGTTGTGTGACGAAAATTTTCCATACAATTGTAAGGATACTTTTCGTTGCACAACTAAACTTATTCAGTCTTCGTTAATTGTATGGTTAACTGCGCTTAGATATGCTTCAACTTTTTCGTCCTTACTCATTAACTCCCGGTATCTGACATTGATACTAGTCACCATTAACAACCATTGAAATTACATTGAAATAAAATTTATTCTGTTCAACAGTATTCTTTAGCATTCCGACGAATTGAGAACCTTTTTGTTTTTAAGTCGGTTAAAAATGCCTAGCAAGAAAAAAGATCGTTTCTCTTCGTGGCAAGCTGATAATTCTGATATAGAAGATAAAAGTACGACTTAATTTTGCAAGAAATGTAAAATCCATATGAAACGAAAAAAGTTATCGATGAACTTAGTCGATATTTAATCAATCACTAGCACTGGTAAGTTTTTTGCCCCCGTCAATCCGGTGTTTGTTCATGACGTCATTTAAATAATAAATTATAAATACACATCCCGGGACAATGTCACACGATTTAATATATTATCGAACATTGGCCTTGAAAATATCCGACATCTTTATTACTGAAGGCATAAGAGCGTGTCAGATATTTTTGGGCCAATGTTGGATAATTTGTTATTGCTGGTCACTGTACCAATAAACATACTTATATAGAGAAATACATAACATCCAAGACTCAGGAACAAATACTCGCCCTCATCACACATAGCTCATACCGGAAATCGAACCCGGGACCACAACCGGTGAAATTACTAGCATAGAGGCATTCCATCTTAGTCCTCAGAGTTGGCAACGCATTTAAGGTCTTAGGATTATAGACTTGAGAATTCAATTCTTGAGAAGTCTATGAGTCTCAGATTCCACTTACCATCAGGTGGCCTGAGTGCTCGTGTGCCTTCTCCTTAACATAAAAAAAACTAGCTTAGTCAGGATCCCTACCAACTAAATCAACGGTTCATTATAAAAAAAATGTTTAAAACACAGTTTAACACATTTTGCTAGTAAGAAAAGCTGTTAGTAATAGTCTAAGGTGTTAGTTGTAGTAACCTAACCTAGAGGTGGGTACGAATTAGAGCAGCCGCGGGTTGAGGCACGCACGGCTCACCTATTTTGCCAAATGATGATTATGCCAAAAAAGTTAAGCCAGATGAATGTCAACCGTTTTCTATATTAAGTATATATTTCTCTATATAAGTAAGTTTATCGTTGTCTAGTACCCATAGTACAAGCCTAGAGCTTAGTATGGGACTAGGTCACTTTGTGTGACATACCGAAGTCCTGTGATATTTAATTATTTAATAAACTTCTAGCGGTGGTGGGACCCTGTGCAGGGTCCGTCCGGATCGCTACCACCAACTTATCCATTAACCACCCGCCAAGCAACCGTGTTCGCATTGTTGTGTTCCGGTGTGGGGATAACACAACCGGTGCAATTACTAGCATAGAGGCATACGATCTTAGTCCTCAGGGTTGGCAACGCATTTGAGCTCTTAGGATTATAGTGTTGAGAATTCAAATGTCTATGGGTCTCAGATTCCACTTACCATCAGGTGGCCTGAGTGCTCGTGGGCCTTAGCCTTAACATAAAAGAAAAAATAAAAAAAACTTTTAATGTAAGTACCTATCCAAAGTTCCTTCATGATCATGTTTGGAGGTGATAACAGCTGGAAATATCGTCTCTCTCTCTCTCTCTCTCGTAAGCAATGCTTTACTGACCGAGAAAAAGGTGGTATGTCAATTTTGGTTATGAAGAATTTTGATTACTACATAGAATTAAGTTTGAAACATAGGTTCAAAATGATTTGTTATAGATGTTGTTAGTTCATTCTGTAAATAAATAAAAATCAAATGTTATTACAAATGTGTTTTATTTCTAGATGCATATTTACATTTAGGAGTTCGTTTCACTGTACGTAATTAGATATATACAAGTAATGCTAATAAAAGCATGTAATAATTTAAAACACATTTAAATCATTCAAATAAACAGTTTTATCTTCGTGAGACCCACCATAGATTTAGGCGATTAATGTCTATATTGAAAAATGGCTAGGAATAAAAATGTCTACACCTTATATAATTCGAAAAATAACAGACTAGAATTATTTTTGTTTGTGCTATAAAAATATTGACATATAACCAGAGATCAGACAAATGGGTGTCATTACTCGCAATAATGTGGACATGACTCTAATTTTAATTAAACAAATTTAAATTTAAATTTATTTCTCACCTGAACTTTTATATTTAACCCTTGCAGGATAGTAATAAATAATTAATACAAAGACGTCAGGAGTTGCCATTGATATTATATTAATTTGAGTACATAAGTTTGCTCCATTAACATCCGTGGATTGCGAAATGAGTTTTCACCTCATAAGTTCATTTTAGCCGTGAAAAGGAATAAAATAACCACGTCAAAAATATAAAAAATACTGTTTGTTTGCTTTAATAAATCTACACAATAACAAGTTATAGTATCATCTATTTATTAATCATTACTGCCTTGCAAAGGAACAAAATTATTTGTAAGGTAATCAATTAATGTAATTTAATTTGTTTAATTAAAATCTATGAAGTCATGTCCACATTATTGCGAGTGATGACGCCCATTTGTCCGATCTCTGCTTATAACAATTACCATCTGATTTTGGTCGATGTATAAAATGACGACAGTGGGTCGTAGGAGCTCCGCGGAGCTCCGTCGACACCCTTATTTCAGATCGATTAGAAAGTGTCGTCGGAGCCCCGCTTACGCGGAGCTCCTATTTCTGGGTGGTTTAGCCCTCCGGGCCTGCTGCAAAACTAACAACCTAAACCTACCTAGCCCCTGTTCCACCTATCCCTCCTCGTCTTAATTCCTTTTCGACATTATTACACTTCGTAATTTTTTTAATTTGTCGTTATTATTACTCGACATTTTTATTCTTCGACTTTTTTATTGTTTGGAAAATCGACATTATTATACCTCGGTCATTTTTCAATATAGACATTAGTCGAATGAACCATATTTTATTTATTTATTTATTTATTATCACAAACTAATTGCACAGTATAACAGTAAAACAAACCAAGGCACTGTGAAATTATAGATACTTACAAATACCGAAAATTGCAATAAAATACAATAAAAGTAGAATAGAAATTTCATACTAAGGAATTGACGACACACGCACATCCATACTCTCGCAGTACCTCAAACATGCATCTGGCAGTGCAGCCCATCCACTAGCAAATACATCCTGCTCAGGGGCATATGCGAGAAACCCATTTAAAAGGTGCAAGGCACGGACCAATGGAGAATTCCTGCGAAACACCATATGCTTTTAAACCTTTCGTATTCCAAAAAACCTCTCACACTTGTTCCCGTCGTCTGCGTCTATGACGTCACCGGTGTCACGTGACAGTTTAAACGCTCCTGCCTCTCAATTGATTATTATCTATGGAAGTTTTTTTTTTTTTTTTTTTTTTTTAATTTTTCTGCAAGCAAATTAGAACCCTATCTTAAAGGAGGTAAAGTCCACTTTAAAATAACACGCTTAAATCCCTTGATGACGGATACGTCACTAGGCACTCTAGGCATACGAAAGGTTCAGTCATTTTTTTAACAAACAAAAATGAACTTTATACTCATTAAAATATAGTTTAAAGCAAATTGCCACCGGGTCTCACGAGGTCAAATGGCAAGAGGCAGGTATAGCTCACATTATATTTCACAATAATCTTACAAATCACAATATTCAGTCTGTTTTAACACAAAGAAGGGCGACATAACGCACATTTAGAATTGTAGTGACCCAATTCAAACATTTTCAGCTTTCGATTTCGAGTCATAAATGTAGTATTATAGAGACCTAAGTCGAAAATCAAAATATGTTTATTAGGTCACTATAATTCTAAAGATGCGATAAGTTTAATATGCATATCTTTGTGTTTGTGGCAGGCCTTCAAACCCGCCCAACCATTCACCGATAAAAGCCTTTGAAAGACTAACCTCTCAATGCAATACCCCACTAAAAGAATAACCTCTTGGAACGAAATATATGACTAAGTTATTAATAAACTCACCATTCACTATAAGGGAAACCTTAACAGCTAAAGCACAGATAACCCTTATAAATAGCGCTTTAAAAAGAATAATGAACGGCTTTTCTAAGTAAAGACTTATAAAACCCATTCGAAAACCCTTGAATGGGATAGCGAGTTTTAAAAGCAAATCGAGCGGCTTTTAAGCGATACGGCTTTTCTAAGTAAAACCCTTATAAAAACCCATTCGAAACCCTTTGAATGGGTTAGCGGGCCGGTCCCTGCTTCAAACGTTAGTTTTAACAAAAACTAGTTTTATCCATTAAAAAAATCTAAACGGTGGATTTCACATATTGGATGTATCAGTGTATTAATTACTTTGTCTCAAGTTTCATTCCAATTGTACACAATTGAAATCTACGAAAATTGGCATTGATACTTTTCCAGAACTATTTTAGTAGGGCAAATGTCTTTCCATACGATCTTTGTACAAGTGTTTCTTTATGGCGACACTTTGGCCTAGTTGGTAGTGTTGCTGCCTTCGAAGGTAGCGGTCCTAGGTTCAAATCCCGGTAAGGGCAGATATTTGTGTGATGAGCATGAGTATTTATTCCTGAGTCTTGAATGTTTTCTATGTATTTAAGTATGTATTTCTCTATATAAGTAAGTTTATCGTTGTCTAGTACCCATAGTACAAGCCTAGAGCTTAGTTTGGGACTAGGTCAATTTGTGTGACATTGTCCTGTGATATTTATTTGTAGTGATTCGAAATCGATTACCATCATGGATATTATCTACCGTATACATAGAAAACATCCAAGACTCGGGAACATAATACTCGCGCTCATCACACATATATGTGCCCTTACCGGGATTTGAACCTAACCTAGGTTCGAAGGCAGGTCACTACCAACTAGGCTAGCGTGTCGTCAAATATATGGAAATATATGGAATACCAGTCCGGTGTCAGCTATTTATAAATCCAACGCCACCAACGTCCAGCCGGTCAAGGTGCGGGCGGCACGAGCCCGGCCGGCAGCGGGGAGGTCAATTTCTTGACCTTCTTCGACTTCTTGGGTTGCACTTTCATCTGAAAGAATGGAATGACATTTATTAAATGTCCTTGGTAGTATTTTCAATAAATCATTTGTTGAGGAAACCAACGATTTTTTTACAGACTAGTTTAAATTATAATTATCATGAACAGACAGAAGTTTTTGTGGCATGAATAAAATGGTCCTAGGGAGTTCCAAACGATGTTAATCTATCGATAAATTGTACTTTATTTCTTATGACAGTTATGACTATGAGATAACGTATAATATGAACATGATATTTCCATACACCGTAACTCAAAACTTAAAAGTGGCATGAACGTAACGATAAAAATAAATGATTTTCTACCTATAATATTTTTTAAGTTCAAGTCCTTTCCATACATTTTCCAAAAACTGAGTAGGTAAGGATTATATAGAGTATACCTACTATTAAGCTACACAATGTCATACAATTGAAATTACTAGCATAGAGGCATTCCATCTTAGTCCTCAGGGTTGGCAGCGCATTTGAGGTCTTAGGATTATAATCTTGAGAATTCAAATGTCCATGGGTCTCAGATTTCACTTACCATCAGGTGGCCTGAGTGCTCGTGTGCCTTCTCCTTAACATAAAAAAAAAAAAAAAATACAATTTACCTAAATAGGCCTTTTTTGTTTGGTTTCAGTTAATCTTGTATGGAAATCGATTCAATAGCATTCAAAGAAATTTTTGTGTAAGAAACCCATCGACGGGTAGTGATTAGCAATTTAGTTACTCTCTTATTTATACTGTGAACGATACCTACCTACTATGAAATGTCACATTGAAATAAGTATTTGAAACAATTATCGATAATTTTAATATCGTAAGGAAGTCCCTAGTTAATTGACGTTCCTGCCACAAAAACTTCTATGTCTGATCATGAATGTAAGTGTGCGTGGTACCATTAATTTTATTTGCGTCTATCTACGTCTGTCTACGCCTGTCCGTTCCTGTCCACGACTGTCTGCGTCAGACCTGTCCAATCACCTACCCGCATGGTTGTCGCGGCCGTACTATTCTGTCCATACAAATCTATCTGTGCCTGTCTTTACCTATCTGTGCGTACCCATAGTAACGACTGTCTAACGCTGTCCATTTATTTATTTCAGAAACATACAAGCTAACAGTAAACACAAGTACCAAAGCGCTTATACATTAAGTCAGATAAAATAGAATAGTACACATGCCCGTCCACGACTGTCTGCGTCTGTCCATACCTGTCTGTCTGTCCATGCCCATCTACAACCATCTATGCCTACCCATAGCTGTCAACGACTGTCTACGTCTGTCCATGCCTGTCCACGATTGTCTATTTCTGTCCATGCCTGTCTACGTCAGTCCATGCCCATCTACAACTGACTGTGCCTACCCATAGCTATCAACGACTGTCTACGTTTGTCCATACTCGTTCACGACTGTCTACGTCTATCCATACCTGTTTGTCTGTCCATGCCCATCTACAACCATCTATGCCTACCCATAGCTGTCAACGACTTTCTACGTCTGTCCATGCCTGTCCACGACTGTATGCGTCTGTCCATACCTGCCCACGACTGTATGCGTCTGTCCATACCTGTCTGTTTGTTTGTCTATGCCCATCTACAACCATCTATGCCTACCCATAGCTATCATGATTTGTTCATACTTGTCCACGACTGTCTACGTCTATCCATACCTGTTTGTCTGTCCATGCCCATCTACAACCATCAATGCCTACGCATAGCTGTCAACGACTGTCTACGTCTGCCCATGCCTGTCCACGACTGTATGCGTCTGTCCATACCTGACTGTTTGTTTGTCTATGCCCATCTACAACCATCTATGCCTACGCATAGCTGTCAACGACTGTCTACGTCTGCCCATGCCTGTCCACGACTGTATGCGTCTATCCATACCTGTCTGTCTGTCCATGCCCATCTACAACCATCTATGCCTACCCATAGCTGTCAAAGACTGTCCACGTCTCTCCATGACTGTTTGCGGGAGTCCAACCATGTCCATACCCGTCCGTGTCACTGCTCACCTTGTAGTGCACCTCCCGCGTGTGCCGGTACAGGCTGGAGTACCAGCCGAACGCGGCCGCGCACTGGCCGCACTGGTAGGGAGTCTCACTCGTGTGCATCGCCACTATGTGGTACTTTAATTTTGCCGCGTTCTGGAATAGGAATGGGTCTATAAGCAAGCCTAAAGGGTACCGTCCATAGTCCATCCGTAACAATTTTAATGGTTAAATACATGAATTTTGAGTTTTTGAATACCATTGACTTGAATTATTTAGTGAACACTTTTATAACCTCAAAATGCCTTTTCGCGTAAAATTATAGTTTAGACGTAACAAAACCGTTCATGATGTTAAATCGGGAAAATAGAAAGCAAAATTTGGTCTCTAGTTGCTTTATTCACTAGAAAACGGCCGTTTAAGCCAAAAACAATGCAATTTTTGGTTATAAAAGTGTTTATCTACACACATATCATAAACCCTCTATGACGCGTTCAAAACCGCAAATTACGACTAGCGTAAAGATAAACTGTTTCGTTAGAGCAAATTCTTTAGCTGTCAAAATGTTATCATTGCTTAATAATAACATCGAATTCAATATCATTATTAGGTACATTAAAATTTCGAACATCTCTGAAAAAGAAAGACTTTTATTCGAAATGAAATGTCAATTGCATACAATTTTAACAAATCTCGCATGATGTCTCTAGTCTCTAGTTTGTCTCTGAATTAAAAAAAACTACGGTTGCCGCCATTTTTGATGTTCTATTTGTATTGTCGCAAATATTAGTTTAGTTTGTTTTGTTGTTTATAATATTGTTACGTACGTGGGGGTAGGTAACTGATAGGAATGCACGAACACACCGATAATTAAGAGCAGACTTTAATTAGCATACTCACTTAATCGTTACAAACAATTATCGCACAATAAACTTAGATGATCGCTCGGTTCACTCGTAGGTACGCACTGTTCGCTCTCCAAGTAAGGAATGAATCGCCGCACGCGCGCCTCACCTTTTTATACTCCCAATCGCCGAATGTTCCAGAATGCCCTCTCGAATGACCGATGGACCTTGACCCGCCGGGGACGTTCGATAATGGAAGGTTCTACTCAATGCGGCCTTGTATTACAATAGCGACGGCCTTGACCTTGAACTCGATTGAACCCGTTAACAATAGAGGTGTCCTTGAGTCGGCGCGTCGATTCTAATCTACCTACCTACCTAACCATACCTACTCGTAACAATATGAATGTAGATAAAGCAATGTATTTAACTACATAATTAAGCATTAAAACACTCGTGTAATGATATTATGAAACTTGCCTGTCGTCGGCTCGTTTCCAATAAAAAAATAATCATCAAAATCGGACTACTTTTAAAAAGTAATGCGAGCTGTTGCATTAAAAAAAAACCCGGGCAAGAGCATGTTGGACCATGCTCAGTGTAGGGTTCCGAAGCCGTTAAGTACTACAAACATACAAATCAACAAGTAACCCCTAACTAATTTTCTAAAAAGTAAATTGGTGCCGTCGTAGATGATTTTAGTAGGTATAAACACTTTAATCGCCTGTATCTCAAGAACCAATGATGTCTACTTAGTCGTGATAGTTTCACTTTAAAATTCGTTATATGCTCTTTTATTTAGTTTTTTTTTCAGATTTTTAGTATTTGTAGTTTTGACTGTAGGTGGGGGGGCACACTTGACTCTAACAAAAATTTGCGCTATAAAGCTTAATATTTCATAAACGGATTACTTAGGTAATCGAAAAATTGATTTCACAAACCCGTAATATTATTGTTAGACCTATCCAAAAAAATACATCTCCACGTTACGTGCAGGGGAGTTAACCAAAAAAAAAAATTTTTTTTTATTGTACCACTTTGTTGGCGTGACTAATATGCATATTCAAGCCAAATTACAGCTTTCTAGTACTAAGTCTCTGCGCTAGGCTGCGGACGGACGGACATGGCGAAGCTATAAGGGTTCCTAGTTTGACTACGGAAAACGCGTCGACCTGAGAATCTCCTCCGTATTTGGGTGAATCAACTTTTAAAGTCCTCCTTTTCTACACGCTAATAAAAACTTACTAGAATATGTGAGATTGATAATGGTTTACACAAGTTAAAATTAGATAATCAGATTTTCGGATTTCACTATTCATAATCATAAACCAATTCTATAATTTTGTAAAAACATGGTAACGCAGTGGAAAATGCACGTTTTTCATACAAAACCCGGGGACAACGTCGTCCCCTGCGTTACCTGATATATTTGAGTAAATCATAGAAGAATTTTTAAAATTGTCAGCTAGAAAGTAAGTTTAATTGTCTGATTTATTCAATATATTGTCCACATCAAAAAAAAATTGCATTCTACCAAATTAAGGTGACATATTGAGACATGTCGAAAATTGGGGAGTACCTTAAAAGTTGATTCACCCATTTTCGTCGGTTGATAAGGGTGCCACGGCCATATCTCCACGATACACTAACCTGGTAAGACTTGCCGCACACGTGGCACAAATTATCTTTCTTCTCCTTGTTCCTGTGCACGTTCTGCATGTGTACATATAGAGATGTGTGGCATTTGAACGGCTGGAACCGAAGAAAACAACACTTCAAATTATCAAACAAAATTAACATTGTGACGACGCGTGTAGCCATAGTTGATAGTGACCCTGCACACGAAGCCAGTGGTCCCGGGTTCAAATCCCGGTACAAATACAAATCAACTATGAGTAACTTAACGGAAATTAAAAGAATATAACTGATAGATAATAAATTGACTGACCTATCATTCTAATAGTATATTTTGATGCAAGTGCGGAAAGTATGTCATTTTACACGAGTCCTAAGGTGCCCCAAATAAAAATATTATGATTATAAATACATAAATATCAGGGGACAATCTTACACAAATTGACCTAGTCCCAAACTAAGCTCTAGGCTTGTACTATGGGTACTAGACAACGATAAACATACTTATATAGAGAAATAAATACTTAAATACATAGAAAACATCCAAGACTCAGGAACAAATACTCGTGCTCATCACACAAATATCTGCCCTTACCAGGATTTGAATCCGGGACCGTTGGCTTCGGAGGCAGGGTACTCCCAACTAGGCCAAAATGACAGTTCCGCACGTGTCTCAACCGACTTTTTTTAATACATTTGCGAAAAAATATCAATGAAAAAAAATAAATCAGTAAATAAACTATTACAAAAGACAATTTTACTTTTAATTGACACAGACTTTATAAAACGGCATCGGTTGTGACCATTCAGCAAGATAAAAAAATATGTCACACAGTAATTTAATTTCCTATATTTAAAAATCAAAAATTATAATCATCAAATTAAAATTCAAACCAGCGGTAATGCATAAAGGTGGATTCACATTACGCCTTACTGGGCTGGGCCCGGTTTCGGCATGGTGTAATGTGAATTCACCTTAATACGCAACTATCTAATCATTCGTGATACTAATTCAGATTCAGCCATCTTGATGAGCTGTTTTTTTTTTAAATATTACCTAGATACATTTTATGTGTGTATGTATGTATGTACAAAATTATATTACTCATGTGTAGTTTCAATGCTAAATGACGTAATCAAAAAGTGGTTGAACATGCAAACTCTTTGGTTGGATGCACGGCTTGAAACAAAATTATTTTAAAACATTAATTTTATTTTAGTGACCATAATAATACGAAAGATCTTGACGTGCTGGAAATGGGACCATGTAGAAAGTATACCGAACCTAACTTTTTTTAATAGTGGCCAGCGTTATCCGTTAACTTGACTGGTTGTTATTTGTCACATATATGCTGTGGTTCCCCCTGTTTTGGCATAAATTTGTAAGTAATAATTCTTTGTGGCATAATCTATATAGCCATAAACGGCTTTGCGCGTAAACTGTTATCGCAGAATCTACATTCGCAGTTTGATTTGGCAGAATTACGATTGTCCGAATATTATTTGGTCATATTTTTCACGCTCCGAATCATGTTTACGCATAAATATAATGTGCATTTTTTTTTTGGGGGAGTACTATAGTTGCAGAAATATGTTTTGTCATAACATTTGTTGTAGCAGATAGTTTTTTATAGTTTTTGCTACTATAAGTCGACGGATCCCGGCTACGCGGGGCTCATATTTCGGGGCGGTTTGCCCTTCGGGCGTATATAAATGACTAACGAACATAACCTACCTCTTTTTTTTCACCAAGAGGAAAATATAATGAATAGATAATAGGTAAGTACATCAATATCAATATAGACTAGACATAAAATTCCAGATAAGAAAAAAAAAATCTGGTAGCAGTTTGTAAGTTAGTTTCGGACAAACGATAATATGCCAAATAAAATTATGCTTAACAGAATTATGCGCAAAGATAATCGGTCATACTAATAGTATGCGAACTTAATTTCGGACTAGCGTGATGGCACCAGTGTTGGACAAAATGCTCTTAATTCAAAGATCATAAGGTTAAAAATTGATTGTTGCAAAACAAATGAATAACCTTTATCTTCTGTAAAATAAGAGTCAAGTGTCCGTCATTGGACCTTGTTCATTACTGGTTCGATCACCCTACCTCATTTTCGAGATATTACAAACTATGCCAAATAAGTTTTCTGCCATATTACCATTCGGCGAAAACCTATTATGCCAAGTCTGTTATGCTAAAGCAGTTTCGGACAATCATTTTTATGCCAGATAGAGCCCTTATACATTGTGTATTAATGTACAACACAAAAACCGGGTACGAATCATAAAATATAAAGTTCAAAATACATAACGGGTCACAATACATAATGGTCATAATTCATAATGGCTATTTTTCTTTAACCGTAAAGTATTCAGGATTGTTATAAAACAAACCTAACCTAACCTAATGGGTTCTATACAATAGCCATTTAACAAATCCTGAGAAGATGAACATTATGTATTATGAATAGACCCCGCTATCGGAGGTGCAAATTGGTAGCTGTCAAGTTCTTAGGGATGAGTTAAAATTATTACGAAATACTAGCTATTTCGATAATTATAGCTATATGTCGATATTTTTTCTTTACCATAATGAGGGTCTAGGACTTTAATTAAACTTGTCTATTTTATAAAACAGGAGTATATAATTACAAAATGAATGTGCTAAATATTTTTCATTGCTATAAATGGTAACCTATCGCAACCTCGAAAAATTTTTGACCGAATTTCATTTGACCGAAAACATTTCGTTTTTTATCGTTTTTCAGATGGCACGATTCGTCATTTTTTTATTTCACCATTTGACTTTAAGTAAATGGTTCGTTAGTCCAAGCAACTTTTCTCCTTGTAGTCACGTACCCTATGTATTGTTACGTATTTTATTTCAAAGCCCATTTTTCATTACACCAATGCTACAACTAGCCTGTGGATCGTTTTGTATTTTGTTTCTTAACCCATTTTTCACTTCATCAATGTTACATATAGATTTTGCTACGTTACGTCAAATATTCATTTCGGCCAAAAAATCTTGCTTGTAATTAGTTTCAACTATCTACAAAATGCAACGAGCAAGACGAGTCAGGGCAGAACCGACTCAGATAGGTTAGGTTAGAAGGCCAAGGCGGGAGCTTTGCTCCCGCCTTGGCTTTCGAGGTTATTTTTTTTCTGCCCCGAAAAACTTGCTTAAGTATAATTTATCCAGACAAGCAAAGATCGAGCCGTAATATTGGGCAAAGGATACTAAGGTAAAATCAGAAATAGGAAAAAGACAAATAGACAAAGCATTACATTGGACAACTGTTGATACGCCGAAACCAGTAATGAGGTATAGATAATTTGTCAAATCGTTAAAAAACCAAAACAAGTAATGAATAAATAAAACTATTCGAAATGATCATTCGGCCAAACGTAAAAAAACCCAAACCATAATTGACGAAAAGTATTTGTCGAACCAAAATTCGGTCAAACATTTTTCGAAGTTGTGATAGATAACCGCTATAAATAAAAATCTTCAATCTCTCATCATTACTAACAAATTATCGTTATCTTCATAGCACGAACCATTCATAAATTATTTAAATTTTAAACAGTCAATAAATCTCTCTTTTATGTCCACCAAAAGGGATATTGATTATCGTATTCTTAATGAACGATCAGTTTTCTTTCCAGTTTCTCTGCAGTGATCTAGTGCAGTCATTAACAATAAACCCAATATCTTATCTATTCATTTTAATCATGGATTCCAAAAAAAAACTTGTTAAATTGTAGTCTAAAAATGGTACAGGTTTTTAAAAAATACATATAAAACTAGTTGTACTGAAAAAGAAAGAATATCGATATCGACATTATAAATATTTTTGCTAATCACTAAGAACTTGACAGCTACCAATTTGCACCTCCGATAGCGGGGTCTAATTATGATATCAGTGATCGGAATAGTAGTGCAATTTCGGGTGAATGACCTTAAACATTATACTTAATATGGATAAGACCCCAGATTCCGGCACTCATATTATTTCACAGAATTTTATTTTATTATATCTTGACATGACCTTAATTGAAGTTAAATGGGAACATGCGAAAAATCTAAAAAAAAAAGTTATTGTAAAATACTTTTTTACTTTTTGTCATTGCAAGTGTCTACATATTTCGTCAATGCGATATTCTATGCTAGCAAAATAATCGTTTAAATCATATTTTAATAAAATTTCTGAATTAAACGCAAACTTTAACACTTTGCAAATGTAATCCCGGGGTTACAAGCTATATCCATAATAAACTTACGCACCGAAGTCTCGCGAAATTGCACTACCTATTCCGATCACTGCTAATTATGAACCATGTATTTTGAGCTTGATATATTATATACGACGATACGATCCCACAAAAAAGAACTTTCATTTTCAAGACAATACCTACTTTAGTTTATTATGAAACACATTAATAGTGAAGAGGGCGCCACTGAACGCTCTTTAATCTATACCTTGTTACAGAGCTGGCACCGGAACTTGATTTTCTGTAGATGCTCCCAATCCACGTGATCTCTCAAACGCGTTTTATTGACGAACTTCTTACCGCACTCGTTGCAGACGAAACTAAAACAAAAAATCGTAGTTTATGCAACTGATGCATAACGGGAGGTGTTAAAACACGAGTGTGTATTTATGAAACGAGCCGAAGGCTACTAAAGTACATACATACATACATACATAACATCACGCCTTCATTCACAGAGGACATACATAATGTTAATACCAGAAATAAACATAAGCTCGCAGTGCCCTTCACGCGGCTCCATAAAATAAAAAACTCTTTTATGGGTAATTGTATTAGGTTCTATAATAAGCTCCCAAGTAATGTTACTGAACTATCAGTATATAAATTTAAGAGTTACGTTAAGCGTAAACTAATTTCTAAAGCATATTATAGTATTAACGACTATATTAATGATAACAATGCTTGGGACTGAATTGCTTGTAATAAAATGTTTAGTCCTTACGACAAAAGGTTGCGAACGTCGAAAAAGAAAAAGACATCCGACAGAGTTTCTTACAGGTTCTTCTCTGATCGGTCGCGATTTGAACCTGCAGTCAATTTAGGCTAAGTCGCTACTATGACGTTTCAAAAGAGTTTATTATTTGTAAACCTACTAGAATAAACATTATTCTGATTCTGAATCTGATTCTGAGGGTAGGCAGAGCTACAGAAATACCAACAACTCTCAAAAGACTTGTTGATAATGCTGTAACCACATTTTGCACAATCAGGCTAAGTTTACCAGTACTACAAGCCCTTACTCCCTTAGTCGCCTCTTACGACATCCACGGGGACATGGACTGGCACTATTCTAACCCGGCAACCACAAGAACATATACGTACCCATATATACACAAGGTACTGGAAAGAAATAATTTTAATTATATATTTTTTATGCCGTGTGGTTCCTAGGTAAGAATAGCGCCACTTCATGTCTTCCCGCGGATGTCGTGAGAGGCGACTAAGGGAATAAGGGCTTGTAGTACTGTTAGGCGATGGGCTTGCAACCTGTCACTAATATGTTAACCATCTTAGCCTGTTTGTGCAAAATGTGGTTATAGTATTATCAACAAGTCTTTTAGAGTTGTTGGTATTCCTGTAGCTCTGCCTACCCCACTCTGGGAATGAAGGCGTGATGTTATGTATGTATGTAATTCAATTTTTAACAGGTCGTAGCGGTAGTAGGACCCTGTGCAGGGTCTGTCCGGATCGCTACCACCATCTTATCCATTAACCACCCGCCTAGCAACAGAGCATTGTGTCCCGGTGTGGGGATAAGACAACCGGTGACATTACTAGCATAGAGGCATTCCATCTTAGTCCTCAGGGTTGGCAACGCATTTGAGGTCTTAGGATTATAGTCTTTTGAATTTAAATGTTTATGGGTCTCAGATTCCACTTAACATCAGGTGGCCTGAGTGCTCGTGTGCCTTCTCCTTAACATAAAAAAAAATAAAAAATAAATCCGAGCACTGTTAAGAAATATTTTTTCTTACCTGACGCGATGTCGCCGCTTGTGAGCGACCAGGGCGTGGTCGTGTCTCCTTATTATTAAAAAAATAAATAAAAAACTACACTGAACACACTCAACATCGCTAAACTGAAGTCAAAGCTATACCTGAACTCGCTCTCGGAGACGTGTCGCCGCGACACCCGGAGGTGCTGGCGATAGGTGGCCACTGAAGCGAACCGCTTGTCGCACAGCGCGCAGTACAACTCGCCGTCGTCGCGGGCCTAACCAACATCAACATAGCTATGACCAAACTACAGGGTAATTTTTTTATCAGTGCACAAATTTTAACATATGATTTTGTATCGTTACCCCGTGTGGTTGCCGGGTTAGAATAGCGCCACTCCATGTCTTCCCGTGGATGTCGTAAGAGGCGACTAAGGGAATAAGGGCTTGTGGTACTGTTAGGCGATGGGCTTGCAACCTGCCACTAATACACTAGTAAACTTATTGGCCTGATTGTGCAAAATGTGGTTACAGAATTATCAACAAGTCTTTTTAAAGTTGTTGGTATTTCTGTAGCTCTGCCTACCCCACTCTGGGAATGAAGGCGTGATGTTATGTATGTATGTAATATAACATATTACGACAATAAAACGAGTTAAAAAAAAAATGTTGCAAATTATCTCTCTTTTACCTTCTCGTGTGGACACAAAGTCACACTAGAAATGATGACATGGGTTGTCAAGCTGTAGGTATGCGATACACTGTATTGATATTCTAAATTTGAAATTTCATTTATTAACTTAACAACACTCCCCTCTCCTCGCACCCCTGCATTAGAGGGTCCATGAATATCGTTAAGTTAGTGGAATCATTGAATCGGCAACATCTCTAATATTTTTTAAGCTAGAGTAAAAATAACACAACATGTGTAACAATAGCGAAGCAAATATTAAAATTTGTGCACCTATTAAAAAATTACCCTGTATAAAGCACTCACTTGACCCCTTAACGCATAGCACATCGAAAGTGAAACGCTGTCTTTAAAGTACATATCCAAATTTGAATTTCGACAAAGCTATGAATCTTACTGCGTTAATCATAAGTTTGAAATTTACTTAAAATGTATGTTTGAAAATGAACTATAACCTCTTGAGGCCCACTATACTACAATTCGGTAGATTTTTGTTGGTAGGAATTTTAATTTACCATCAAGGAAATAAAGTTCAATTACCTTTGCACTTAAATCACATTTTCAATTTTGAAACAAATAAAAATTAACTTTATTCTCCTTGAAATAAGGTTTAAATTGAATTGCCTGGATTATGTACTTTCTATAGGACACCAGGTCTTACGAGGTTAAAGACACTGCATTGTTTTTCTAATTTTTTCCATTAATTATGTTTCAAATCATCAAAAGGACCCGTTTAAAAATATAAAACATGCATAAAACCATATACCGGGTGCTGCCTGTAATAGGAGCAATAAATTGAGGATCGTTTCTACCGTATAAACGTAGCAACATTTGTTCTACAACATTTAAAAAACGTTTATTTTATTAATTGGGTTTTTTTCGAACAAACTAAATAGCATTTTCAATGTACTCCCTCCAATATAGTTGACATCTACTGTCAGCCTACATACTTCGTAGTTTTCGCAATACATTGCTTTCTTGGAAAATCTAAATTCATTAATATTTAGTTAACAATAAGTTATTTCCAAAAGTTGTAGAATAAATGTTGTTACGTTTGTGGTGTGGAAACGATCCCTAAATTTATTGCTCCTATTACAGGCAACACCCGGTATAGCTTCCTAAAGGTTAAAAGAAATGCCTAAGAATTATTAACAAGCTTAGAAATATGGAATCATTAAAGACTGTTTTTAAAACTAACAACACTTACTCTGACACGTATTTATATTCTACAAGTGTGTATATTTGTAAGAGAAAATAATGACTAATATTGCTGGTTTGCTTATCTGTTTGAGAACATGAAAAAATGATGACTCAAATTAATGTTTTCCTAAAAAAAAACCCTTCAAAGTTTTATTTCTTATTGAAGAAGT
Organism: Acleris holmiana; assembly: GCA_949316455.1. Classification (NCBI taxonomy): domain Eukaryota; kingdom Metazoa; phylum Arthropoda; class Insecta; order Lepidoptera; family Tortricidae; genus Acleris; species Acleris holmiana. The sequence continues at coordinate 4,654,965 of OX438790.1, read as the reverse complement.
TTTTTTTTAAATATAATCTTTACGGTCCATATTTGTTCTTTTTAGGGTTCCGTACCAAAAGCGTAAAAACGGAACCCTATTACTAAGACTTCGCTGTCTGTCCGGCCGTCTGTTTGTCACCAGACTGTATCTAAAGAACCGCGATAGCTAGACAGTTGAAATTTTCACAAATTATGTGTTTCTGTTTCCACTATAACAACAAATACTAAAAATAAAATAAATATTTAAGGGGGGCTCCTATACAAAAACGCCATATTTTGCCTAATTTTGCTCGACATCAATAAATGGTAACAGGTAGGCACTTGAAATATTCACAAAATACTTAATTGCAGTCAATGGTACGGAACCCTTCGTGCGCGAGCCCGACTCGCACAAGGCCGGTTTTTTCATGTTCTCCAACGTATAATCAAGGCAGTTATTAACTAGCAATTTGCTTAAACAAAACTCTCTACAGAAGTTAGAGGGCTGTCACTTTTCAGTACTTCGGAAGACAATTACTTCGAATAGGTTGAGTCTGGGCAGTTAAAAAAAATACGTGTCCGTTATTTTTGACTAGGCTCTAACATGTATAAAAATCAAACGAATCGGAGCCGGACAGTTGGGTACCTTTCCTTGTAAGAAAGTCGGCCACATGATAAAAGTATGCATACCTTATGTGTTCGAAGATGCCGTCCAAGGTTCGATTTCCACTGGTACACCTTGCCACAGCGCGGGCATGGGTACCGATTCTGTCCTTTGTGTAGGACGCTGGGGGACAGTAACAATATAGGACAATTATTTATTTATTCCATCTTTTTTGCACAATACGATAGTACATTGAGTATCAAGGAAAGTGAGATTCGTTTGTAGCCAAGAGATGTAATTAGAAAATAAACCTTGGCTATTATTAAAACCTCCATAGTCAGAATTATCGTACAATAGTGGGTTCTATATTATAAAACTAAACCCATATCTCCCTTGGGAGGTAAATAGGCTATAACTGCCCTATACGCCTGCGTGTTATAACCAGAGGTCGGCGAGGATGTGCTGTTTTTACGTCATAAATGTCATATTGTTGTGTCTTGTAGATATTAATATGGATAAGGTGTATCCATAAAGGAATATTAAAATAAGACATAACTGAAATTCTTAAACTAAAATAAAAATGCATTGATCCCTCGATGTGTCTTTTGCACACTACTTTTTTTCTTGTCATACTGGTTTTACATTTTGTACATGGTTTTATTTCCGTCGAATGTCATATCGGGTTCATGTTCAATCCACTTTAGGACTGTTTTTTCTTTAACTTTCGGCATAGTTAAAATCGCAATACTTAATCTTTTTCAAATTGTTAATTTTATCATTTATCCGCTTATACACTTAGATAGATAGATAGATAGATAGATAGATAAAAGCTTTATTCATCCAAAAACACAACACAGGTTGGCTCTTAAGATTAGATTTAAAACAAAAGCGACCAAGAAAATACCAACACCAAATTAAAAAATAAGATACACAAAACAGAAAAAGAAAAATATATGAGCCATGTGTCGTGGGAGGAAGAGGCGCTGACTCAGCATAATGCTGCAGGGACTGCGGCGCTGGCGTTCTGTCAGTACCATTAGAGACAGGTCTGCGGCGCTCGCAGGCGCAGGTCATGTGCCGAGCTACTACCAACTGCACATTAATAAATAGCAACAACATTTTTAGTTAAAAACTACAACAGGTTACGGACATAGATCAGGAACTAAGAATTAAAAAATAAATGAAGAATGAAAAAAGGAGGGGGAATACAATAAAATCCAATTAATTATAAAAAATAAAAATTACGAAGCAAGTCTAAAACTCACACTTAGACAAATTTACTCCCATGTCTTCCCGTGGGTGTCGTAAGAGGCGAGTAAGGGAATAAGGGCTTGTAGTACTGTTAGGCGATGGGCTTGCAACGTGTCACTAATACACTAGTAAACTTCTTGGCCCGATTGTGCAAAATGTGGTTACAGAATTATTAACAAGCTGTTTTAGAGTTGTTGGTGTTTCTGTAGCTCTGCCTACCCCACTCTGGGAATGAAGGCGTGCTGTTATGTATGTATGTATTATAATTACACATGGAGTATTTACCATATTGAATGATAAGGTATGTCCATGTTATGCAAAAACTTCCGAGCATGTGTGATGAAATAGTACATTGAGCATCAAGGGACGTAAGAACTCGAGTCATTAAAAGCCCTCCGCATTCGGCGTCGGGCTTCTAATACTCCAGTTAGTAATCCCCTTACCACCTGATGCATTCCATCTTAGTCCTCAGGGTTGGCAACGCATTTGAGGTCTTAGGATTATAGTCTTGACAATTCAAATGTCTATGGGTCTCAGATTCCACTTAACGTCAGGTGGCCTGAGTGTTCGTGTGCCGTCTCCTTATCATAAAAAATAAACATAAAATGGGTGCGCTAAAGTTCTTATAAAATTGCAAATTAGATTATTAGAACTCCGAAAATGTTTCTCTCTTGAAGTTATAAATGCAAAAATACGTCTATTAATATGTTTTATCTGTAAATGTTCTTATCTGTCATTACACTCTGTTATTGTTACTGCCTGTGTCCGCTTTTATTTTTAAAATAATTAATCCTCTGTTTTCTAGTCTCCAAGTTTAACAAATAATATCACTTCATTAGGTTATGGTCCCATCAATTGCTTATAAATCTTAAAGTTCCGTAAATTATCCACTGAATCTCCAGATTGGTAAAGATTAACAAAATATAACCTCACTACCGGTTCATTAGAACGTGGAGCGCACTCTCTAACAAAATGTCTGCATCAATTCCTATTGCGAATATTGAGAAGTTATTAGGACGGGAGAATTACGCGACGTGGAAATTTGCTGTTAAGAATTACTTGGAGCATGAAGAACTCTGGGAGACAATCACACCCGGCGCCGATTACGTCGAGGATAAAAAAAAGGATACTAAGGCGAGGTCGAAAATTATTCTTTTAATAGATCCAATCAACTATGTCCATGTACAAGAAGCTGCTACGGCTAAACAGGTATGGTCGAATCTAGAAAGGGTTTTTGATGACTCCGGTCTTACTCGCAAGGTGGGTCTTTTGCGTGACTTAATTACCACCACGCTGGACAACTGTGACAATATTGAAGATTTTGTTAGTAAAATCATGTCGACGGCACACAAGCTTCGAAATATTGGGTTTACGGTGGGTGATGAATGGATTGGGACTTTGTTACTAGCTGGCTTGCCTGATACCTATAAACCCATGATTATGGCTTTGGAGAGCTCAGGGGTGCCGATCACTGCTGATTCTGTTAAAACTAAACTCTTGCAAGAAGTTAAAGACTCAAAGGCGAATGCTGTTTTTTATGTCAAACATAAATTTAATGCCAAGTCTCAGAGAAATACTAATGACTTAAAACCTCAGGGCAAAGGGCCCCGCTGCTTTAACTGTAACAAATATGGTCATTTAAGCAAACAATGCTACTTTCAGAAGAAAAAACTGATGCATGATTCTAAAAATGATAAAAACAGTGGTACTTACTTTGCTTCTTTTTCAGCTGGCGCTTGCTTGGATGGAAACTGCTGGTTCATTGATTCAGGAGCGTCATTGCACATGTGCAACAACTATGAGTGGCTGTATGGTGTAACCACCCCTCCAATCACAAGTATAAAAGTAGCAGATAGTAAAACGGTGACAGTGAAGGCATGTGGTAAGGTTGATTTATGTATTAAAGACTCGGATGGCTTGGAAAAGAACATTCAACTGAAAAATGTACTATATGTACCCGAATTGACAGCAAATTTACTCTCTGTTAGTCAGATGACAAAGAATAACTGTGATGTTGTATTTGAGAAAGATAATTGCAAGGTATATCAGAATAACAAATTGATATTTATAGCCAACTGTCATAACAATATGTACAAATTAAATACTGTGGATGCGGCCGCATTGTTATGTATGGCAAGTGAAACTAACTGTAATTTGTGGCATCAAAGGATGGGCCATCTTAATTTCACTGACTTGCACAAACTGAATGAATGTACTGAAGGTGTCAAAGTGTCAGTTCCTAAGAATAACATGGTTTGTACTACTTGTGTAAAAGGCAAGCAGAGTCGTCTACCATTTAAGCATACAGGCACCAGAGCTTCAGAACTCTTAGAATTAATCCACTCCGACATATGTGGTCCGATGGAGGTAAGCTCTCTTGGTAATGCAAAGTATGTTCTTACATTCATTGATGACTATTCAAGAAAAGTGTTTGTTTATTTTATAAAAAATAAATCAGATACACTAGATAAATTTAAAGAATTTAGAGTCATGGCTGAAAAACAGCTTAACAAGTCCATTAAAATATTGCGCACAGATAATGGCACAGAATATATTAATCAGCAATTTGACAAGTATTTAAAATCATCTGGAATTATACATCAAACAACAAATCCCTATAGTCCAGAGCAGAACGGTTTAGCAGAACGTATGAACCGCACCCTTATTGAACGTGCTAAATGTTTGATTTTGAATTCAAGGCTAAGAAAGGACTTCTGGGCTGAAGCAGTGTCGACAGCAGCATACATCATCAATCGCTCGCCAACAAAAGCACTCGGCTACCGCACTCCAGAAGAATTTTGGTCAGGTAAAAAGCCTAATTTACAGCATATGAAGGTATTTGGGTGTCAAGCCATGGTTCATGTACCAAAACAAAAAAGATTAAAATGGGATCCGAAGTCTGTATGTATGATATTTGTTGGATACTGTGATGGTAGTAAAGGTTATCGATTATATGATGAAAGAAAGAAAGCAATATTTAAAAGTAGAGATGTAACTTTCATAGAGGATACTACAAAAGATAACTCTGTACTTATACCACTATCTGATTTACAGTTGTCTATAAATGACACAGAAGAAGGAACAAAAACTGATCTGAACTCCGAAGATGTGCTGACCGATGACTCCTATATCAGCATGCCGGAACACACTTTGAACAGCAGTGATGATGAGTATGTTCAACCGAAGACAAAAGTCCCCACCCAACCAAGTAGTATGACTCTAAGACCTAGAGATAAAATAGTAAAACCTACTTACCTGTGCTATGAGGACACACTACTGTCAGTACCAGCATCATCACATGTTGAACCTAAATCTGTAGAAGAAGCTCTGGCAAGCAGTCAAGTTCAAGAATGGAAAGAAGCTATGGACAGCGAATTTAAGTCATTAATTGAAAATAACACCTGGACATTAGTTGATTTACCAGAAAATAAAAGAGTTATTCCCTGTAAATGGGTATTTAAAGTAAAAACAAATGTTAATGGCGAAATAGAGAGATATAAGTCGAGGCTGGTGATTCAAGGTTACAAACAAAAGAAAGGAATTGAATATGATGAAATTTATGCTCCAGTAGTACGACATACATCTATCAGGTACTTATTATCACTGGCAGTAAAACATAGATTACACATTGAACAAATGGATGCAGTCACTGCATTCTTGCAAGGCGATATTGATGCCGAGATTTACATGACTCAACCCCCATTATATGAGCATGGTGATAAAGTTTTTTAAATTAAATAAATCCATATATGGGTTAAAACAGGCCAGTCGTCAGTGGAACTTAAAACTAAGTGCTGCATTAAAAGAGTTGGGATTTATCTGTTCATCTATGGATGCCTGTGTATATTACCAAATAGAAGGTAAAAATATGTTTTACATAATATTGTATGTGGATGACATATTGATTTTGTTTAATGACATAAAAAAAGCTCAAGATGTTAAGGACAAATTAAAGAAAACATTTAATTTAAAAGATCTGGGAAAAGTTCATCAATTTATTGGCTGGAGAATAATACAAAATGAAGATAAAAGTCAAATATATATTGATCAAACTGCATACATAGAGCGAGTAGTGGATCGATTTAAAATGACTGACTGTAAAACTGTAAGTGCACCCTGTGATCCGAATAATAAACTAATTGCTACTCAAGAGGAGAAAAATTTATTGGATGATGCACCATACCAAGAAGCAATCGGCAGCTTATTATATCTATCATATGGTACCCGACCTGACATATGCTTCGCAGTAAACAAATTGAGTAGCTTCAATAAAAAGCCTGAATTACAGCACTGGACAGCGGTCAAGAGGGTGATACGCTATTTAAAGGAAACAAAAGATTACAAATTAGCTTTCATTGAGAATAAAGAAGAATCTATCTTTGGTTTCTGCGATTCTGACTGGGCGTCAGATATTGACAGTCGGAAGTCTTGTTCCGGCTACATATTTATGTTTCAGGGTGCCCCGATATCCTGGTGCTCCAGGAAGCAGGCCACGGTGGCGTTGTCCACCATGGAGGCGGAGTACATGGCGCTGGCGGGTGCCGTACAAGAGGCGCTGTGGTTGCGCCAGCTACAGGCTGAGCTGCAGCCCTGGCTAGTTGCTGCACCTACCGTCATCCACTGCGATAACCAAAGCGCAATTCATTTCGCAGGCAAAGACTCGTACAATGCGCGCAGCAAACACATTGATATTAAATATCATTTTCTACGTGAGAAGATATCTAACAAGGAAATAATGGTACATTACATTGCAACTAACAACATGGTTGCTGACATACTAACGAAGGCTACTTTCAAGCAACAGGTCGAGAACTGTTCGAAGATGATGGGCCTGAAGAAATACGATTTGCATTGATAAGGGGAATCTTGAAGTTATAAATGCAAAAATACGTCTATTAATATGTTTTATCTGTAAATGTTCTTATCTGTCATTACACTCTGTCATTGTTACTGCCTGTGTCCGCTTTTATTTTTTAAATAATTAATCCTCTGTTTTCTAGTCTCCAAGTTTAACAAATAATATCACTTCATTATTCTCATACCATTTCATATCATAATGATCACTCTTCATAATAAATATTAATAATACACCTATTTTTTTTAAGGATTTTAAAAATATTTTCCGGTAAATAAGGTTAGGTTAGGTTTGTTTTATAAACGTCCTAAAATCAGAACGGTTTCAGTAAAAATCACTTTAGGAGTTGCGATGATTATGAATTACAAAGAATGAATAAAAAATGTATGAGAAGAAAAATTATGAAGACGATTATAATGAATACAAATCGGTAGTAAAACAAAAAAAGGATTGTGTGGTTTTATGAAACCACGGTAAAAGTGAAACTTTTTTTCACATCACTACATAGTATAAAACAAAATCGCTTTTTCTGTCCCTATGTCCCTTTGTATGCTTAAATCTTTAAAACTACGCAACGGATTTTGATGCGGTTTTTTTTAGTGTATAGAGTGATTCAAGAGGAAGGTTTATATGTATAATACTTTAATCCGGAGCGAAGCGAGGGCGGGTCGCTAGTTATAGATATTTAACTAAAAAAAATCGGAATTATATTCCATTAAGGGTATAAAAATCTCTTCATCAATCTTAATTTTATACTTGGGAAATGGGAAATGATAAAAGTAGGCTAGGTCTCAAACTAGCAAATAAATAACAACATTTACATTAAACACTGACAAAAACAAACGAAATAGCGTGGAGCACTGGCACAAATGAGTAGTAGTCTATACACTACACGGTCAGCTGATGGAACCGGCCGCCATATTGGCCTCGGCTGCTCTGACGAGCGCCTTTCACTTTAACCCTACTCCGCGGCCGACCGTCACGCGACATGCGACACACAGACCAAAAAATTTGAGACGATGTAATAGAAGTTTCACTTTACAAATAGGAATAAGAACCCAAATGAAATACACACAATGTTTCTCATTACAATTGCGAAGAAAAAAATAAAATTTGATTATTAATGAAAACAACAATCAAACAAATGTATGGCGTTCGGCTCGCTAAAAGAAATTGTATTTTATTCTCAATGTTGTTTTCCACAGATAATGCTAAGAAATGCATTTAGTTTTCAAACTTGACAGGCCTTAATGCCAGATTGTACCTATTCTCAATATTAAATTTGATAAAATAATTGCAAATGTCTCTGAATTATAAGTAGTAAAATATAAATGTAATGCAGTTAAATGTACCGTATAAGTTTTATATACAGTAAAATTGGTTTCTAGCCACGTTTTGAATACTTATACGGAAAAATTATTGAAATACCTGTTTATTTGCTTTAATAAAGATACACAATAACAAGTCTTTGTATCATTTAATTATTAACTATTACTGCCTTGCAAAGGATAAATTACTTTTTAAGGGTAAGTAATCAATTAATGTAATTTAATTTGTTTAATTAAAATCTATGGAGTCATGTCCACATTATTGCGAGTAATGACTTCCATTTGTCCGACCTCTGGTTATAACACGCAAGAGTATAGGGCAGTTATAGCCGAATTACCTGCCAAGGGAGTTATGGGTTTCGTCGCATAGCCGTGGGACAGCTGTATAACGCAAATAAATAAACGTAAATTTTTCAATTCTTGAGTTTGTCATCGTAAATCCTGTTCCAGGCAACGAAAGAGACACGTCGCTATATCTGTCTCTTACACAGATCAGAGATTTAACATTGCACTTTCCGTTCATGTCGCATAGCCGTGGGACAACCTGAATATTGTGTGTTTACTCACTTGAGGTGGTAGCGGTACGTTTTCCGCGAGCTAAAGGTCTTGCCACACTCGGTGCACTGCGGTTTCTCAGCCAGCGGCTCTTTGCTGCGCAGGCGCCGGGGCTTCGCGGGCTCCAGCTATGGACACATTCATCAAACTAATATAAGAAAAAAAAAATGTTTTGGTGTTGCAGACTATTATGTTTTAGAGGGTAACTCACTTCATCGAATGTATCATTTCATCGAATTTAATTTCATCGAACACTATTGTTTGCTGAAAACAATGTTAAACATTAATTACGCAGGTTAGGTTAGGTTAGATGTTTAAGATACCCCGAAAACATTATGGTTTCAGTAGAAAATAGCGTTCGATGAAATGATAGACACCCGTTTTAAATGATTGTGAAGCGATGCTTAAAGCGCGTAGCTGTCAAAAATAATCCATACAAATTCAGCTCCGGGCGATAACGTTTCTCACCCCCTAAATCTAATCCGATTTCCACTAGGCCTGAGCGTTTTCAGTTTTTTTTTTCATTTTTTATCTCCCCAATAGTTAGCAATAGTTTTTCATAATACGTACAACATATTCAAATATCGTTAAAATCTGACAACGTTTAAGGGGGGGAAAAACTTGATCGTATTTTGTATGGGTTTTTTGCTTCACAGTCCTCTTCATTGCCTCATTACTTTTATAGTGTTTTCTAATAAACTAAAGTATTATCTTAAAATCTAAGAGCGCTTTACTGTTGTACAAATGAATACACAATTTATAGAGAATATTACATAACTCAACAATAATTGAACTGAGAGTGAGCAACTTACTGAAAAAAGTGGCCACCTTTCTCCGATAAGAGGAAATTACGTAAATTAGCGAAATTGGCAAAACTTCGTATACGGCCTCTCAAGTTCACTAAACGAAGGTTAAAAGTTATTAACTGTGTCATGTATTTTTTTTATGTTAAGGAGAAGGCACACGAGCACTCAGGCCACCTGATGGTAAGTGGAATCTGAGACCCATAGACATTTGAATACTCAAGACACCTTCGACATCTTCGGTGACTCGTTGCAGGTCTTTAGGAACAGGTTGAGAGCAATCGAATAATTTTATATATTTTTTTAATAGTTTGTTATCTTAATTTAATTTAATTGTAATGTTTAATGTTTAATTGTACATGAGTTATCTTTTTAGCGATAATTATTTGTGAGAGTGCTGTATACACTTGCTCCGGTATTGCACACAGACTTATAATATTATGTGAATGATTTTTATATTTTAATTGTGTAAATGCTATTAGTGTATCTTTTTTAATAAATAAATAAATAAATAAGACTATAATCCTAAGACCTCAAATCCTAAGGCGTTGCCAACCCTGAGGACTAAGATGGAATGCCTCTATGCTAGTACCTAATTTCATCGGTTGTGTTATCCCCACACCGGAACACAACAATGCTCTGTTGCTTGGCGGGTGGTTAATGGATAAGATGGTGGTAGCGATCCGGACGGACCCTGCACAGGGTCCTGCCACCACTTACCTTGCTACATACCTTTTGCTTTGTATGCTACATACCTATATATGCTATGTCCTTATATGCTGTACATATGCTATGTCATTCAATGGTAGATGTGTAATTTAATAATGAAATTATTTTATTTAGGCTGTTACGATCTTCACGTCGCCATCAAAACAAACTAATTTCATAGCAAGCTTTTTTAGCAAACCTCGTTAAATAATATAATATGTTATTTAACCAAAATAAAGTAAATCATAATTATAAACCTTTTTCGGCTATGTCTAGAATTCTGCTAGTTTTTTTAGTTATATTACAAAATTGAAGAATTCATTTACCTTTTATATAAGTGTTAAAATTTATATCAAGAAAAATATAAGCATTAAAAGTAAAAAAAAACACGCATTGAAATTGTAACTTTGGTTACATTATCGTAGAAATAATAACCCTTTCAAGGCTTTCAATGGGATAAACGCAAGCGTTTCAAATTGTGACCACCAAAGTTGTTCGCGAGACTTAGCTGCATATATTTTTATTTATATATATTTTAAGTCACTGTTGCTTGGGATATGTGACGGTTCACGACATGTCTAGCTGGTAGTTAGCGCCATCACCCTACTAACAAGGAAAGTTACCGAACTGCTCGGCTCCGAATTGTTTGATTTTCATATTATGTTAAGCAGTAGTCTAAAATAACGGACTCGTTGCGGCGACCTAGCGACATCTAGTGACAACTTGTAACAACCAGCTCGCCAGCGCCACCGGCGTCAGACAGCGCAACTAAATCTGACAGTGCGCTACATCGCGCTAACGAAGTTCCTTCAGTCGGTTGACTTATATATCACTTCCAACTTCATCCAAACGGACTTCGGTCCCCAGGCACAACACCCGCCTGGAGAGAGATCTCTCTATTGTCCTCTCCTACTACTTTGGTGACCCCGACGTGATTGTCCTCCTAGATCGTACTTTTTTCTAGCTGCCCAATCTCAACGTATTTGGAGAATTAATCCTCCATAGTAATTCGCATCTTTGGAAATATAGTGACCTAATCCACATATTTTGAATTTCCTTAGGTCTCTATAGTACTAAATTTATGACTCAAAATCGAATCTAACTTCTGTAGAGAGTTTTGTTCAAGCATATTGCTGGTTTGATTACATGTTTGAGAACGCGTAAAAATATATAAGCACGTGTCATGTTATATTTTCTCAAACTCATATTTTCCCAAAAAAAAACATTCTTTAATAAAAAAAAATATATTTCTCACAGTTGAAGATTTTTTTTAAATAGAAACTTTACGGTCTATAATTGTTCTTTTTTCAAGTTCTCCAACATAATAATCAACCCTATAATTAACTAGCAATTTGCTTTAACAAAACTCTCTACAGTAGTGAAGAGGTCTTGGTCACTTTTTAGTACAATGGAGGACAATTTCTCAGAATAGGTTGAGTTTGGGCAGCTAAAAAAAATACGTGTCCATTATTTTAGACTACTCTCTAACAAATATAAAATTCAAACATTGGAGCCTTGTTGGGTACCTTTCCTGGTTAGATACATTAATTCTGGCTTCACTGAAAACCAGCGTGAAGAAACGTTTCCCTAAGTTTAATCACATTAGCTGAGAGAAGACCATTTTCGTAGGCTTTTGTTATCTTAGTTTTTAGTTTTTTGCAGGAACCGGCCCGCTATCCCATTCAAGAGGTTTCGAATACCCATTCGAATTTTATAAGGGTTTTACTTAGAAAAGCCGTATCACTTAAAGCCGTTAGATTTGGGTATAAAACCCGCTATCCCATTCAAGAGGTTTCGAATGGGTTTTATAAGGGTTTTACTTAAAAAATCCGATCGATATGCTTTTTAAAGCGGTATTTTATGTGTTGTCTGTGCTTTAGCTGTTAAGGTTTCCCTTATAGTGAATGGTTAGGTTAACAAATAACTTAGTCATATATTTCGTTCCAAGAGGTTATTCTTTTAGTGGGGTATTCGGTTCTCTGCCTTTTCACCGACAAATCTTTGACAAACGCATCGTTTCGCAGCCTATTCATTTGCCAACCCGCTTTATTTTCTGTAACTACAAATATTTCAGGATTTTTATAAAACTAACCTAACCTATGGTCGGAATTTTATTCCCACAGAAAAAATGTAAACAAAGTTACGTCACTGTCAAAGTGACATCTCAGGGGATCTCAAAGTTCGGCCCAAAATAATATTAAGTTATAATTTTATTTTATTTATTTTTAATGTCGCTGGAACAGTGACATTAAAAATAAATTTGAGAAATAATTAAAATTTAACAGAACAATTTACAAGAGTAACTGGAAAGAGATTACGGAGCCCGAACTGTGAAGCGGTGTAGTGACGTCTCACATCAATCAAGCGGCCCTCAACTTGTTGACACGGGTGTATCGAGTCAGTGATACCAGTGCAATAAATAAATTATGCATAGGAAAACAGTATTCTCGTTTTAAATTAATGTAACAAAGAATTTATTTTAAAATAAATTTTGTTATTAACAAATTAAATTATTTCATGTTGATTGAGATATATAGATTTTTTATAGTTTTTAAATTTCTTTTAAATATGTATAGTTTAAATATTTTGTATGCTGCAAATGTTTTTCGTTAGCGGCAACACCTTTGTTTACATTTTTTCTGTGGGAATAAAAATCCGACTATATAGGGATCTACACGATAGTCCTGAAATAATTCCAGAAATATTTACAGTTTCGGTAAAAAAACCGGGTTGTCAAATGATATGTTTGTGAAATGAATGATTTGTGAAACATTGCTTATGAAATGATCCCGGGGTATTCTATCGACAGGTTAGTCTTACAAAGGCTTTTATCGGTGAATGGGTGGGCGGGTCCCCGGTTTTTTGTTTATAATAACATAAAAAAACAAGTTTGTATCTAGTTTAAAATGCCAGCCAAATCAACGTATTTTCTTTCTTTCTTTCAATGTACATACCTTAACGTGTGTCAACTGCGCATGCGCGTCAAAAGCCACTTTGTCAGTGAACGGCAAGCCGCATTTCGGACATATATAGCTGCTCTCTTCTTTTACTTCCTTTTCTTCTAACAGGGTATTTTCCACTATACCGAAAAATGTTATCACAAATTGTCACAAAAGTTATACATTGTTACCATACATTAACATAATATTATAACATTATATAACATACTAGCGACCCGCCCTCGCTTCGCTCCGGATTAAAGTATTATACATATAAACCTTCCTCTTCGATCACTCTATCTATTAAAAAAAACCGCATCAAAATCCGTTGCGCAGTTTTAAAGATTTAAGCATACATAGGGATATAGGGAAAGAAAAAGCGATTTTGTTTTATACT